>CM019691.1:32344813-32744813 GCA_009760885.1 Achatina immaculata | reverse complement strand
ACACCATATCCTCTATGTGTCTTTGCCATGACAAGACAACTCTTACTTTTTTTTAAACGAAAGTTTGCCGTTAAATGCAACAACTCACAGTCAGATTGAAGGCTGCTATTATGCGTTAAAAGGTAACATGAAACAAGTCACAGTAAGTATAACGCTTACCCATGATGCCAGAAAGTGACAGCTGTATATTGAAGCGTTGGCACCTAGCAACCATTTCCTCCACGTCGTTAAGTTGACACAGCCTATAAGTGGAAGCACGCAATATGAAAACAACACGTAGCCACCAGGGAAAAAAAAACAGTTCAAACAGTAAGAAAGAAGTAAAACGTTAGTGTACATAATAGCTGTAGGTGAAAGAATATGATAAAAGAGGTTGGTACATGTCTTCCATTCTTCTGATTTTACTAATCTTCTGGTCTACGTGTGTTCACATTTTCTCCCTTGATCGAAGTAGCGAAACGCGCTGGTCTTTCTGACTGCCCCTTATCATTATACTATGTATAAGCTGTAGATCTTCTATCCTCAGTGCAGGATAGTCCAGCTGATGGAATATTATCTGACAGGGATATAGCCAGTCTCTTTAGTAATTTTAGAAAAACACATACAACCTGAGCTATCAAAAAGCAGTAACAGCGGTTATTAGAACACGCAGGAAAAGCCATAACAGAACTCACAAGAAAGAGACAAGTGAAACAATAAAACTAAGCAAGCTCAAGGAAGAGAATGTGAAAGAAGAATATGAGAAGAGAATAAGAGAATTACTCATAAACTTACCAACAGAAACAAAATCAGTGGAAGAGGAATGGACCTTGTTCAAAACCAGCATCTTGCAAACAGCAAAGGAAATATGTGGTACAATGAAAAAAGGAGCAAGGTGGAATGATGAGGCGAAATGGGCTGTAAAATAAAAAGAAGAATAACTATGAAGAATGAATGAGAAGTAACCAAGAAGACTACAGTGACTAGCGAATTGCAAGAAGACGTTCTAAGCGAGTAATAAAAGAAGCATTAAACAACAATCACAAAGAAGCTACGAAAATCTTTTATTAAAAGATCAGTGAAATGAGAAAGCGGACAGAGCACTTCGACCTAACATAGATTGTGAATGATGTTAATAGTGAACCAATACGTGAACCAGAGAGGGTGCTACAGAGATGGAGACAGTACTTCGACAAGTTACTCAATATACCATCTGAGGCAAATAAAACCCATGATAACAACACGGCTAGCCCCATAGAAGTGGAACCAGTCATACTACAAGATTAAATCAGACAAGCCATCAGAAAGGCCTCAATAAAAAAGCCCCGGGATGTGATGGAATACCCATCGAGTTAAAGCAAATGTGCGAAAGAATTTTGAATAGGTTGGCTTCACAGACTCTATAACTTGGTATGGGAAAAAGAAGAAACACCACAGGGCTGGAGAAACTCTGTAATTATTCCAGTATGGAAAAAAGGCAGTGAAACGGACTGCAACCAATATAGTAGCATATCATTATTAAGCCATACTGGAAAAATGTTCTGCAAGATCCTAGAGATCAGACTGCCACCAGTGATTGAACCACAGTTAAATTAAACTCAGATGGGACTTTTTTCTAAGACATCTTACATCTTACATCCTTCCCCTCCCGTTAAACGTCACATAAGGCTCGCATGGTAGTTCGCCAAGTTTTCCTGTTTTCAGAGAGCTTTTCAACCGCATTAAGGGATTTTATGCCTACTAGTCTGGCCTTTCTTAACAATGTCCCCTTTAGAGTTTAACATGGCCTGTTTTAAGACAACTAACAGAAAAATCAGTTGAACACAGTCATATACTGCACATAGCTTACGTAGATCAAGAAAAGCATTCGACAGAGTAGATAGATTTAAACTGTGAGAAATCTTACAGCATTATGGAGTTTCTACACATCTGGTCAACTTATGCAAAAACCAATACGAAAACCTTCAGTGTACAGTTGAAACAAATGCGGGACACTCTGAACCGTTCATCATAAAATCTGAAGTGATTCAGAGCTGTGTACTATCTCCCTTACTATTCATAACATACATTGACAACATCTGTAAAAGAAATAACATACACAGTAAAAATTCCACCACAAAACTGCTCTACAGCCCAACCCCAGAAACAATACCGCTAAACTCACAGCATCTTCCAGAAAATATACCCAATAGGTGGACCATAAACGAACTCCTTTTTGATGATGATCAAGCACTTATAGCCACATCAGACCTACAGCAGAACATGGATAATTTAGCAAGAGCATGTCAAAGCCACAACATGAAGATCAGTGCTGAAAAACTGAAATCATGACCATAGAGAGAGAAGAAATCCCAACAAAGATCTACCTAGACAACCAGCCCTTGAAATAGGTGAAACATTTCCAACAGCATCTGAAAGGGAAAATTGATGCTGAGATTGAGAAAAGATGTTATAAAGTAAATCAGGTGATTAGACAAATGACTCCTTTATTGAAAAACAAATACATTACAACTGAAACAAAAAAGGCACTGTACAACACATTTTTCCTCCCATCTCTAGACTATCAATGTCAAACATGGACACTAATACTCAAAAACAAAATAAAAATCATCACTACAGAAATGAGATGTTTAAGGAGAATACTAAATGTGCCAAGAAGAGACCAGAAAAGAAATGACACAATAAGGGCAAATGTTGGAGAAACACCAGTATTACACTATATCCAGAAACAGCAAGTCAAATTATTTGGTCATGGTACAAGAGTACCACCAGACAGTATACGAGCAGCACAGAGAACATTCACACTAAGATTTGTATGTAACAGAGGAAGACGCTGCCACGCAAAAGAGATGGAAGGAGGAAATTACAGAAGCATTAAATATCCCATTATATGAAGCAAATCTCTGAGCCCTACCAAGACATCTGTTTGTCCCCTCATCACCGAAAGGTATATGAGGAAGGAGACAAGACAAGATAAGATAAGCATATAATGCATTAAAGGTGCAACGTTTATACTTCAGATTAGTCACATGACGCAGAAACTGCTCGAAGAATTATCTAAATCAGTGCAGTCTATTTGACAAGGAATTATATTCAAAGTAGAGAAAATCACAAACAGAAATAATGCATCAGAGAACTCAACAGAAACATTCTCTTGACTACATCTAAAGCGACGTCGCTGCCCTGTCACATTCATCCTCCCAATTCAGAAAATTACCGAAATCAGAAGAGATCAAGTTTATTGAACCTTTCTTAATGTGAGAACTGCATATGGTTCACAGTTTATTGTCATCTGAGACTTCCGCCAATTAATAAAGATGTTACTGATTTAATCTGAAGTATTTTTACATGGCGATATTCTTCAAATTGTTTATGTATAAAATCAATTTTTTTTTATTGCAGTTATATTGCCAGAACATTATATACATTTAAATTAAGAATGCTTATAAGTGACGAAAGTTAAATCGATGATCAACAAACATGTTTTTGAAAGAATCGCTTGCAATAGCAAGAAAATCACGGAAAGAATAACGGGACAGCAATAACTGCAAGTCAATGGCTGCTGCCAGTTGATCCCTGGGATTTGATCTGTCTTTGAAGAGCGTGCAGTTCTACCATCTGCAGCGATGTGTCATTTGAGGAGGCAGTGAGAGTCAAACTGTAAGACTGCTCCAACAGATTTGGGCTTTGGTTTATACTTACTGTATGTAACTATAGGTTACTGAGGTTAGCTGCTCATCAAAACTATACTCGTTAGCTTTTGTAATTAGCTTCCATCCAGCTATTTCATTGCGTTCATCAGTATCGATGAATAATAATAGTAATAACAGTTTTGTTATGAGATTATATTCAATATAATATGTCGCAGCAAACACAAATATAGAACACACCATCTCACACCTGTTTTAATGGTATATCGAATTAAGCAGAAAAATGTGTACAACTAAAACTCGCTAAGGCAGTCCAGAACAAATAAAACTATTTTTTTAAAACACCAGTGAGCTAACATTTATCAAAACGACTTAATATTGACACAAATATAACAACATAACATCAAGCAAAATTTGATATAGTCGAAAACGTCTACCTTTACGCGTCATTTCGAACCATAAACATATATAATCGTGAAAGCGGAAACAGAAGACTGGCCGTGTTAGAATTCGCGCAGATTATTAATTGACTCCCTCCTTGACCTTGTTTCTGAGATAACCGACGATGTTTCAAACAAAACAATAAAGCCAGAATCGATTCCAAGAAACTTACTGTTTTTTTTATTTTGAGGGCTGGAAAAATAGCAGTGCAATATGCAAAAGCTGTCTTATTTGGAGTGTGGTACTTTGACTTGTATTGCAAAAGCTGTATGTTAATATCTTATTTGGAGTGTGGTACTTTGACTTGTATTGCAAAAGCTGTATGTTAATATCTTATTTGGAGTATGGTACTTTGACTCGTATTGCAAAAGCTGTATGTTAATATCTTATTTGGAGTGTGGTACTTTGATTCGTTATTCACAATGTCACTTTGTTTTGTTGTTAATAATGTCACTTTGTTTTGTTGTTAATAATGTAACATAAATAAACTCAGTATATATTGACTCTTTGACTCCAAAACTACACTGGCAGTGTTGGTAGATCTTGCACATTTATGCAAAACAACTCTCAAAACGATATTCATGCCTAGTCTAAATAAAATGAAAAACAAAATGTTTCTAACCCAAATCATATATTTTAAATAATAGAGTTACTTCCTTCCAATTTATTTCTACTAAAGTTTCTCATCAAAATGTATACTTATTTCCAGTTTATTTCTACCAAAATGTCTCATCAAAATGTGTACTTCTTTTCAGTTTATTTCTACCAAAATGTCTCATTAAAATATACACTTCTTTCCAGTTTATTTCTACCAGAATGTCTCATAAAAATGTATACTTCTTTCCAGTTTATTTCTACCAAAATGTCTCATCAAAATGTATTCTGACAGAGCATGGAAATTAATTCAGGAGCAAAAGAGTTAAAACACACCAAAATCCTGAAATGATGTGACCCACCACAAAGCTTTCACAAAGCTCCGTTGCATTCTAAAACTACTGCCATAAATGCGTGTACTTCTTTCGTTCCAGCCCGTGACAAGCAATTTAAATACATAAGAAATATTTACGAAATTTGCATTAAGAAAACGTGAGATTTAACGATTTTTTAAAAATAAAAGGGCTTTTGGATAGCGAAGTGGTTAGTGTACTATCCCTCATGCCGATCGTCTGTGGTTCGAATCCAGGGGCACGTAGGGAATATGGTGTTAGTGCCCATATTTTCCTTGACCTGTTGGCACACTATACGATGATGTGGTCAGCATCACGCCTGGCGTCTTTCCTTCTCTATCTCCAGAAGAAGTCAGATACCCATTTCTACAGCTGAGGGTGACTAGTCTGCAACTTATGCCTAAATCCGGCACTGAGAAAAGCGAGAACTTCTTGAAATGTTTCAGAAAACCATCGTTACTTTTCTACTTCAAGTCATAAAGTTCTTTTTTTTTTTACACATATCACGTCCTCCATTCTTCTGATTTTTCTAATCTTCTAGTGTGTGTATGTTCACATTTTCTCAATTGATCGGAGTAGCCAAACCCACTGGTCTTTTCAACTGTCCCTTATCTTTGTACTGTGTATTAGCAATGGAAAAACTAGACGACGGTAGATATCCCACAGTGCAGATAGTCCAACTAATGATGCATTGTTCATCTTTTTGTTCCATTCTTACAGAACGATCTGACCAGTCACTTTGCGTTTTTTCATGGAACATAATCAGAATTTTTAAAAAGCAACAAAAATTATCTTTATGTTTTATCACATGAATCTTTGTAATAGTCCAGCAGTAACTTATTTTCATAAACCCAAAAATCCGCGCTGTTACCAGCTTAATTTTTAAAAAAAAAGTATTTTCGAAAATCTGATGAGTTTCTGAATGTGTAACCAGCCAGATCCGAATATACTGAGGTACATTTATATTTTTCTGCACATTATAAGGCAAAATAATGACACATTTGAAAATCAGTTATAAATATAATTTCCAGGTATTCCGTCAACTGCGTGAAATATGATTATTTTAGTGGTAGCACTGTAGATCGAGAAACTTGGATACAAACAAGCAACTGACTTGCGGTGATTTTCATGAAAACGTAAAATACCGAGATCGTGATGCAGTGCAATGGATGAATGTGTGGCTCTGTGTTGCAAAGGAGCGTCCATTTCTTTAATATTATTTATAATCTTTAAGTTCACTCATGTCTCAGTTCAATGGTAAACGTTTTAATGTTAAGTTCCAGGGTAATTTTTTAATATTTATTTATTAGTTAATCGTGGTGAAATATAACTAACATGTTGGTGGCAAGAAAATCATTCATGATTTATTTTCGGGCAGTAAACATAATGTAAATGGGTTTACCACGTAAATATGCAGAAATAAAGATCGTCCACTGGGTTGGATACAACAAACATGGGAACAAGGCACAAAAGTTTTAACATACACCAAGATCAGCGTAAGAAAAAAAAATAACTAGAGGAAAGCAATAGACAGTGGCCTTGTGGATATTAAATATTTACCAGATTATGAAAGAGTACGTTTTTTGTAGACTCTTTGTGTTGTTTGTATGACCGAAATAAACATAAACCACTATCAACGGCGTATTTGAGTGTTTTGGCTAATTAAAATATGTCTTGTTTTGTCGTTAAGTCATACAGCCTAGTTTCTCAAATGGCCGGTAAAGTGTTTACCACCATAACAAATAGGACAATCACAAAAAGATAAGAAATCAAGGCGTACTTCGTCCTTATAAACTGTAGTAAAACAGTACCGGCTTTATGCTACTTCACCGGTCATCAAAATATTAATCACTTAACTCTGTACTGACGGACAAAGAGATCTGACTACCGTGAACTGGACTTGTTATAAGTAAACGTGTTCCGCTGACCTTCATATCCTCATTTTGCTGCTTTTGGTTTGAGTTATCACACAAACATCTGTCACCATTCTGATATCCACCTATCAAATGTTCATACTGCACCATATTGCCTTGTTCTACAGCAGTTACATTCTCCAGCTGCTTATAGGCCCAAGATTCCGTAGTTATATGAAAATACTATTCTACATTTCTTACAGCTTGGCGAACTACCATGCGGGCCCTATGTGACGTTTAACGGCACGGGAAGGATGTAAGATGTAACACTATTCTACAAGTCAATGCACTTAAGTCCACCAAAGTGCAATATCTTTCGTACAGGAAGACACTGACAATAACAGCTAACGGCAAGTGTGCAGATGAAATCAAATCACGAATAGATGAGGCACCGGGGAAAACAGAGTTACAGTGTTATATAGAGACAATACTGCCGTGTGGCTGTGAAACATTCACAATCTATAGATGATAGTTACCACTGTAGGTAACAGAGGTGTGATTCTGGAGAAATATGCAACAATTATCCTATGCGAACGAAGAAAAAGAAGAAGAGGAAGAAGAAGAAGAAGACAATTGTCGTCTAAGACATAAATAAATAAATAGGTCCTCATGGAGGTTTACTAATATCAAAAACAAAACAAAACACAAAATAAAACATCTGAACTCAATGAAAATACCAAGGATCACACAAGGTGGAGAAGTACGAACAAAAACACTATCTGGTATGGCACATATATATATATATATTTTTTTTTAAATCATGTTTTGGAAAATGGGAAAACAAATCAAGCTCTTAATAACAGAGACACTGAAACCGTTTTAAGATACCGAAAGTACATATATGAATTGTTTAACAGGAGTATAAAGCCTCGCATACAGTACTAAAAAGCATAGAAATATAATGAGGCAATAGCGCCATATAAACGATCTGACTTGGCAAATATATACGCATAAAAGAAACACGATTGAAATAGTCTTACTGAATATAAGTGACCGAACTTCCATCGAGGGCATGGTCAGTTTAATTCTTTGCAGGCAAAAGCAGCCCCAAAAGAATTAGTGTATTACATATGACCTGTGTTAAAAAAAGAACTCTTTTCAAGTACAAAACGCCATCTCGTTGTTCATCATAATCAGAGTCGGCACAGTGCAGATACCAGCCTTTTTCCCCACATGGCGCCTGTATTACATGGGGTAGAAAAAAAGATCCGCATAAAATATATATATTCAAAATCGCAATATATAACTCTCCTGTAACACACGATTTATTGTGTGGCTCCAGAATTTAAATGCCCCACTGTATAATAACTATGCTAGTACTTATAAATTCTTTCAAAGAACACAGTGCATTTTTATGGTTTCTTTTATATTCTCCTGTGGGTGGTAATATCATTGAATGAAACATGAATTATTCTGACTAGGGGTGGGGCGAGAAAGAATGGAGAGGGCTGCTATAAACTACATCTTGCTTGATGTCCGCCGTCCCTGCTTCATATTCATAAACATGTAACTTAACTGAGATGGAATTATACCTTTAGTGTATCTTATATTTATATCCTTCCCGTGCCGTTAAACGTTACATAGGGCTCGCAAAGTAGTTCGCCAATTTTTCGTGTCTTCGGCGAGTCTTTCAACCTCATCAAAGGATTTTATGCCTGTTAATTTGGCCTCTCGTAACAATGTCCTCTTCAGAGTTTCACGCGGTCTGCCTCTTTTTCTTCGGCCTGTTGTGTTCCACTTGATAGCTTGTTTTAGTGTTTAGTCAGTAATAAAATGTGTATGCCTTGTCAGACTCTTGTCTAATATATATTTGTTTTAGGATTCATCCATTCATTCATTTGCATGTCCCTTGCGGAACTTTGCCTCCCTAACAGCACTCCTGTAGGCCTCTCGATTGTGAGCAAGATGCCCTGCTGCTGATTTAGGATAGGAAACGGTAATGCTTTGGTTTGAGTAGCTTTCGTGGTTTTAAACACATGTGTATCATCTAACCACATAAACAGAGACAAACAAACAAACACAAAAAAGAACCAAGAAGATTAAAACAGTAAAGAAAACTCAACAGTGTTTTTTCCCTCTCTTGGCACCCAAAGAAACATCCAGTGGTTTCTTTCTGAAATGTCCAATAACAAGGACAGTTAATGGTCTGTTCACTACAACAGAAATAAGACTGATCTAACAAAAGAGGAATCTTTCAGACAAAACTCAAAAGTGCAAGAAAGACAAAGTGGAAAACCAGGGAGACATAACACCAGGTTGGATGGGAATAAAATTTCAGGGTTTTCTTTATTGCCTTGTCAAGGCCTATTCATTACTTACTAACTGGTCATAAGGCACAATGAGAAGGGGATGTAACCGACGACACCTTAGGGAGAAGAGGCCTAGGATAAAGGGCAGGTGGTGGTGGTGGAGGTGGTGTGTGTGGTGGGGGGAGGGGGAAAGAAAACGGTGAGGAAGCAAGGACCCCCCCCCCCCATATGCAAAAAAGTCGACGAGTAGGCCAGAAAGTCCCAAAATTCTGCACTAAATTTATAAAATTCCTCTCTAAGGACCTGCCAAGCATTACCTACACGAAGTTATCACCTAAATAAAATGTAAACGGCTCATGATTCTGAAGAATAATGTATAAGAGATGAAGAACTGATATGTGTGATCAGCCCTCTGGAAAATTTTCGCTCTGTGATCAACCATAATCTGATCTTGGAACCCTGCCAAACCATCAAAAGGGAGGACAAATTAACATCCGAGTGGAACTGGCACCGGCTGGAAGATGTGCTTAAAACCCGTTCTGACCAGTCCAAACTGGTTATCTTGCCACTCTATTCCATATGCGTATATGGTAATCTATGACCATGATCTGTGTATTCAGTGTGCTCACTTTTTTGGAAATTAGAAAGCTTTAGTGTGTGTGTGTGCGCACGCGTGTGTGTGTGCGTGTGAGAGAGAGAGAGAGAGAGAGAGAGAGAGAGAGAGAGAGAGAGATTTCAGTATTTTTAGATGATGAGAGAGATTTAAATATTTTTAGGTGATGTCATCAGATTTCATTAGATTCACAGATTTCCAAATTGCGAAAAATTTTGCTCTAGAAACCCGCCCGTTACAGGCCGCTGAGACCACGCTCACTGCGTTTATTGATTGACTGGACGCTGTCAGCCATTCGGCGTTGCACTGTACATTTCTAAGGCACAATATAACAGTGTCTTCTTCTTCTTCTTAGCCATTAAGGCTCATTTCTGCAAATGAAGTTCGCCTCATTTCCTCCCTATTCCTAATTTACTCTCTCCAGTATGTGACACTAACTTCCTGTATTTCCCCATCTATGATGTTTCTCCATCTCTCGGTCTTGTTCCCTTTATCTCTTGTACATGTATCATTTTCGTTTGTCTGTTCTCTGTTTCATTCTCTCTGCAAATACCTATCCAGCGTAATTAGTTCAGTTTCAATTTTATAATCCGCTGTGATTTAAATAAGCTGTTAAGTTCAGTGTTCTTTCTAGCTCTCAGTTCCCCACTGTTGGTATCCTTTATGGACCCAAAGATTCTTCTTATGATCTTGTTCTCAAAGACCTGCATTTGTTGTTCATCGTTCTTTGTTGTACCCGCGATTCTGATCTACAGTATACGTGACGGCTGGTCCTATTATAGTTGTGTAGGTCGTTTTCTTGGTGTTTTGTTTCTGATCTATACATGACGGCTGGTCCTATTATAGTTGTGTAGGTCGTTTTCTTGGTGTTTTGGGACAGCAATGAACCTTATATTTATGCATACTGGTGTTGTGTCATTGAAAAGTTAACATTATGATTCTTTATTTAATATTTCTGATTCATACAGAGAAAACTTAAGTCATTTCGGACATAAGAGTCATGAGAGTTTGGAGCCGACAGTCAGGATATATAATGATATAAAGAGAGGAAGACCAAGGCGAAGATGAGAACAAGACACTGAATGGATGCATCAGCAGCAGAGCATCTTGCTTACAACCGAGAATATTCCAGAGAGCTGCTAGGGAGGTAAAGTATTTGAATTAGAATTAATATTTTCTGATTAACTCTCAGGTATTGACTGGGTACATGGGACCCAACTAGAAGATCTTGATTTTGCTGATGACATAACTCTTATCAGTAATAATGTGAATTCCATGCAAGAAAAAACAGATCACTGGCTAGCAAAATAGGACTTGAAATTAACAAGGACAAAACAAAAATAATGAAAATTCCCATCAATCAAAATGGAAAAATACACATAGAAGGGACAGATATTGAAGAAGTCAATCAATTTGCATACCTTGGCAGCTACATAGACCAGGATGGTGACACTAGAAAGGAAGTTAGGATCAGAATTGCAAAAGCAGCATCAATCTTCAAGAATCTTGAGAACATATGGAATTCAAAAGTTATAAGCACAAAAACCAAGTTAAGACTATTCAATTCAAATGTAATATCCACTCTCATTTATGCATGCGAAAGCTGGAAAACAACTAAAGAAATAGAAAAGAAATTAGACTCTTTTGAAAACAAATGCCTAAGGAAAGTACTCTGCATCAAGTGGAATGAATTCAAGAACAATGCAGAGATAAGACAGATGACTGAACAACAACCAGTCTCATGGGTGATCAGGAAAAGGAGATGGACATATGTTGGTCACTTGATGAGAAGAAATGATCAGAGAATCCCAAAACAAGCTATCAAGTGGAACACAACAGGCCGAAGAAAAAGGGGCAGACCGCGTGAAACTCTGAAGAGGACATTATTAAGAGAGGCCAAGTTAACAGGCATAAAATCCTTTGATGAGGTTGAAAGACTCGCCGAAGACACGAAAAATTGGCGAACTACTTTGCGAGCCCTATGTGACGTTTAACGGCAAGGGAAGGATATAAGATATAAGATTAACTCTCTCTCTCCCTCCCCCCTCCCCAGTTACTGTGCTAAATTTAACTCTTTTAGTATTGTAAAGTGATGGTAAGCATGTATGTTCATCTAATAACATGTTACAGTAGTAGTTTTTTAAAAGTTTACCACGTTAGGCGAAGTCACATGACCAAACAAATGGCAGCGTCGATGGGCGGTCATGGATTCCACAGAACAAACAGAAGAGCGAGTTTCCGCAAATGATACAGTTATTGTAACTGAAAATGTTCTTGATCAGCATTACCAGTACATGATCGATCCATCGGGTTACAAGGTTTATAAAAGAAGATGGTTTCTTCTCTTTGTTATAGTTGTTATCAATTTTACAAATGCATTGGTAAGTATTGCTATAGACACTGTGTCAAAAACTGGTTGAACTGAAGTTTTGGCATTACACGTATCGTTTATGTATTAACGATAATCAGTAGCCATTTTTCATACAGAGACAAACAAGTCATATTTAATCATTCTGAGTAGATTTCAGCGTGTTGGATGAAATTTGCAACATTTCTTTTTACTTTAAATATGTGATCTGACCATGTATGGTTACTCCCCCCCCCCCTTTTCCATTGACTTCGTACGATACCTTCCTGGTCGTTCATTTGTTATAGACTGACATAAGGAGTTTCATCATCAGGTGCCGTGCCGACGGGCGTTGGCCGTATGCTTCTCCAGAGTACACAATCCTTCATGCAGGCCACCAGCTCAGTTGGTGATCTCCTCTCACACCATCCCGTCAGACTGTCCGGTATCATTTCTCTTGGTCTTCCTCTTGATCTTCTTCCTTTTATTTTTCCTGTTGTTATAATATTTTCTATGCCCCCTTCTCACTGCATGTCCTATGAAAGTACATTGTCTCTCTCTTATTTCTTTGACAAGATTTTTTTGTCTCTCCAGCTCTTCTCATACATTCTTCATTAGTTATTTTTGCTGTCCAGGGGATTTGCAACATTCTTCTAATAAACCACATTTCTGCTGCTTCCAATGATTTTTGTGCAGACCTGCCTATTGTCCATGATTCACTTCCATATAACAAGATAAGTTCAATATAGCATTTTAGGACTCGTTTTCTAACATTCATTGTTAAGGATGTGTTGGATAATATGGTCACTGGGAGTATATATATATTCCCAGTGACCTGATTAAATCCATGTTTATAGCACTACCAAAGAAACCAGGTGCAAAGGAATGTGATGACCACCGGACTATCAGCCTCTCATGTCACATAACGATGCTACTTCTGAGAATCATTATGAGAAGAACAAGGAAAAAGATAAAAATGGAAATAGCAGATGAACAGTTTGGATTTGTTGAAGGAAAGGGAACACACAGTGCCATTTATGCTTTACGAACACTAACAGAAAGAGCTTTAAAAGTACAGAAAGATGTCTACTTATGCTTCATTGATTACACCAAGGCATTCGACAAGGTGAAACATAATGAAATTATTAAAATGCTTGAAGACATCAATATAGATGGCAAAGACCTGAGGATTGTAAAACATCTATACTGGCAGCAAGAAGCAGCAACTCGATTTGAAAATAGAACTGGAAAATATCAACCTATAAAACAAGGGGTGCGACAAGGATGTGTACTGTCTCTAGACCTTTTTTCTCTGTACAGCAAGAATATTCTAAGAACGATCATCACAGAACCAGGCATAAAAATTGGAGGATACAATATTAACAACCTTCGGTATGCTGACGACACAGTACTGATAGCTGAGAACCAACAAGACCTGCAAAATCTCTTCTATAAAGTCGCCAAAGAAGGTGAACAGAAAGGTCTTACTTTGAACATCAAAAAGACAGAGACTCTTGCTGTTCTCTCTCTCTCTGCTGTCATTTGCTATTTTAGTAAGTATGGGGGTCTACTTGACCAACCCATTTTCAGCATCTGTTTTATTGTAATTCATTTCTTCTTGTCTACTTTGAACAAGTAGATCTCTTGTGATCTGTGGTCAGAAAGTTTTCAGAATCTTTCTTACGCAAGATGCATGGAATGACATTAATTTAGCCCTTTTTCCATAATTCTGCTCCATATAAAAGTATGGGCAGCATGCAACTTTAGTACAGTATTTTTTTAGTTGAAAAAGTGTACTTGGTTTATTTCTCAAACTAGTTAAAGCTGTTCTTGCCTTATTCTATTTTATAGTATTTTGTTATATTTTAATTTATTTTATTATATTGTATTTTAATCTTTGCCACTCACGTTCAAGCAAAAAAGTACCTTATATCTTATATCCTTCCCATGCCGTTAAACGCCACATAGGTTGTTCACCAATTTTTCCTGTTTTCAGCGAGCTTTTCAGCCTCATCAAGGGATTTTATGCCTCTTAACAATGTCCTCTTTAGAGTTTCATGTAGTCTGCCTCTTTTTCTTCAGCCTGTTTTGCTGCACTTGTTAGCTTGTTTTGGGATTCTCTGATCGTTTCTTCTCATCACGTGACCAACATATGTCCATCTCCTTTTCCTGATCTCCCATGAGACTGGTTGTTGTTCAGTCATCTGTCTTATCTCTGCATTGTTCTTGAATCCATTTCACTTGATGCCGAGTATTTTCCTCGCAAAAAAATTATATTGCTATCAAATACTAAACAGGTTAGCAAGAGCAGTTATTTTCCTCACATAATTATTTATTGCCTTGGAAGTGGCTTCAGTGCAGTCAGGATATCCCTATATCTGCTAATTGCCTCTCTAACACCTCAAAATGGGTGTCAGTCAGCATAGACACTCCACACACCTGCATCAGTCTACCTGACATATGTGCATGGAATATTTTCCTTCACAGAATATCATGTGTATCCTTTGACATTTAACTAGAATCCCTTCTTCACTGACTCTTATTAGACACTCCATCTGCATCTGTGCAAGATACTCTTAACACTCTCTTGAGCATCCACTTGTCTCTAGTGGTCTCTTTTCTGATACGGTGATTTAATGGCAGTAATCTTGTCCATTAAGTTATGCCATAACCTTGTCTCAGACATTCATTACTGGTTATCCAAGAGATTTCTGAGAGGGTTTCAGTTATTCTCATAGTTGTGATCTGCTTATTATTAAAAACTCATTTCAGCCGAACAAAGCAGGCTCGGTTTATATAATTTTACATTATTAATTTTCTTATTTTCACAATAGTTGCCATCATATAGTGGGTTCAGTTCCTCATTGGGGTGGGATTTATTTTTGTTGTTGTGTACCAGCTGGCACTGGTGTTGATTCAGCCTCAAGAAATGAGTACTAGAGGTTTCTCAGGAACAGTAAAAACAAGAGCCAGCCTCCATATCTCACAATACTGTAAGGCACTAACAGTTAACACCCAAACTACGTGCAGATGGCACGCAACAGTTTTTTTTAAGTGTTTTTTTTTTCAGTGTTAAAATTGTGCACTATAAGATAATGTTAATTTCAGGGTGTGATGTTTTAAGTAACAGGTTTTACTGGTACCTTTCCCAGATATGGATAGTGTTTTCTCCTGTAACAGACAAGACCTCAAAATATTACAGTATTTCCTTCATGGAGGTCAACTGGCTGTCTCTTGTGTACCTTGTGGCATCACTTCCATGTGGAGTTATTGCCTCTTGGTTGCTGGACACAGTGGGACTACGAGCTAGCGTAAGAAATGAGATTTGTAGTGTAAATTAATCCTAATTTTATATAAAGGATCAGATTTTGATATAAGAAGGAAAACCATTATAAATGTTTTTGTTTCATATCAAACAAACGAAGATTGAAATGAAGCATACAGTCCTTTACATTATTATCACAGTTTTATACATGCCTTGTGGTATGGTAGTAATTTTGTTCAACAGATTTACTCTCTTATGTTTTCTTTTTTTGCATTATGATTGACTTTCTTTTATATTGTCATGTTATACTGCCATTTATTTCTTCTCTCATGGCTTTCAGTTATATTGTCATGCCATACTGCCATTTATCTCTTCTTTCATGACTTTCAGTTATATTGTCATGCTATACTACCATTTATCTCTTCTCTCATGGCTTTCAGTTATATTGTCATGCTATACTGCTGTTTATCTCTTCTCTCATGACTTTAAGTTATATTGTCATGCTATACTGCCATTTATCTCTTTTCTCAGACTTCTACTTCATTTTCAAGGTTCTCTTCTTTTTTTTTTTATGGTGTTGTAGTTGTCAAATGCATTTTGTCTCATCACACATAAGACAAAGTTCCACTCTAGACTAGGGATGACCTTAAACCACATTATTTATGTAAAATGAGACATATCACATATGTTAATAAAAAGAAATGCAGAAGTTAACATGAAATACAAATTTCATTCAGTTTTTCTTTTCTTTTCTTTTTTTAAATGCTGTTAAGGACATCATTGGTTTTTCTTAAAGAGATGTATCAGGTGGCAAAGATGACATTTAAGCTTCTGCTACATGCCACAGTAATAAGTAATTTCATTCACGATTGCTTAATGTTTTTTTTTTGTTTGAATGTTACATAATAAAGGTTTCAGCTGCTGATTGCTGGCATTATTTTCTGTTCAGTTTAGCCCCATTCATCTTCGTTTATTTACTGCAAAGATTGAGCTCAAAATTTCATTTTTCTTTGGATTTTCAGTTGGTGTTAGTTAACTTTGCCAGAGCTTTCATTTCACACTCATGTGCTATCAAAGTATTATTCTAATTAAAAAAAAAAAAAAAGAATGAATTTCGCAATCATGTTCATTTGTGGTTAATTAGAATACTATGTGATTGATGCATACTATTTCGTATTCATAAGTTAATGATCTTTTAGAATATTTTCATGATTTTTGTAATAAGATAAAGACAGATGTTAACAGTTCGATAGCATGGTTTTTTGCTGAAGGAAAAGCCACCACAAATGCAGTGTTTATATTAAGATCAGTGGCAGCATTTTCTGAAAGTGAAAAAAAGAACATGTACTTCTGGTAAGAAGTTTTAAAATATGTTGTTCATGAATTATACAAAACCTTTTGACTTAATGAGACTTGAAGACATGGCACGTGTTTGAAAGTTATAGAAAGACAGTAAAGACATGAGAGTCTGAAAATATGTTCTAGAGTCAAAGAAAAGCAGGAAAGTGAACAGTGACATAAGCAAATATCAATAGATAAAACTGGGAGTAAGACAAGGGTCACATGACCTTTTCTGGGTGTATAGTGAATAAATCATGGGAGGAGTTAAAGCTTTAAATGGAGTGGAAAATAGGTCTCAGTATCAGTAGTTTAAGATATGCAAATGACAGTGTTGATAGCAGAAAGTGAAAAATTTGCAGAAACTAGGGAACACTACTATCAAAAAAGAGCTAAATATTAACAGAGCATGAGCAGTGATTATGCAAAAAAAAAAAAAAAGAGTGGCAAAACTAAAAAACTAAGCTGCAACAACTGTGTAACCAGGAGTACACAAACAGAAAGTTGTAAATTCACTTGTCCCAGAAAAAACAGTAACAGCCAATGGCAATATGCATGCTGAAATTAAGTCCAGACTAGGAATAGCCGCCCCCCCCCCCCCATCTTTTCCTCACCCACCCACACACGCACACACACACAGAGCTTTGTATGGTATGAAGAAAAAAAATTAACAAATAAAAGAATGTACTTGAAAGCAGTGATGGCACTAGGATTTTTTTGAAACTGGTACAAATGTGCCTGTATTTCACCTTGCCCAAGGTACTTTTCAAAATATCGGTTTTCTCAATACAAAATTCAGTACTTTATACCTTTTGTTTAAATGTGAAATTAAGCACATTTTACAAACATCAGCAGAAAGTAAATGTGTGAAGTTTTTTTTTTTTTTTTTTTCTCTTATTTGCAGTGAGTTTTAATCTTTACAAAATGCTCATCAGAACTGACTGATTTCCTCCATCACCACCCTGCGGTCCTGATATTCTTCCAGGCAGTTTTGCTATATGTTTTTTAATAGTTTCTTGGTAACATAACATGATTATGGTAACCAACACCCTCCAAAACTTTTGGCTTTTCTCCTTTTTAATCAGTAATATACCAGTACTTGCCAGCTAGCACATTCACTGCTTAAAAGTGAAAAAAAAAAAGTGTTCTAAGGTCTATATAGAACTAATGTAGCATTACAGTTCTGAGACATGGAGATTAACAAACAGATGAAACATAAGTTGGAAGCTACAGAGATGCAGATGAGGAAAAAGACTCAACATGCACTCTACAGGACTTTTAAAAAAAAACAAAAACAAATGAAGTTCTCAGAGAAGTTTCAGAACAACAATAGCTAGTTAAGAGTGTGAGAAAAAAAGTCAGTCAGAATTCTTTGGACTTGTCAAAAGAAACCAGAAGATAAAGGACCTGATAGCTCAAGGGGAAAAGGAGAGAGAGAGAAAATCTTAACGGGGTGACTAAATGGCATAGGAAAAGAAAAGTAACCAAGCTAACTGAAAGCAAACAGTTGCAGAAAATGGAAAGACTGCTGGTGGCAGTTTGCATGGCATTCTATGATTGAATGGGTGAACATGGAATAATTAAATAGTTCTGAAAGAGTAGTGACATTTTCTATTTGTTGCTGAGAATAAATGCTATTTAGTAAAAAAATAAAGTGTTAAAATAAAGTTACAATGAATTTTAAATTGATATATTATTTTGATTTATTTATTTTGTAGTAACGTGACATGGATTATGACAGGAAAAAGGAAGGCAAGAGAACAGTTGGCTTTTTGATGAATGAATCTTGCCTAGTGCTCTTGGAATGCAATTCCTGCCTATCTCCTATAGTATCAGCTTTCACTTCACAGAGGCAACATAAAGGTTGACCAAGGCCAGTGAAAATCAGTCACTTTAATTGAGCATTGTTGGCATTGTTTTCTCATGACTTCTAACACTGATTCATATGATTTGTTTATCTTCCAGATTATTTGTGCTGCATGGTTAAATTTCATTGGATCGGCATTACGCAATTTGACAATATTCAGCTTCATGCCATCAGAATATCGCTTTCCTGTTCTTATCACTGGGCAGGTAATAGCGGCTTGTGGACAGACTTTTGTAATGTTTACACCAGCCAAAGTGGCAGCTCTGTGGTTTGCAGATAGTCAGCGGGCACTAGCTACGACAATAGCCACCATGTGTAAGTAGTATATTATAATACAGTTTGATAATAATGGCTTTGTTATGTGAACATTCTAGGGTTATTTTTAGAAGTTAAGTATGACGATCTTTATTATAATGGCATTTCTCATCTTAGAAGATGTGTTTGCGGTAGACAGATTATTATTATTGCTTATCCTCTTTTCAGTGAAGAAATTGTTAATGAGAATGCGTCTCGCCTATGTTGCACTGTTCCTCTTTCAACTCTACCAATCAGTTCTAGAGAGCCTTTTTTTCTAAAAATTATTCTTATGGTAAAATCATGACATTGACTTATAGTGGGAGCCGCATATAAAAAGATTGTTGCAGTTAGCAACTCATAAATAACATGCTGTCATATAACTATAACTGACATGTTGGTGAACCATGACTGACTAAGACGCTATCCCACCTCTCCATTGATACCCCCCAGCAACAGGCCTAGCCTTGCTAGTGGGGCAGGGATAACCATAGTCCCCATGGTGGTGGAATCTACTAAAGAAGTATTGCACACCCCCTGCTTTTTAGCTGTATTCCAGGACTGACCCACTGCCAAACCGATGTGATGCTGTGCCTTAACATCTTCACCACATTGGTTGTAAAGAAGACCAGCTAACAGTTCCAGGGAGATTGAAGAAGTTGGATCACAGTTGTTATAGCAGTAGCCACCGGGAGTCAGTGTGGCTGTGCTAGTAGAGCAACATAGTTTTCAGTTACCAGAGAACCAGAGCTGCCCAAGATCCTGTACATCCTCCTCACGGTGATCTGGAACAGACCACTGCATCACTTGATCTGGCAGGGTTTTCCCCATGGTGGTAGATCATGCTGGGTGAAGAGCTTGCTGGGAGAGCTGCTTTCTAAGGCTGCTCTGTGAATTCAAGAATGCCATCATACTCTGCTTTTGATCCTACTCATTGCTTGTGTTTCAGGATCTTCCCTACAGCTTCAGCTGCAGAGAGCCCAGTTTCTTATTTACAAGGAGATATCAGACAATCAGATATCAAAAAGTTTGACAAGTATGACAATAACTGCAGTAAAACTGATACTGATAGAGAAGTAGGCTGAGGTCTGTGGTGCAGTGTTATTCACTCATATTGCCAATTTTCCCTGTTCAGTTCCCTTTCCAACTGTGCACCTCTTTATATCACTGTTGCATGAAAGTCATATTAACTCATGTTTATTGGAAAAGATTATCATTAAATATATATATATGTATATGTGTGTATATATATGTGTGTGTGTGTATGTATATATATATATATATATATATATAGTGAAAATACGTGTTTTATTTACTTTTTTTTTCAGCTAATCCTTTAGGCATCTTAGCAGCAAATATTCTGTCACCAGCACTAATAATAGAATCTGAAGATGTTCCAGTTATGGTAAATCAGCCTTGATTTGTTCTTTGCTCTTTCTGTTCTGAAGAAGGGTATTAAGAAGATTAAAAAAAGGTGCTATGATAGAGAAAAAGAAAAAGACATTCTCTGAGTGTTTATTTTGTGATCAAATTCTAACATTTTTGAAAAAAAAATGAGAATGAAAGTAGTGAGGCAGAACAAGTAGTCGAATGGTCAGATTGGCCTAATCAGTGTATTAGAAGGAATGAAATAAATGTACTGGACTAACAGTATCATAATTAGAAACAATGAAATAGAACAGTAGATCTAAATTTGATAGTCAGAACCAGTAACATAAGCAAGCACCATACTTGTACACATAAAGCGTGCATACTAATATAACATGCATGCATGCGGTAAGTCTGTTTTCCTGTAAAATTTAAATGAGTGTAATGTGAGTGTGCATGTAAGAGAGAGAGAGAGAGAATAGAATCATAGTTATGGGAGATTTTATCTTGCACTTGACAATATTTCTTTGACCATCTTACAAATGAATATTTACTGGTGGGTTAGCGAAGCAGTATGCCTCTTTCTCAGTGTCATCATGCTTCTCCTCTGCCTTTTTTTTTTTTTTTGTGACGCACAGAAGAGATTGAAAAAAACAATTGAGAAATACAGGATGAGAAAAGGTCTAGGCAATTGTAAGCATTCGCCACCTGCTATACTTTAAGCAAGTGGTACTAGTGGCTTATTTGCTATCAGTAAGTTGCCATATGCAGTTAGTATAGGATGTTAGTACTGCGCGACATTAAATTTATGGCCAAAACAGCTGTCAGTAGAAGAAAGAGAACCTCTGTGCTCTTTACAGGTAGTATTCTTTCTAGTTACTGCTATCTATAAAGTATGCAGTAAATGATGACAAAAGTTTTGAATGAAATTGCCACAATAGTTATCTTGTGAACACCTTTGCAGGAGTGTGCATTCCTCAGTGTTGTACTAGATCACAAATCTAGTGGGCTGGTCATAAACCTTATGCAACAAAGCAAAGAAAACTGTGACTTGTCTTTTGATGTACCACTTGCAACCATCTTGTCAGAAGTTTTATCATCATATTATTGGGTTATGTCTTATGGCAAGATCTGGATGGTTTATAAAATAATCCTGAATGTGCACGGGAAGAAGTATCAGTATATAGACAGTCTAACCAAAATATATAGACACTTTTGTCATTGCTGCCTATTAGAAATGTACTGTCCACAGTTTGTAAAAACCATTTATAATGTATGCGTAAAAATATAGTCCTCTTTTTGTATGATGGTCTTCTTTTTTGGAAAAAATTCCTGGTTTTTATTTCTTAGTTTTTAAAATTTTTGCTTTTAGCTATGGCTGTGTTCTGGTGCAAGTCTCTTTGGTGTGATACTGTCCACAGGTGGTGTCTGGTCATCCGTGCCACCAACACCACCAAGCCCCAGTGCTGCAGCACAGTCAGAGCCATTTTTCATCGGTATCAAGAAGGTAAGTCTAGTCTGCTCCAGAATTCAGTGTTTTATTTAAGACTTTTTTTTTGTTGTTGTTAAGAATTCAACAACAAAAATAAACAGTGAAACAGGAGAGACTTTGAAAAAAAGAAGTTAACCAAAACTTTGTAACTTAATACAAACAAAGTGAATCATATCTGAATCAGACATGAAGAAATTGTAGTGAAATGATTGGATTGATTAATCAGACAGCAACATGGCCATTTTGTATCAAAATATGATGCAGAAAATTTCAGATTATTAGATGCCTATTTTGACTGAAAATAGGTTACATAGGTGAGTGTCTATGTGTCACATTCTGAAGAATTTGCTACAAGAGTGCACAGAAGAGTCTGTGAGACTGCTGCAAAAATCTTGGGAAAACCTTGACCATACCCTCCTGGCAGGATTCAAGACCGAATACACTGAAGATAAAAAAGTCAGGATAGAAAATCCAAAGATAAGAAAAAAAAAATACTACTACAGAATAATCAAACCATTAAAAAAAAAAACCTGTGCATGCCTAAAACCACTAAAGAGTATTTGCAGAATCTCCTCACAATTCATATTTATAATAAATAATTAGACTTATTTTAAAAAGCTAGAAACAGATTTATTCATTAATGTTATGAACACAACTGTTGCTGTTTTAAAATAAGTGCAGTTATATCACAGCTTCAATGCAGTGAGTTTATATGCATGTTTTATACACTTATACAAAATATTTCTAAGAGTTATTTGAAACATGAAAGCAAGCAATGCAATTTTATTTGATTATAATGTTTTGCCATAGTTGAATTTGTACATAAGTTGGGACAGTTAGGTATGTTTCATATCTGATGTCAGTTAGTCAAATGTATGTCTTAGTATATAATATTTAGTGTACCTTTCTATGCATAAAGAACATTAACTCTTTCTGTACTGTGTGACGATCCAGCGGACACTTTTTGCCTTGTGTACACATCATATGCTGGTCTCTAATGTTGAAGTTACTGAAAGTAGGCTTTAAAATCTGACCAATCCAGTGGTATCAATTCCTTCCGGAAATCATTCTCGACACAAAGCATGAGAGATTTGTGATTTGGAGCCATTGTGTTTAATTTTAACTGTTTTTTTCCTTAAGATTATCATCGCTAGGTTTTTTGTTTGCAAACAAAGATGGCGTCCAGTGCTAGTTCCTCTCATCCAGTATGTCTGCTTTACAAGCTCAAAATTTAATTGAAGAGTGGCTAGACCACGCTGAAGAGGGTGCAGATAGCGATTTTGAGTTGTCTGACCCATGTGCTGCTGCTGATTCAGGTGATGAGGATGATGCGCCTTTTGTTCCAGCAGCAAAACATGCTAGAAGGGTAGCTGGTGATACTACTTCTCAGCTTGTTGCTAATTCATTCATTTGGCCCTTGCGGAACTTTGCCTCCCAAACGGCACTCCTGTAGGCCTCTTGGTTGTGAGCGAGATGGCCTGCTACTGATGCATCCATATGCAGATCATCAACGATGTCTTGCAGCCATCTTTATCTTGATCTTCCTCTCCTTCTTTTTCCCATTATTTACCCTTCCAAAATGGTCTTATCTAGATTGTCATGTCCTTCATCGTATGCTCTTTCTGTACCAATCTTTGCATTAAAATCCCCCATTATTAATACAATATCATTTTTCCGTACTTGGTCTATTGTCTTTTGCAGTGTGTTATAAAAGTCTTCTACTTCCTCTTCTTCTGCTGCTGATGTAGGTGCATATATCTGGATGATTGTTACGTTTCTAGGAGTGCCCTTAAGTATGATTGTGAGGATTCTATCACTTACTGGATTATAACCTAGTAATGCTTTTGATGTTGATTTGTCCAAGTAAAAAGCCACTCCATTCTTTCCTCCTAATTCTCCACCAGAGTATTTAAAGATATTATCATTTTCACTCTTGAAATGTTCTGTTCCTTTCCATCGATGTTCGCATATTCCCAAAATGTGTATCCCCATTCTTTTCATTTCGTCACTTATTATTTGATACTTCCCCTCATACATACTTCTTACATTCCATGTTCCTACTCTTATTTTTCTTTTTAATTTGATGCAGGGGTTTTCCTTAGTAACACCATCAGGATTTTGTCCATCACCACAATTACAAGTACTGACCTCTGTCTCACACTCATCCCCAGTGTTAAAATGAGATCTATCTGGCCTGGGGGCCTCACCACCAGATCTTTTTCCTATTTGCTGTTTGGGTTTTTTGGTATATTTCCAGAAGGTAGTTTACCATGGCTTTCCTTCTTGGCAGTGACTGTACTAGTCAGTGGTTGTAGCCGTTGTCCCTACATTGAGATCATCTGCCTACTATCATAGAATGGTGACCATAACCAACATTAGCTGTCATCTGCTCTCCCATTCCATCCACCACCTGCTCCCATGGCTTCACGTCACCCTGATCGGGGGGCTATATGGGTACTCCACCTTGCCCAAGGGTTCCCGTAGACAGACTGAGGTAAGGAGGCGTCTTCTCCTTTGATAGGGGATACCCCTATCCTGCTAACCTAATTGCTAGTACTAGCTGTAATATCACAGTAAGTAATGCTGGAGATTGTGGAATGCCAGGAGCCTGTATAAGTAGCACAGGTGATAACATTGGTGAGTGGAAATCTGTAGGAGAGGGAATGACATGCTCTAGATTTGTGTTCCGGAAAATATTAGTTGCTGCCCACTTTTTTTGTGCAAATATTACCTGCCCACTTGGTATTTTTAGTTTGCTGTAAATGCTTCATTAGTGTATGTTTTCATGTAAATTCTGGAGGATATGTGAAGAAAAGGTGTTGTGTGCATTTTTATTCGTTTTGGATATATTCAGCTATCTACAGCAGATTAACTTGATGGGTAAGTGAAAAAAATATTGTTCCAATTTCTTCATTTTCTATTCTTTGTTCTCAGTTTTTAGCTTTTTTGTGTGCTATACTAATAATACATTAACAATTTTATTAGAAAAACAAAATACAATTTTTCCTGTTTAAACTAATGTATAATATTTCATACTACAAATCAGACTGTGCCTTTGTATTTCTTTTAAATGTGACAACCATCCCATTTCACTTTATGAAATTTACCCTCCGTGGTCATTTCGTGGACCGTGGAAAACTCCCCCAGTACAGAAAGAGTTAAAGAAACCAATGAGATGTAGACATGTAGTGTTTTGATGCACAGAAAAGTAGCACCCATTTGCATTGTGAACCATTACGTGTAACTCGAATTTTTAAAAATATATATAAAGTGTTTTATGAAGATCGTTCATAAGTACAGATTGTACATAATTCAGATGTTTGTAACCTGGGGGGGGGGGGGGGTGACTGTTTTCTGTTAGTCTTCTCACATAATAGTACCCTTTGTAGGGAGCAGTGTGGTACACATGACATTCTATGTTAATTTTTCAGCTGCGGAAAAATTTCGCATTCTGGATGCTAGCTTTTGGGGTTGGAGGAGGACTGGCGCTGTTCACAACTTTCACCACATTTTTAGAGCAGATCCTGTGCCCTCAGAATTATGATAATGTGAGCTTGTTTATGTGGTGTGGCTTTTTTTTTTTTTTTTTTCCATACATTTTTTTTATGCTTTGAGAGCAAAGAGTAATGTAGGTCTTGTGGTGTTTTCAGACAATGCTTTTGAAACATATGAATGATTACTGACACAATCTTTTTTTTTTTTAAATTTGTAAAAAGTGATAGCATTGTCTGCATATTAAGATTTACAGATATAAGCTGAGAAAAATTTTAAAATAAAATTTTATGATTAAAATTGTGTAAAAAAAATTACAATTTAAACTGTTGATATTAGCAAAATTGGAGCCTCACATAAAGTGTTATAGAACATCAATTTATTTAATTTTCACAGATGTCTTGAACATCATGAAATTTTTACTGATTTTAAATTCATGATTAAGAGACATTAGAATGTCAAAAGGAAATGGTAAAGTAATAGAGTATAGTATTGTATGGTTAGGCCTAAAAAAAAAATCATGAAGAAATACTTTAGATGTTGAAAAAGTGCTTTATCTGTGATTTTTTTTATGTCTAACATGTCATATTACTTTACTGTGTGAAAGCCTCATTTTTCCTATTTGCAGAAAAGAAATTAAGAAAGTTCAGATAATTATAGAAAATGATGATTGTGGAAGATTAATTATGGGTTTTAATTTGGCCTACATTTGTGTAGAGAAAAAGTGTTGCTGTGTTTAAAAAATAGTGACAGTTTTTAACTTCCACATCTTACAAGAATAAATGTTGCCTTGAGTAAAATCACATATGAGTTACATTTATCTTACAATCATTATGGGGAAATGAAAGTTGCTGTTTTTAGAAATGATTATGGGTTTTTAGTATAGCATGCAGCTTTATGGGAAATTAATCTTTGTGTGAAAATTTTGATGGGTTTTTTTTTACTTAGATGTATGTGAAAAAATCAGTGATGGGTTTTCCATTTAAAAAATTTGCCTAGACATTTGCTGGGGTGTGCGGAGCTTTGATGATAGCCATTGGTGCTGCCGGTGCTGTGATTGCTGGTGTTATTGTTGACAAGACTCGCAGGTTTGCAGAGTTACCAAAATTGGCTTCTGTCTCAGCACGCTCTGCAGTATTGTTTTCGTGCAGGTGAGGATGAGAGAGTTGCAGAAATATATTGAGCCAGTGTAGCTTGAAATTAAGGTAAAATTTCATAAAGAATAAAAGACATGTTGTTTGTCATAGAGTCCACATATGCTAATTTTTTACATGTTCTTTGCTAAGATTCCAACTTGGTATTTCTTGTCTGTCCATATTCTGTTTCAGTTCATTATCACTGTAAAGAGTGAAAATTGAGTTAAATTCAGTGATTACTGAGTTATCAGATTCTTTTCAAGATATTTTTAATAAATTACAGTTGTGAAGGCATATTAAGAAAAGAAATTATTTAATGTAAATTTTGAACCATCATCAGGTGCCAGATAATGTCAGCAGTCATATTTCTCCATAGATTTGGGTCTTTGATGCTTTTCATCAGCTCACTTAGTGATTTTTTTTTTTTTTCTCATACCATCCCATTAAAATGTCCATTATCTTCTCTCATGCTTTGTCTCTGCCTCTCATCTTTTTTGTTTCTGGATACCATGATGTCGCATTACAGATCCAGTGTTGTTGTCTGTCTGCTTATAGCTGTATTCAGATTCCTTTCTTCATTGGCTTTTATCAGATAATCCTCATTGGTCATCCTAGCTCAGCAAGGTGTTTGTACTCTGCTTTTGAGAGGTAAGATCCCTGTTGCTTCCAGTGATCTTGAATTTGTCATGAAAAAAGTGATGTTGGCCCTTTGACTTTTAGCATATACTTTTATGTTATATGTTATAGCCTTCTAAGAGATGTATAATGATACATATGTTGACACTTTGTCCAGTTGGCAAGGTTCAGAGACCTACAAGTTCCTATTGCAGTAAGCACAGCCTTGTTTGGATGTTTTGGTTTTGCCATTTACCCCACAGCTCTGGAGCTAGCTGTGGAAGTGACCTACCCAGTGGCCGAAGCAACCAGCACTGGCATTGTCTTTCTCTCTGGGTATGTTTCTTCTAGAGTTCTATGTTTAGTGTTTCATACAGCTCATGCTGTTTGCAGAAAATGAACTGTGACAGTAAGTAAACAAAGAGGCTTTTGATAGTCATGCAGACAAATATTCTCAGGAAATAGTTAAATGTGTCATGTACTGCTGAAAAAAATTTCAGATATAACTGAAACAGAGTGTCAAGCTGACCAGTTGCTAAGATTAGAAATAATGAACCTAAATTTAATGAAAACAATGAGACAAAATTGAAGTATGTTGTTACAAGATTTAAAATCTACATAGAAAAAAAAATGTGTTGAAGATGCGATAAAATACTGGATGATCTAGCTTTGTGGTAGATCCTATAGCATCAGTCATTTGCATGTCCTTTGTGGAACTTTGCCTTCCTAACAGCTCTCCTGTACACCTCTCAGTTGTAAGCAAGATGGCCTGCTGCTGATGCATCCATTTGCAGAATATCAACGATGTCTTGCAGCCATCTTCGCTATGGTCTTCTCTTTCTTTTTCCCATTATGTACCCTTCCAAGATAGTCTTCTCTAAATTTTCATGACATTTAATGTGTCCTGAATATTTAACTTTTCTCTGTTTAATCCTCTTTACCAACCAACCTTTAATATTAAGTTCTTATAGTATGGATATATTTGTTCTTTTTTTGTGTCCGTGATATTTGATATTTTCTGTAGCATTCATGTTAGAAACTGGATCTGACAGTCCACTGTTTACAAAATTAACAGATCTAATGGAAAATATCAGGGGCACCGAGATTTAAATGAAGGCATGGTTACTACCATTTATAGTTACACTTGTACCAAATCCATCAATGAACAAACTCAAATGCCACTTTGGCAGTTATTGAGTGGTTTAAAACTGTTTGTGTTTCCAGACAGTTACAGGGCATTATCTTGATCTTACTAGCCCAGTTTGTGGCCCAGCCACTATCAGCACATGCCGCAACATTACAACAAGCTTGCCCCAAAGACGGAGAGTTTGACCCCCAAGACTGGACAAGTAAGCTGATTCTAGTATAATTAACCGTTGAATAGTTGTAGTCAGTTTGTTGCTTTTTGTCATTTTGGTATCCTTAGTACACTGTTCCATTGAAGTTTTGCAGCAGCATACTAGGACACAAAAGAAGTCATTTGTGTATGAAATTTTACCTTCTTATCTTAGATCCTTCCTGTGCTGTTAAACATCACATAGGACTCGCATGGTAGTTCACCAATTTTTCCTGTTTTCAGCAAGCTTTTCAACCTCATCAAAGAATTTTATGCTCACTAATTTGGCCAAAATTTTATAAGTCATGTAAAACCAAAAAAAAATTGATAAAATTGCTACTTTTTTTTTCAATTTTTAAAAAAATATTACTCTGTGTTTTAGTGGCACTTAAGAAAAAAACATCATAATATTACATGAGTTTGTTTACCTGCTTTCTTTGAATTTTAATATTTTTTTCCTATGAGAACTTTAAATTCAGTCGGTCATTTGCATGTTCCTTGTGGAACTTTGTCTCCCTGACATCTCTCCTGTAGGCCTCTCGGTTGTAAGCAAGATGCCCTGCTGCTGATACATCCATCATCTTTGCCTTGGTCTTTCTCCCTTTCTTTTTCTCATTATGTACCCTTCCAAGACGGTCTTCTCTAAATTATCATGACGTTTAATGTGTCCAAAGTATTTAAGTTTTCTCTGTTTAATCCTCTTTGCTAGCCAACCTTCTTCAATATTAAGTTCTTGTAGTATGGATATATTTGTTCTTTTTTATGTCCATGATATTTGAAGAACTCTTCTGTAGCATTTACATTTAAAAGCATTTATGTGTTTCTCAGCTGTTTTGTTAAGTGTCCAGATATCACTGACATATGTTGCAATGGCAAAGATGAATGCCCTTAAAAATCTTATTTTTGTAATTCTGTCTGTTCCTCTCCACAGCTTCTTTTTTGAAGAGCAATGGATATCCTCCTTTTAAATTCCCCCATTGTATCTCCATTATTAGTTAGTAGTGATCCAAGATTGTGTACTATCACCAACATTATTTATCTTGGCAGTAGACTGGTTAATGAACGAGGCAACATCAGACAAACGCAGAGGATTACAATGGACCCTTGACACAGTGCTGGAGGACCTTGACTTTGCGGACGACATTTGTCTATTATCAAGCAGTCACAAAGATATGCAAGATAAAATAAACAAGCTAACTCAGAATGCAAACAACATAGGACTAAAGATCAATGTAGGAAAGACAAAGTTAATGAAGCAAAATGTGAACAACAGAAATGTACTCAGAGTAGATAACAAGTTAGTGGAGGAGGTCAACGAATTTGTATACCTTGGCAGCAGAGTAGTAGAAAATGGAGACAGCACAGAGGACATCAACAGCAGACTTACTAGAGCAAACCAGGCTTTTGCAATGCTGCAGAATATATGGAAATCAAATAAACTAAGCATAAATATAAAAATCAGGATATTCAAGAGTAATGTTCTAAGTGTACTACTCTATGGAAGTGAATGTTGGAAAATCACCAAAACCATAGAAAACAAGTTGAATTCTTTCCAGACTAAATGTTTACGAAGAATTAGAAAAATATTTTGGCCAAACACCATAAGAAATAACATCTTATTAGCAGAAATGCAGATGAAACCACTGACAACAATTATTGAGGAAAGACGATGGCGATGGTTGGGACATGTGCTCCGAATGACTGACAACTCACTACCAAAAATAGCACTAAGATGGACACCACAGGGGAGCAGAAGTAAGGGTAGACCAAAAGAGACATGGAGAAGAACAACAGAAAGGATGTTGAGCAATAGAGGGCTCACCTGGGCAAGAGCAGAAAAAAAAGGCGAAGGACAGGCATTTGTGGAAAACCCTTGCGGAAGCCCCATGTGCCCTGGGCACTTAAGGTTCAGAGAGAGAGAGAGAGTGATCCAAGATATTCAAAGCTCTCCACCTCTTCCAATTTTTCCTCACTGATGCATATTTCAGCTGCCTTATTTGTTTTGTCAGTTGTCAGCAGTTTAGTTTTTTTCTTTGCATTAAGCTAGAGGTTTTGCTCTTCACTATTCTTACAGACTGACATAGTTAGTTTTTTCATTCCTTTTTGTGTTTTGGACAGTAATACTTTGTCATCAGCATATCTAATCTTTAACTTATACTATAATATGAGTAAATTGATGGACTGTGCACGAAATGCAACGTTAGTGGGCACAGTGCATTTGTACATATGTGCTGTCATGAAGTGGAAATTTTGGGATGAGTTTTTTTAAGAAGCAAATACCAACTCTGATAAAGCCACAGGAGCTGAAGAAGAAGTATCACAAAACCAGTAGATACTACGTAACTTATTTTGTGCCATTTTAAATAGGTTATGGTTTTTAAAAAATGCAGTATTGAATGAAATGTCTGGAATGTTTTACATTCTGAGGTATACTGATATTTGAATGGACTTATCCTTGATAGTTATGGCTAATTTCAGAGGATATCAGTTATAATTATGTGTGAACCTCAGAGCATATACACCGATTTAAAATGGATAAGCATTCATGTCGTTCCAAAAGTGGCTATAGTGATTATCTGTGTGTCAGAGGTTTATGAACGACATCTTGTGTAAAGAGCACCAAAAATACGTGAATGAACCTTGCAGTGAATTATAGTTATAATATTGTAATATATAATGTATTCATTTGTGATTGAAGCAAATGTAGTTGTTTTTTTTTTATTATTTTCTTGAAGAAAATATATGAATTAAACATGACCATGAAGAAATTTATTGGGGACTGGCTAGTGTGGTGGTTAGAGCACTCATCTAGCAACCGAGTGGTCAAGGGTTCAAATGCCCAGCTGAGCAGGATTTTTTTTTCTGACAAATACGGCCCTGTGGTTCACCCCTAGACTGGGTACCAGAGAAATCTGGGAAGGTAAAGCAGCCAGGCCTGATATTGACCACATCACACTTTCATGTGCCGAAGGTCATGGAAAATACAGGCCTAACACCGCGTTCCCCAATATGCCTTAAAGGCATGGAAATGGGAATTTTATCTTTACCTTACTTATGAAGAAATCACAAAAAGAAAAAAAGGAATTTTAAGAAGAAATGTAATATGAATGCTTTTTTTTTACTCAGTTCCAAATCTGATATTTAATGGATTCGGCGTTGTCTATGCCATTGTGATTGTGCTCTTGTTTCGACCTGATTACCGACGATTGCGTGTGGAGGACAAGATAAAAGCGGCCAATACTCTTCAGGGAAATCCAGGGACGCCTGTGCTCAGTTGAGCTTATGTTTTATAATCTTTAATGTTGAATGATTACGGGTTTACATTTATGTATATTATGTCCGGTGTATTTATGGTGATATGCCATTATGTCTTTGTGATAAATCCATACATTTTTTTATCAGAATTTCTTCTTATGAAAATTTTTTTAAAAATCACAATGAGTTTTTTTTTAAGATTTTTTTTTTAACAATAATGATGAAGCTAAATGTCTCAGACATAGTTTATTGTCTTTAAATGCCTTTCGTAATAACTGGACCTTGAATGGGTTTTTAAGATGATATAACATCGGACCTAACAGATTGTTTGGTATTTGAAGCACAAAGCTGTATATCTAAAGTACAATAGATAGAAAGTCTATTGAATAATGTGGCATTCTTTGAAAAAGTAAAAAGGAATTTATGTTTAAGCAGTTTTTAACAAGTTCCATTAACTTTTAATGTTAAAATTTTTAACCTGTAATTTTTCCTCACACACCATTCACAGTATATGTAAATCAAGCCATGAAGTGCTAATCTTCTTCTTCTTCAGTCTCCCTGAAGCTGTGAGCTGGTGTTCTTTGCAGCCAGTGCTGTGGAGATGTTGATGCACCACATTGTGTCATAGCAGCTGGGTTTTATTTTTTCAGTCCCCGATTGCAGCTTAAAAAAAAAAAAAGGCGGGAGGTGTGCAGAATTTCTGTAGCAGATTCTTTAGCCATGGGAACTACTTAGAGAATTGTTTGTTGTTTGTGTTTTTTTACAGTTTACAATAGTTTTGTTTTTGTTTCAACTGCATGGCTTAGTTGTGTGATTTTTGGATGGATACAGTCTTGGAGAGTGTTCTTTTCTTTCCCACAAATTCTGGGTGATCTCTATTAATTATTGCAAAGTGTTTAATAGAATAATTCATGCCTGTATGGCAGTTTTTCAAACAGAAATATCACTTCTTTCATTTTTATTTCTCTCTGTATCTTCATTTCTTTCTTTTCTTTTTTTTTTTTTTAAATCCTCACTGTTATGTCAACAATATTTACATATTCTGTCTTTTCAATGGTATGCAAAAAATGTTATCATGATTTGAAGCTATTTATGAAATATATACTACTAAATATAGCATTTGCATATTCTTTAGTGGTGCTATCAAATGTATAATCAGTTTTAAAATACTTGACATTTTTATCACAAATACTTTATATTTTTTTATGTCTGCATAAGATGGTACATAACATCTGTCTGTTATACACAGAAGCTGACCTGTACAAATATGCTTTTATTTATAGCAGAAGTCAACAAATTTGTTTTAAAAACATCATAATCTAGTAGTGAGAAGAACGGAAGGACATAAATTGCTGCTTTAAGTTTCTTCCAAGCTACAGTAAAGATGTGGCCAGAAAATTGACAAGAAGAATGTATTTGACGCCCTTTCACTTTTCTTGCAGAACAAGTCACTTTGAAATTTTTTTGTCCCTGGAGATTTTGAATGCTTTCAGACTCTCATCACTTGTTATGGTTTGAAGGAGAAAGATACTATCATGTTGTTTCAAGCCACACCAGACATTCAGGACTGAAACCCATTTACATGGATCAGTTTTTTTATTATCGATAATGATAACTGATTTGCTGTAGGACCTCTGTGTGGAAACTATGCAGTATCCCAAAATGTCATGAGTTCAGGAACTGTGGCAGTCTGTGTTTTGGCAGTTTCCCTTATCATAGTCTTTCTATGTTCATGGTCGTTTCATTTATTTGGTCTCATTTTTTTGTCTGATGTGGCATTCATGGGATAACCTAGTTGAGATTTGCAAAAATATGTGTTTGCCTTTAATAAAACATTCATCATTATTTCACACCATATGAACAGGCATCATAGTTGTCCTTATATTCATCTGTAGTTTCCTCTGAATTTCATTTCCTTGTAAACCATATATGATATGGTATATGAGAGAAAGAGACATATCAAAACTGGTTTATATGTTTCTGAGTATCTTGATGAAAAAGTAGGTATGAAAAAAGAAAGTGAACTGATAAATTTGAATCAGTGCACCTGTCATTTGTGTGTGCGTGCGCATATCTCTCTCTCTCTCTCAGTCATAACTTCACACTAACAGATCACAAACTCTCCCTAATGTTTTCAAGATAATGAAAATGAAGACCATTTTGGAGGTAGAGAAAAATAATATACATTGAAGATAACTAGGGAGAGAACAAAAATGGCATTTAATGAAGAGAATAAGGACTTTCGTAATAATTGTACTTTCCTTAAATTAATCATCAGGACATAATCAAGTTTCCCATGTTAAATTCTTTTTATGGATTACCTTTACCTTACCATTTTCTCCATGTTGAATCTTTCATCAGCGAATCAAGATTCCCATGTTCAAGGTCCTTTGATATGGCCCTAGTGTTGTATTTTAGAACATAGAATAAACTATTTTTGTTGAGTTGAATTCTAATTTGAGAATCTGGTCATTAGTTTGGTGGCCTGTGACTGTATGGCTAGGACCATGATCGCAGGAATGAAGACTACAAATATGTTGTATCACCATTTTGATCGTGTGTGATAGTGAATGTCATGATTGTATTAACTCATTCAAGACCAGGAAAAACACACATGCCGACGCAGACATTACATTTTTGAGCAGGTGTTGTGATATTTTTGGGGTCTCTTTCTGAAAGTCATCTTAACAAATTCTGTGTTCAACATAATGTGTATCATACATTAAAATAAGTGGAAATGAATGACGATTCCATAAATGATGTTATTTGTCATTAAAAAAAACAACTGGTGTTAAAAGATGGGAACATTTTTGAGCACTAAGAAAATTTTTTGGCTGAGAAATCTTCGTACACACAATGGCGATGATGTGTGGTACCGTGATTTGTGCGATGCGCCTTTTGGCTGGATACCTCCAACTTCAGCACCTTTCCTTGCTAAGGCAGACTGTGGTCTTGCTCAGACCAATATGAAAATGGTGTAGGCTCACTTGGCCAAAACTTTGTTTTCCAGCCTCTGGTGGCTGTACTTAAAACCCCTTCTCCACATCAGATCCAGCGTGCAATGCTGGCTAGCCAGACGGCTTTAAGACAGTTCCACAGAGACACTCCGACTTTGGGATGAGAAATCCGATGAGAGCCTCAATGATATCCATTCCCTGCCGCCTATAGTCTGCTGGCTGTTTTGTTTACATCATTCTGATAGCCACTATTGTAAAGACCCATAAGCTTGTCACATCCTGGATTCTTTAGTTTCACACCAGATTTTCCTCATCCCCACCAGTGATCTCCATGTCCCCATCCATCCACCAACATGACATTACATTTTACAAAAATAACAATTACAATTAGTGTTGATTGCTACAAGTTTCAGGGCTACAGAAGTAGGTCAGAGTTTTTAAGCAAACAGATCTATGTTCCCTGTCTCACAAAGACTATGTTAAGATAAGCGTGTTCTTAACACAGTTGTTCCTAGGGAGAACTGAGAACTAAAATTATGTTCTACTTACTATCACTGTGCCACAAATCCAATGTGAAGTATATAACCCCACAGAATCGCTTTTTTACAACAATATTTGGGGATTTTTTTGACACCCAATACATCCAGGAGTCCAATAAATGCAGTGAAATAAATAATCCCATAGAATCACTTGTTCTGCGCTCCAGTTCAAAATTGGTTCTGCATTTGCTCTCTGAGCCACAGAAGAACTTGTCCTAGCTCATTCGACAGGTGGAGGATTAGTCTTATCACTCTGTTGAGCTACTCTGTCGAAGTCTGACTGTCAGTTTCACTGTAACTGTCAGATGAACTATCTACAGTTGCCTCATCTGAACAAGAATGGCTGAAGGCCTGCTTGTCAGATAATGTCCAAAAAAACCTAGTGGCATCTACAGTCCATCCAACAGGTCTACCACTGCAAACACTTACAGTCAGATTTGTCAAGTCGGTGGGTGTATCCATTTTGCCTGTCTGTCATAAAAAAACACATTAAAAATACACACGGAATGCTGAATGGTGCTAATACACAAGGCAGGAAGAATTTTAAGCTTCAGTTGACATGCACATTGACTGGTTAAATAAAAATTTACATCAAGTTTTTGAGCAATACAAAACATCCAGTATGGATTGGAGGCTCAAATTTGCCAAACCGGAAGCAGCCATGAGCGGCTGTATTGAGTTAAATTTTTTTTTTTTTTTAATAATTTAATAAATATAAGATGATCCCCTTTCAGAAAGCTCACCAGATATCCCTGTGTGCTATTTTTTTTCCAAGCCAAATTCTATTGAATTTCTCTCTCTCTCTCTCTCTAATAAGGGCAGAATGTCAGACGGGCCTGCGTGCCCAATTCTTAACCCTTTTGAAATAAAGATCAATCAATCTCTCTCTCTCTCTTTTTTTTTTTTTTTAAAGAATTTATTGTTAAAGCTCACTATGGGCTTGGGTTTTTCAGTATGATCTAGTTTCTTAGATTATGACTTCTAATACAGGCCATGATGGCCAGTGCTTACTCATGACAAATAATTCTGCTTGTGGTGAGGATTCTGAAAAAAAAAACAAATCCAAAAACATCAGATCATACTAGGAGCAGATCTGAGAAATTCTCAGCTTACTCCTTCACCATGGGAGTATATGTACATTCTGTCCTCATCCAATGACACAAAAGCTTGTTTCCTTATGGAGGTAGATTAGAGATTGACCATCATGATCATTGGATCATGAGCATTAGATGACTGTCTTCTTCTCTTTCCTGTATATGATTGGGGGGGGGGGGGAGAAATGAAGTTAACCTTCACAACTTATATAACACCAGTTCATGTTAAACCATGATGTTACACCAGTTCATGTTAAACCATGATGTTACTTTGATCCATGCACTGTGTGAACCGCTTGTGATGCACCACTTGTCACAGTTGCTATAAAGGTTCCATAATTTTTTTTTCTTTAATAATTTCAGTGTTGCAGCCTTGCAAGAGACCCTAAAGCCCAAAACAGTTTTTTAAAACCTACCATGGAAGTTCCTTGGGAAAACTTTCTGTTATTTGGGAGTAGGTAACTTGATATACTATTTGGTTTGTATTCAGAAATATTTTTCCTATGGTTTTTTTTTTTTTTCCAAAGCTTGTGTGTTGCCAGTTTTCTTTAACCACATTGTTCTTACAATTATTTCTCAAGTCAAAGTGTTTTTCTTCTGTGCCAGGTTTACTGATTCCTTAAATTTACTGAGCATGCAAATATTGTCTTATTTGAATGCAAGAGCTCTTCAGGTGGTATATTTCCTACAGAGTTTTGTTGCTTTCATATGAGCTGTTGTTGGGGATAATGGGTGTTTGAAGAAGTATTGCTAGCTGTGCATGTCACATTCAAAAATTCTTCAGATAAATATGTATTTAAAAAAAAAAAATCTCCAATTCGCTTTTCTTTTGATGAAGTTCTTTTTCTTATTTTCTTAGATGAGCTAAGATGCTTTTTTATTTCCAGCTTTATATATTTGCAGGGATCATATGCATCCATGCTTATGTACATACATCACACATATATGCTGTGGAAACAGCACTGCCAGATGGAGCAGTTTCTCATTCATGTTTTGTTGTGGCTTCACCTATAACCAGCCCCAGATTTTTTTTTTCCCATTATAACCCCTTGCCACTGCCAGAGAGTGTTGATGCTGTATTTTAGAAGTGTAACTTTTAAACATCATCATATTTTTTGTAAAACATCATAAGGGGACACGGCCGTCTCCCAGCTGATATATTTTGTATATGCTGCATGTATTTTGAGACATTTTAATGGTGACTCATGTGCCTCTAATTTCTTTCTGTGCACAAAGCAAATCTGCCACTACTGAAGACTTCACAGTTTTAGTGTAGCCTGTCATTTGGTCAGGACATTACATCCATATGTCTTCAGGGGTAAAAAAAAAATCCCAGGCTTTTTCTCTCTTAGAATATGATTTTAAAGCAAGTATGTGTCTCTTACCTGACCTAGGCAGTCTGTATGATAAAGAGAATATTTAGACAGCACAAGCATTCTCCCAGCTTTGCTGATCAATTTGCATAGGAAGGAAATCTGTGCATCTGAAAATCCAGATTTGGGAGGGCAACCAAAAGATGAGTGAGGAAAAAAAAAATCATTGGCTACAGGTCTTTTTATCCAAATTTTGTGATGGGGTTTGATTTCTTCAGGGCTGTAGCATAATATATCACTTTTCTTACTTTACCAGTCTGCATTGTACGTTTAATTGATCTTAATTCTACCCAAAATGTAGTGTTTGTGAGATTTTTTTCATTTGTTTAATCAGTTTTCCTCCCATTAGACAATTCTAATCAATTTATACATCATATTTAAATGTGACATGGCAAATGGACCTTTGCCATTTTGTCACGTCACTGCTGCTAATGAAAGCAGTTCATAAAATATGAGCTGCTGAAATTGTTAGTCTTCAGTTTCAAAGATTATTTTTTTTATGAAGAGATAATAGACATTTACACATCTGGATAAACTTTACAATTTCTTTTTTTTTTTTTAATTTCACACCGTAACAAAGATTAGCAAGATTTTTAATGAGATATACGGGAAGGTGAGTCAAACATAAACCTTATAATTGTGGTAGAAATTCTCAGCAGCATCCCATCATCATGAAAGGTGACAGCATTATTAATGGTGGCTAAAAGGTCATTGTGCAGGTGGCAACATGGCACCAGTGAGCTTCATGATATCATAGTAGCAATGTAAAGATGGTCACTCTTCCAGAGACATGCAGGACAGTGGAACAGGGTTTTCTTATCCATTTTAAAAAATTTTCCTTTTTGATGAACGAGGCATCATTTTAGAGGTTTACATGCCAGAAAGTCCCCAGGGTTCACCCAGCATCTAAAAATGGGTACCAGAGAAATCTGGGAAGGTAAATGCGGCCAGGTGTGACCACATCACACTTTCGTGTGTTGAAGATCTTGGAAATGCATGCCTGACACCATGTCCCCAAATATGCCTTAATGGCATGGAAATGGGGATTTTGCCTTTTACATACTCTGGTGAAACACCTTCACAAGTAAAACATTCAGATCTTCTCAGAAACCATCTTTGACCTGCAATCAATTCCAAACAATGTGGGCTTAGTTGTCTTGTTGCAGCATGACAATGCTCAACCCCATACAGTCTACTCAACAGTTGAAGACAGTATAGATTGATACTTCAAATGCATTCTGCTTCTGCCATATTCACCTGGCTTCAAGTAACTGGAGTGATTACCATATCTTTGTACCAGTCAGAGAGGTGATGGGTTGAAAGGTTTTCAGATCAGAAATAGAGGTGCAACAGTCAGTACATGAGTGGCTAAACACTCCACTACAAGGTGTTTTTTTTTTATACACAGGAATCCATGTTCTTAGTAAGCACTGAAGGACTTGCATCAAACATAATGGAGAATATATAGAAAAATGATGCAGTTCTATTTTGCTTCAGTAAATTGTAAGGAAAAAAAAGGTTTTCATTTGACTCTCCCTTTTATGTCATCTCAGAGAAATGAAGCAAAAATAATAGAGGAATGGTATAGTTATAAGGGCCAAGAGTAAACTACTGTTTGCTACAAACATATAGTATTTTCTCATAATACATTCATGGAAACAAGCTTTCTTCAGCCAGACCAATAAATGGGAATTGCCATGCTTCCCAGTAGTGGTGGAGCTTGCTGAGAAACCACTTTCTTGAGTGTAATCAAGAAATTTACTATATCATACTTCAACAACTGTCCCTGCTTCTATCTTTTGAAAAAAAATATCGCACTGATTTTGGCTGTGGAGGAAGTCAAATCTGCCATTACAGGGAGAAAACATCTCAGAGAAAATCTTACAGAATTAAATGGTCTCTGATAGCAGCATTATGTGTAATTATATTTTTAGTCTCAAAGATCTACAATCTTTGCTAGGCAGTTTCTCATTATAAGCTTTGTGATAATTTTAAAAACTCAGATCACATGTATATTAGTTTATGAAATCTTAAGTTTTTTTCAAATTGTTCTCTCCCTTGCTCCTTATTTTTGCTGGCTAAAGCTTGCTTCTTCCACTTTTTTGTTGTTGCTGCAAAGCTATTTCTTCAATTATTTTTTTTTAACTGCAGTGACCCAATATGGAGTTTATACCAAAACAATGAGAGCAGTTGCTCATAAGCTTTCAGCAATAGCTGACATTCACTGACTATGAATGACCCTGCTGTTTAAGCTGTGAAAAATAATGACACTGTAAAAAATAGTAGATAATATAGGGTTTTTTATAATATAATTTTTATATTAGTAAAGATTTCACACTAAATTATTATTTCTCAAAATCCTCATGTTTTCAGATCAAAATGTTAGATAAACAGGTTTACAGAGTAAATTGTTTATAACTTGATGTACAGTGGTGCACTGTGAAGTGTCTGAAGATAAAGATGATTGTTATGTTTAAATGTTTGAGGTTTTAATGTGGTCATTTTAATTAGTTAGGAAGGACCATCAGTCCATAGGTGCTGTGATCTCCTCTTCAGTACCTCCTTCAGCATACAATGACTGATTAGACCCCGTCTTTGTTGGTTGACCATCTCTCAGAAGCTGTTGATGAAGAATGGTCATTGTAATCAGTTTAAAGGAAGGAATATTCATTAAAAAGTTAGTAAGTAAAAATTCAGACTTTTTGCTGTACAGTACACTTTTCTTTGTTTTCAAACACTTCACATGAGGGTCTTGTACAAATGACTAATAAAGACCAGTGCACCATTCACTCAGCTTCAGAATGTGCTGCAGAGCAGATGCACTTTATGAGCATTCCCAGTCTATGAGCATTCCCAGCTGTTTAATGTTCTTTATTTGAAATTTTATTTTAAAGTTTCTTTTTTTTGTTTTTGAGTTGTGGGAAATTGGGAATACAGTTCATTAGTCTTTCAATTGTCCCAGAAGAAGTATCTACATCTCATCAGAAAAATTAATGCTTCATATTCTAAAAGGAAAAAAAAATGATGCCACTCTCTGCAGAAGTGTATGTGCTTTGTGTATTAATGTACTTTTTTTAATGTCCAGGAGATATAAGAGAAAATACAGTCAAATCATGGCAAGAAAGCAGGTGCAGAAGATTATTATCTGCTGGAATGAATGTTAGCGCAGGAAGAGCCAGATTTTGATTATCAGTGTTTGGGTAATGTTGGGTTGTTTAAATGTCTAACTTAATATGATGTGAAAACCATGTGAATACTATCACTTTCAGTGATAAATCATTCTACAAAGTCAGTAATATGTTGACATTTACATAAGTGGAAACAAACTGAAGAACATATTGATTGCATTCCAGGTAATGGTCTGAATATTCAGTACAAGAGATATATCTTTTATACAGAATTTCAGTCAAGACCTTTAGCAGTTTCAGTGTTTAACAGCTTCATTTCTATAGAAAATATAAACATTAAGAACAGTATTTTAATCTTAAATGAGCTACACCTTACAGAATGCTTATATTTTCTGTATAAATGAAACAGTTAAAGAAAACAACTGAATGAAAACAGCATCTTATTTTTGCATTAAGAATGAGTGTTTGAGAAAGACTATTTAAGAAACAGTTCTGAACACTTTCAAGTTTAAGAAATAATACATCAAAACAGTTACATACTTATGGTTTGGAGTATTCAGCTAATGAAATCACCATTGCCTTACTTTGATGGAATTTTAAATTTTAATTTGGATTTTATGAACCATGCTTATTAACTGTAGAGGAAGGTTAAACAGAGGTGTTTAGCATATTATTACAGTTACTAACTGTAAGTATAGCGATAAAAAGTTGAAAACAGTTCGGGTTGCACACAGCAGAGTTCGTTTGATTAATCTTGAAAAAATGGTAGACAAAGCTCTATCGATGTTAGAGAAAGAAAAAGAAAATTTGTAAGAGGATGTTGTGTCACTTGAACCCTGAACTCTGATGGGGGGAATAACTCCAACCAAAGTCTGTATCTCAGTGATTCTCTTGATATTTTTTTTTTGTGCCTCTCACATCTAAAGAGCTTTGTGGACAATTGTTGAATCCTTTGTTCTACCACTGTTAATTCTAAGGCAGCGTTCTCAGATCAACCACAGATAAGTTGCAGTAGACCATGAAAGTGAAAGCTTATTGGTTTGTTTGTTTTTTTAACTAAGAAGGTAAAGGCGTTTCAATTCTTGGGAATAAATGATGTTCGTATCTGAAAAAATGATGTTCTTCTGGATGTTGTTAGAGTATCTTTCATATGTTGTCCACAGATTTGTATGGTACATTTAGCATGTATGTTTAACAAGAGAATTATGTAGATATAATGTAGACAGTCCATGGGCATTATCATATATTTTTATTTAGTGTTTATATTGAACAATCTAATTGTGTGGAATATAATAGGGTTAAGATTTTAGTTCAGTTATCAAATATGTTCAAATTCATTTTTGATTCAGATTCATATATTATCAAATTCATGACTTCGGGAAGCAAAGTACGTAAAGTTATTTATATTCCTGAAATCACATCAGTAAGCTACTTCTTACCTGATAACAGCTAATTTACCTGATTACATCCATCACATGCTATTAAACATCACATAGGGCATGCATTGTAGCTTGGCATGTTTTTCTGTCGTTGGTGAGTTTTTCAACCTTGTCAAGGGATCTATCTTATGCCCACTAATTTAGCCTCCCACAAAAGCATTCTCTTTAGAGTTTCATGTGGTCAACCTCTTTTTCTTTGTCCTGTTGTGTCCCATTTGGTTACTTGTTTTGAGATTCTCTGATCTCCTCATGTGGCTGATGTATGTCTATCTCCTATTTTTTTTTTTTTTATGAGACAGGTTGAGGTTGTTGTGAGCTCATCTTCCTTATTTCTGTGGTGGTGCTGAGTTCGTTCCATCATATGCAGATGTTTCCCTTAGACATTTGTTTTCTAATGTGTCTGATTTGTTTTCTAATTCATTATTGTTTTCCAGCTGTCACATGCATATCTGGTTACAAGGTGATAGTTTAATATTTACACAAACATTGGAAAATCAGTTGTTTTCTTTCTTCCTAAATCTTTCTCTTGCCATCATGCGTCATAAAGGTTTGCAGTGTGTCTTTTCATGAGTCTCGGTTTTGTTTGAAATAGTCTTTACTTAATAATATTCAGAAATAACATTCATTTGGATTTTTTTTTTTTATAAGAAAAATTTGTTTGAAGCCTGAAGATGCTTCAAAGGCACTGGGTGACCCATAAATCTTATGTCATAGTACAAGTGTATTGAGGTCATGAATAAAGTAAGAGAGCAAGCACAGTATTGTATGGTTAGACCTTGAGAAAATCATAAAAAAGGTCTAACCATACAATACTGTGCTCACTCACTTTACTGTGTGAAAGTCTTACTGTTTCCTGTTTATGAGATCTTGAGCACTGTTAGATCTGATGCTTTTGTGCATAAACTTGCCAGACTGGGTTTGAGGGTCTTGCTCATGTGGAAGAATGTAGACAAGGTCTGTGACTGTGTTTGTGTCGCATCAGTTTCTGTTTTCAGTGTTTTATTCTGTGATGCCAGACTTTTGAAGCATCCTTAAAGTTTGTATAAAGTAGGGAAAAAGTAGGAACAGCTTTATTATTTAATGATAGCACACATGTGACGTTTCAGCGCGAGCCTTCTTCAAACAAAAACAAACAGGATGAAGAATCGGAGAGAGGAAATTCACATCAAGCTTATGTAAACGAAATAACAAAAAATGAAAAAATTAATGAAAAGCTGTAACTGAATGAAAACTTATCTCGGTCCTTGTAAAGGCACAAAAGTATTGCTTGTGTGTATTCAGAAACATAAATATGTGTCCGTTACCAGGGTTATACATTTTGATATCACACCTTTACTGCTGTGTTTTGTGTATAGTTGTATGCCTATACACTAATTATTGTGTGTCCTTAAAGTTTGTAAGGCATTTGAAATACTTTACTTCTATGATTGTTGTTGGAAGGTGAAAGGTGATTGATGTTCATGTTTTCTTGCACATTATGTTATGTCTTGCACCAGCAATTTTGTCTCTCATAGTTTTTGTTTTTTTTAAAATTGCTATTTACAATCCTTTAAGTGTGTTAAAGTGCCTTCATTCCTTATATGCACCTTTAATGAGCTACCCTGCAGTTTAATATATGAACCATGTATTAGTTTATAATGCTAGGTTATGGCATAATTCTTTCTAAGAAATATTTATATGTAATATATGAGCTTCTATTTTCACAAATCAAAGAATGTACCATTTTGTTTCAAAATGTCACAACTTGGGTAAATAATTTATATGTTTTATGTGTAGTATAACTGAAAAATGTCACTTCATAATAAATAATTTGTAAGGTTTTATATAACTCTTATCAGTGACAATGTGAATTTGATGCAAGAAAAAACAGACACCCTGACTTCACCTGCTAGCAAAATAGGACTCGAAATTAACAAGGAGAAAACAAAAACAATGAAACTTCTCATTAACCACAAAGGACAAATATACATAAAAGGAACAGCTGTTGAAGAAGTAAACCAATTTGCATACCTGAGCAGCCACATAGACCAGGATGATTACACCAGAAAGGAAGTTAGAATTACAAAAGCAGCATTGACCTTCAAGAACCTTGAGAACATATGACACTCAAAAGTTATGAGCACAAAAACCAATTTAAGATTATTCAGTACAAATGTAATATCTACCCTCATTTATGCGTGCAAAAGCTAGAAAACAGCTAAAGAAATAGACAACAATTAGACTCTTTTCAAAAAAATGCCTAAGGAAAAACACAGGTATAAAGTGGAACAAATTCAAGAACAGCACAGAGATAAGGCAGATGAGCAAACAACAACCTGTCTCATGGGTCATCAGAAAAAGAAGATGGACATATGTCGATCACGTGATGAGAAGAAACAGTCAGAGAATCTCAAAACAAGATATCAAGTGGAACACAATAAGCCAAAGAAAAAAGAGGTCGACCACATGTAACTCTAAAGGGGACATTGTTAAGAGATGCCAAATTAGTAGGCATAAAATCCCATGATGAGGTTGAAAAGCTCGCGGAAAACAGGAAAACTTGGTGAGCTACCATGCGAACCCTATGTGACATTTAATGGCAGGGAAGGATGTAAGATGTAAGAAGAAGTTTTTATATAAAGAAGTGAAAAAATATGATTGTGCCATCGATCAAATCAGTAATTTATTGTCGGCATAAATTCTAAACATTTTCTGAGAAATGCAGTCGAACAATTAGTGGGGAAAAAAAAAAATCATAGTTTGAAGAACCAGATGAAACATAACATAGGACCAGAGTGACAATTAACAAGATTTACATAATGAAACAGAAAAAATAACATGCAGATAAGGAGATAGAAAATAAAAGCAAGATTAAAGTCTGATACACTACATAGTTTTTTTTTCCTTGTGTTGGTTTGTTTGTAACTAAATATTTTATAATGTGTGCCATTTTAACTTTATTCATTTCCTGCATTATATTCCTCTAACATGCACTTTTTTTTTTAGAGATTCAGTGTTTTATTAAACATTAGTGGTATACATCAAGATTATACAGGCTATTTAGTGCCTATATTTTCATTGTTTGCTGTACAGTGACTCCAGTTTCAAGAACAGTAGCGTACATAAGGTTTCAAAACATAAAATGTGTATTGTCCTTTTAGTCAAATTTTTCAAGTGTTAAATTTGGAGCTTTGAAGCTTGGAAAATTTATTTAGTTAAATTTCTTACTAGGATCTGGTATATTTAATAGTTTTATATAACATACAGGCTTTTGTTATTTAGGAGTTAGATCTTGATCTTTTGTTAATGAGTGTATTTTCGTGTGATCTGTGAGTGGCAATAGACACAGAGATAAACAGACTGAAGACTTGAGTTCTGGTTGATATTATTTTTGTGCTTGTTTACATAAGCTTTATAATAATGGCTACTTATTCATATATTGGAAACATGCCCAGGCACTGTAGCTTAATAAGGGATTTGGTTGGTCTTTCACCACAAGGATATATAGTAGTCCTCACAATCATCATCTGACAGGAAAACAATAGCCAGAGAGATCATTTTCCAAAACATGTAAGGATCCTTAGAGTATCTCCCTCCGAAATATTCAGTTTGGCTTTGCTTCCATTGCCTTTGACCCTCCTGATCTATCTGCAGGGCAGTTGATAGCATTGTCTGGCATATGGAAGCATGCAAACTTGACAGTGCTGTGAGGAGTCCTCATGCAAGATTTAAAATATCTAAAAGGGGTAGTAGTTAATAATAACCATGACACTGGGCAGTAGTTAATAATAACTATGACACTGGGCAGCAGTTAATAATAACCATGACACTGGGCAGCAGTTAATAATAACCATGACACTGTTTTGTATGATCTTCCTAGCCACAAATTAAAAATTCCTGAGAGCTGATGCTGTGTCAAAGAACATGTAATACAATCATCATGTCGTGCTGGGATTGAATTTCTTGCTTTCTTGAGCGGACTTAGGAGTGGGCATTGCTGCAGTCTCCAGAACAAAGTAGAACACACACACACACACTCACTCAGTGACATCTCCTGCCCCATTATCCAGGCTGTTATAGTATCATAAGAATCTGTTAATGGAGATGATCCTCTGTGGAGACTATGTGGGTCTTCTGGGCAGGTTTGATTCACAGCCATCTCAGTCCAGGAGAGCTGTATCTGCATTTCTTGGACTCTGAACAAAAAGGTTGATAAAGCTTTGACTAAAATTGAGATGATTAAAAAAAAAAAAAAAGGAAAATTTCCGTTTCCATGCCATTAAAGCATACTGGGGAATACTCTGTTAGGCCCGTATTTTCCATAACCTTCAGCACATGAAAGTGTGATGTGGTCAGTATCACGACTGGCTGCTTTACCTTCCCAGATTTCTCTGGTACCCATTTTCCAAGGCTGGGTGAACCCCGGGGCTGTATTGGTCAGAAAAAAAATACCGCTCAAAAATTGAGATATAGACTGCATCTAATATGTATAAATTTTATAGAGGGATGAAAGAAAAGTGATTTTAACTATCATTCATGGTTACAAACCTCTAAATATTAAATTTACCTAATTCTTCTGGTTTTACCTCTTCAATTTCAATTTTCTCTCTGTTCTTAGTGGGTTTTTTTTGTATAATTTTTGACATTAATTTAAAAAATGGATTTATAGTTCTTGAGAGATGAATGGGCACAGATGAGAAATTAATGGGGTTATCATTGGCACATAAAACAGGACATTATGGCCAAGGATGTGGAGAATTTCTGGAAGAAATGAAAATGTTGTCCTTATAACATCTGGTATGAACATCCATATAATTGAGGTAAATCATCTTTAGTTATGATAGTGATACCAAAACTGCTCAAAAGAAGGAACTGTTTATGCATTTCTCTGTTGTGAGAGATAAAATGGATGATGACTACAGAAAAAAAAATACTCAGTCATTTGCATGTCACTTGCAGAACTTTGCCTCCCTAACAGCTCTCCTGTTGGCCTCTCAGTTGTAAGGAAGATGCCCTGCTGCTGAAGGGTCCATTCGCAGATCGTCAATGATGTCTTGCAGCCATCTTCACCTTGGTCTTCCTCTCTTTCTTTTTCCTATTAGGTACCCTTCCAAGACTGTCTTCTCTAAATTATCATGACATTTAATATGTCCAAAATATTTTAGTTTTCTCTGTTTAATCTTCCTTACTACTTCAATATTAAGTTCTTGTAGTATGGATATATTTGTTATTTTTTTTTGTTTATGATATTTGAACTCTTCTGTAGCATTTACATTCGAAGGCATTTATGTGTTTCTCAGTTGTTTTGTTAAGTGTCCAGGTCTCACAGGCATATGTTGCTATGGGAAAGATGCGCACCTTTAAAAATCTTATTTTTGTAGTTCTGTCTGTTCCTCTCCAGATTTTTTTAGTTCTAGATCTAGTAATAAAGGTAGAAAAAAAAAGATGTATGGTTCAGTTTTACAAAAACTAACAAAACTTTTTGTAGAACTGAATCATATACCTCTAGCAACCATATATCTGTTGTCACTTTTTCACATAATAAAATTATTTATCATTATCAGTGTTTATTTTGGTCTACTAATCTGATGGTACCAGGTTCAAATCCCTGCAGTGAGGATTTTTTTTTTTTCTAGTACACACCAAAAAAGTTCCTGGGGTCCACCCAGCCTCTAAAAATGGGTACCAAAAAAAAATCTGGGAAGGTAAATGCAGCCAGCTATGATACTGACCATATCACACTTTCATGTGCCAAAGGTAGTGGAAATACGAGCCTTACACCGTATCTCAATATGCCATGCCGTTGAAACAGTAATTTTTACCTTTTTTTAGCCTGTATTTATTTCGGCATCTGCTAGTGAAGCTTAGGATTCTGGTGATTTTCAGTATTTCAAGGACATAAACTGATTGATGATGTTGGGAGAATATTTCTGCATCATAGGTCTAGCCATTTCCATTGCTTCGTCACCCTTTTGTATGTCAAAAACACACACAAGACAAACAGGTTGAAAGCAAAATTGTAAGAAATGAAAAATCAAACATTGTAAGAAACGAAATGAGAAATGAAAAATCAAACATTGTAAGAAATGAAAAATCAAACATTGTAAGAAATGAAAAATCAAACATTGTAAGAAATGAAAAATCAAACATTGTAAGAAATGAAAAATCAAACTGTACAATGCATATAAGTAGGACCGCAATTCAGAAAAAAATGTATTAGGACAATGTAATTGATAATCAAATTCATTTCTGGAGACAAATGTAAATGCTTAACAAAACAAGTACCATACATAATAGCTTCTCCAATGAACAGTGTTGAGTAAATTAAAGTTATTTCTAGTAAATGTTCATCCTCAAATTGTTTGTTGAAGAAAATTGTATTATTTCTCTCATTACATGTACTGCACATGGACACGGATATCAGTACGGTGTTTTAAACCTACAAAAAGTTTTTAAAACACAGATTTCTTTTAAGTTAAAAAAAAAATAAAGAAATATAACCATCGTTGATTTATAAAATTGTTAACCCAATTCTAAAAATGACAAATTTTAAAACAAAACGCACTTGAAATTAAACGCTATTGTAGTATGAGTACATTCACAATATGTTGGTAAAAGCTGATAATGACACCAAGAATCTTCTTAGATCTTTAAGGATGTCTTTTTAAAAAGTCGAATCTCCACAGATTAGAGTTCTCGGTGCATTGGTGGCATGTTTTAGAGGTTAATAATCATAGCACAGCATTTAGATCTTACAGCAACCACTGATCTTCAGATTTATAATTCTCTTCAGAAAAAAAGAGAATATACTTTTTAAAGAATGGATGGATAAAATGATGTCATATATATGAAAAATGTTAAGAAAAATAATAGTATTAATAATAACAAAAAGCTTTTGCCCTGATTTTTTTTTTCACGAGCCAGAAATAAAACATTTTTGTTTTTCACCGTCGTGAAAGCTGGCACACATGCTTTTATGGGAACTCTTCAACGTCTTGTCAAGCAGATTTTGCTCTCATAGTTCATTCTCTTCTCACATTGTGAATGTTAGAGTCTTAGATTGATTTATTTCATTATCTAAACTGACATTTTATTAAGTTAGCCTTTATGTTGCATCTATTAAAGTCAATTACCCTGATACAGATCTTCTCGCCATTTTTCCCTAGATCACATTTGCCACACTTTAGCTATGACTAGAAAATGTTTCATCTGATCCCAGAATATATAAGTTCTTCAAAATAAACCCTGTTTTGGGGCGTGCATAACTGAGTTTAGGGAAGTAGCATTTTCTAAATAATCAGATACTTATAATTACGCAAAAATGGTGCATGTGAGAGTTTGTAGTTAAGAGTGGATTATAATTATTGCTTGTAGTTCCATGTGTGGATTCAATTAAAGACAAACAGTTCAGGGATTGGAAAAAATTTATTGCTTGTAGCTCCACGTGTGGAGTCAACTAAAGGAAAACCACTTAATGAGTGGATTATAGTTATTGCTTGTAGTTCCACATGTGTATATTCAACTGAAGGCAAACCACTCAGGGAATTGATTATAATTATTGCTTGTAGTTCCACGCGTAGATTCAACCAAATACAAACAACACGAGAAGACTTAGCAAGAGACATAGAAAGGAAAGCTGGCACAGAGATATATGAAACAGACGTTGAAAGATAGGAGAGGATGGTCATACACACAATGTGAAAGAAAACTATTTTTAAAAAATACAGACGATCAAGGCAATCAATAATCTGGACTTTGCACGATGAAGTGTGAAAGGCTGGGAAACATAGAGACAAACTTTTCCAGCAGAGCCCCAAAGAAGAAATTTAAAGCAGAATAGTGAAGAATATGTCAGATGGAAAGTTGGTTTTTTTAAAAACTTTTCTTCTTCCCTTTTTTAAACACGTGAGCGCGACAAAGCTTGATTTTTGGTGGTTATGATGATAATGACATTCGATGTCTATCCAAAGTGATATAATCGAGACTCACACATACACACACTCTCTCTCTCTCTCTCACTTTCTCTCTCTCTCTCTCTCTCTCGCTTTCTCTCTCTCTCTCTCTCTTTAATATAATCGTGCACTTATACACAGTTGTGGCAGTGCCTCACACTGAACACTGTTTTCTCTTACAAAGGTGGACACACACACACGTGTGGAGTCGCCAAGTCAATGTTAAACCATGCTTTCTGCAGCAGAACCTTTCTTCAAGCCAGCGCTGACCAGAGAGATTCGAGGCATGCGAGCTTTCGCAGACCCCAGCCACTGGTGCTCTTGAATCTCAAATGGTGTCGGCCGTAGCTCGGGGTTCAGTTCCAGCATCTATAGTTGGGAAAATAATCGATATATGGAGAAGACAGAAGAGAAGGGAAGTGAGTCTATTTGTCAGTTAAAATATACTGTGGATTTCTTTGATGTAAAAGTAAAAATCGAAAAACCATTTAAGAATTAATAATCGATTAACAGGAACGGTTTTGAGGAATATAAAAGACTGCAAGGGTAATTTTAACTCCACACTGGCAGAAATCTTTTTACTTGTTTTGTTACATCCGTGTATTGTGCTAAGCATGATCTCAAGATGATTAAAACTTGTGAAAGTTAAAGCATATTAATACTGCAGAAAGTATGGGGGGAAACAAAAACTACATTTATCTCGGACAATCACAAACTTGCTTACTAAATAAATGTCAAGCGACATTTTGTTCAGAAAGTTGGCTGATGACGAAAACAGCTGTTCATGGGGTAAAGAAGTTGCTGGTGAACATATATACACTACTTACAAAGTTAGCGAACGCGGAGAAACGATGGAATTTGTTGTCTATTTCTGTAGCTGTTTTCCACCTTTCCAGTGCATAAATGAGGGTGGATAATACATTCGAATTGAATAATTTTAACTTGGTTTTTGTGCTTATAACTTTTGAGTGCCATATGTTCTCAAGATTCTTGAAGGTCAATGCTGCTTTTGCAGTTCTAACTTCTTTTCTGGTGTCGCCATCCTGGTCTGTGTAGCTACTGAAATATGCAAATTGGTTTACTTCTTCAACAGCTGTTCTTTCAACAAATACTGTCCAAAAAAAAAAAAAAAAAGAAACGCATAGCTTATATAAGCTTCATATGTTATGACAAACATTTTTTCCGGGTATCTCAAACCAAGCCAAAAATTGTCACCAAGATATCAGGTCCATGATTTAGCGTGAATTTTGCCAACCAGTATCGGTCCTGGACAACTGACAATCAATGGAGATGTGTCTAGTTTAGTGACGAATTGATTTTTGTTGCACCGCCATAATATGTGGAGAAGGGTCTACCGTAGGCCAAATGAACGTTTTGACCAAAATTGTGTTGATGAAGCTCCGCCGCACGGTGGTGGAGGTGTAATGGTATGGGGGAATGATCAGTTTCAACTGAAGGAGGCTTGATTGCGCAACGATACGTCAATGAAATTCTTCGACCCCATGTCCTTCCATTTTTGGCTGCGCAAAAGTCTGTATTTCAACAGACCCCATTCTGCACGGTTCACCACACAGTTCCTGACTGCCAACAACATTCTCACTCTTCCCTGGCCATCCCTGTCTCCAGACATGAATCCGATCGAGCACCTATGGGATGAGCTACAAAGACGCGTTTGTCGCCGAAATGTTTCTCCAACCAATCGTCCTAATCTGTGCCAGGCACTCCAGGAAGAGTGGGCAGCCATCCCACAAGCGCACATCAGACATCTGATCGCATCTAAGCCCAGGAGATGCCAGTCGCTGATCGATGCAAGCGGAGGCCACACGCCATACTAACTAGAGGATCCCTGGGATTAACAAATTCTCGTCACACAGATGAAAAAACTATCAAATGAGTGTTTAAACCCCTAGATATTATTGTGTGAAATTAGAAAATTTTATTCATTCAATTTAAAAAGCTATAGAATATCAAAGTTATGGCTAAAATCAGTAGTTATGCGGGGTTTTTTTTTTTGGAACAGTATATATTTTCCCCTCTTGATTAATGGCAAGTTCCTTTTTTTGGTGTTAATTTCAAGTGATATTTTACTACCCATTGAAGACAGGGCATCTGTTTTTTTTCTTGCACCGAATTTACATTGTCAGCTGCAAAAACCAAGCTCTTTTAGTTGGGTTCCATGTACCCAGTCAATGCCCATTTTACTTGTGCAACATTTTTTTTCATTATGAAGTCAATGGCAATTTCAAAAAGCAAGGGAGATAATATATATCCTTTTTTCACGCCTGTTTCGATCTGAAACCACTCGTTCATTTCTTCTTCTGTGTTGACTACACAAACATATCCGTTGTAGAGATCCTTAATGATGTTGACAAATCTAGATGGTATTTCATATAGTCTTAAAATACTCCACAATAAATCTCTGTGAAGTATGTATAATATGGAGACATGGAGAAGAACAACAGAAAGGATGTTGAACAACAGAGGGCTCACCTGGGCAAGAGCAGAAAAAAAAGGCGAAGGACAGGCATTTGTGGAAAACCCTTGCGGAAGCCCCATGTGCCCTGGGCACTTAAGGATCAGAGAGAGAGACAGAGAGAATATATATATATATATGGGTGTCTGAGTGGCGAAGTGGTTAATGCACTGGTCTCTCATGGCGAAGGTCGGGGGTTCGAATCCGGCCGGAGGCACCCCGGTCACCCAGCTGTAGAAATGGGTACCCAACTTCTGGAGTTGGGAAAGGAAAGGCGGCCAGGCGTGATACTGACCATATCAACCTCTAGTGTGCTGACAGGTCAAGGAAAATATGGGCACTAACACCATATCTCCATGTGCCTCTAAGGCATGACAGGATTATATATATATATCCCGAACCCAGCGCGTCACAGGTGGCGGATGGTGAAAGTCCTCCAGATATGGAGGATCCCTGTGAATAAGAAGTTGTCCAAATAAGCAGGCGCGGACCAACTGGCGGTAGACTCAGAGAGCGATGTGGGGTAGTAGGTGGCTCTACTACTTCTATAAAGTGCCTCAGGTGCTCAGTGAAGGGAATACCAGGGGGGTCAGAGGCGCCTTAAAACCTCTCGCTCCCGCTGCCTTGCGGGTAGGACAGGGAGTCCAAAGGCTAGCGGAGATTCCGTACACAAACCGACAGAAGGCAACGGGAAACCACTGTTGTAGTTCCCAAGAATAGTTATGCTTGAACAGAATAATCGATTCATCATGAACGACGTTAATGGATGTTCCTCTGGAACAGCCTCGTCCGGTAGGGCAGCTCATGAGCCACAGGTGAGGCCAGATCGTCATCAAGCTACTGGTGGCAAAACTAACAAGTTCAAAATATCAAGATGGAATGTTAGAACTTTATTCCAGGCTGGAAAATTAGAAAATGTAAAGATGGAAATGAAAAGGATGAAGATCAACATATTAGGAATGAGTGAAGTTAGATGGACAGGTGCAGGGAAGATAAACTCTGATAAATATACAATAATATATTCAGGAAGTGAGAAACATGAACGAGGAGTAGGAATTATATTTGATGAACAAACGGCAAGGACAATTGTAGGATATTTGAACATCTCGGACCGTTCCTGCTAGCCCAACTGAAAGGACAACCAATAAACATAAATATTATACAAGTGTACGCTCCAACATCTGAAAGTTCTGAAGAAGATGTACAGCTATTTTATAATGATATAGAGACAGCACTAAAACACACAAAGTCACATGAAGTTACCATAGTCATGGGAGATTTTAATGCCAAAGTTGGTAAAGGAAAAACTTCAGACATCGTTGGTGACTATGGACTGGGGGAGAGGAATGACAGAGGTTATAAATTAATTGAATGGGCAAGAATACACAGCATGGTTGTAGGAAACACCTGGTTTAAACAACATCCTCGAAGACTGGCAACGTGGTGCAGCCCAGACAAAAAGACTTTTAACCAGATAGACTACATATTAATCAACAAACGATTCCGCAATGCATTACTGACAACAAAAACCATGCCAGGAGCTGACTGCAATAGTGACCATGATCCACTCTGTGGAAAAATTAGAATAAAGCTACAGAAAGCAGGCAGAAAAGTGAGAAACATCAAACTGAATACAGAACTTCTTAAAAATGACCAAGAACTGCGAGAACAATACAAAGTTATTATAACAAATAGATACAATGCAATAGCAAAGATAAACAGTATAGATGAACAATGGGAAATGTTAAGAGATTCTATCCACCAAACTGTTAAGGAGATAATACCACCAAAAAAAAGAAGCCTCTAAAAATAAATGGATGACAGATGACATCTTAGGACTGATGGACAAGAGGAGGAGAAGTAAAAATAACGAGGAAAAATATAGCAAGATAAATAAAGAAATAAGACGCAAATGCAGAGAAGCAAAAGAAGTGTGGTTAAATGAACAGTGCAGACAGAAAGAGGATTCTCATAATAAAGACAGCAAAAACATGCACAAACGAATTAATGAACTCACAGGCAGGAAAACAAAATATACCACAGGATGCCTGAAATCGAAAGAAGGTAAAATGTTAATGGGAAAAGAAGACATTGTGGACAGGTGGACAGAGTATATCGGTGAACTATATGGAGGAGAAAGACCAGAATTAACACCAGATACTGAAAACTGTGATGGACCACCAATACTTGAAGATGAAATCAAACACATGAAGAAAGGAAAAGTGACTGGGCCTGATAATATAACAATAGAAGAAATAGAGGCACTAGAGGAGACAGGAATAAAAATAATAACCAAGTTACTGAATGACACTTAGAACAGTGGTTATATTCCCAGTGACCTGATGAAATCCACGTTTATAGCACTATCAAAGAAACCAGTTGCAAAGGAATGTGACGACCACCGGACTATCAGCCTCTCATGTCACATACCGAAGCTACTTCTGAGAATAATTATGAGAAGAACAAGGAAAAAGATAAAAATGGAAATAGCAGATGAACAGTTTGGATTTGTTGAAGGAAAGGGAACACACAATGCCATTTATGCTTTACGAACACTAACAGAAAGAGCTTTAGAAGTACAGAAAGATCTCTACTTATGCTTCATTGATTACACCAAGGCATTTGACAAGGTGAAACATAATGAAATTATTAAAATGCTTGAAGACATCACTATAGACGGCAAAGACCTGAGGATTGTAAAACATCTATACTGGCAGCAAGAAGCAGCAGTTCGAGTTGAAAATAGAATTGGAAAATATCAACCTATAAAACAAGGGGTGCGACAAGGATGTGTACTATCTCCAGACCTTTTTTCTCTCTATAGCGAGAATATTCTAAGAACAATCATCACAGAACCAGGCATAAAAATTGGAGGATACAATATTAACAACCTTCGGTATGCTGACGACACAGTACTGATAGCTGAGAACCAGCAAGACCTGCAAAATCTCTTGGATAAAGTCGCCAAAGAAAGTGAACAGAAAGGCCGTACTTTGAACACCAAAAAGACAGAGACTATGGTTATATCTAAGAAATAGAATCCACCAACATGCAGTATTAAATTACACGGAACTATTCTAAAGCAGGTGCAGAAATTCAAATACCTTAGAGCACTAATAACTTCAGATGGGAAATGCAGAACAGAAATTAGGAACAGAATAAGCCAATTAGAAACATATTAGCTAACACATCTTTATCAATGATTGTTAGAAAACGAGTCCTAAAATGCTATATTGAACCTATCTTGTTATATGGAAGTGAATCATGGACAATAGGCAAGTCTGCACAAAAATCATTGGAAGCAGCAGAAATGTGGTTTATTAGAAGAATGTTGCGAATCCCCTGGACAGCAAAAATAACTAATGAAGAATGTATGAGAAGTTCTGGAGAGACAAAAAACCTTGTGAAAAAGATAAGAGAGAGACAATGTACTTTCATAGGACATGCAATGAGAAGAGGGGGCATAGAAAATATTATAACAACAGGAAAAATAGAAGGAAGAAGATCAAGAGGAAGACCAAGAGAAATGATACTGGACAGTCTGACGGGATGGTGTGAGAGGAGATCACCAACTAAACTGATGGCCTGCATGAAGGATCGGGTACTCTGGAGAAGCATAATAGCCAACGCCAGTCGGCACGGCACTTGATGATGATATATGTGTATATATGTATATATATATATATATATTACATTCTTCCCGTGCCGTTAAACATCACATAGGGTTCGCATAGTTGTTTGCCCAGTTTTCCTGTTTTCGGCGAGTTTTTCAACTTCATCAAGAGATGTTATGCCCACTAAACTAGCTTCTGTTAACAATGTCCTCCTTAGAGTTTCACGTGGTCGATCTCTTTTTCTTCGGCCTGTTGTGCTTCACTTTATAGCCTGTTTTGGTGTTATCTGATTGTTTCTTCTCATCACATGGCCTACATATGTACATCTTCTTTTTCTGATGACACATGAGACAGGTTGTTGTTTGCTCGTCTGTCTTATCTCTGTGTTGTTCTTAAATTCATTCCACTTTATACTAAGTATTTTCCTGAGACGTTTATTTTAAAGAGTGTAATTTATTGTATATTTCTTTAGTTGATTTCCAGCTTTCCCATGCATAAATGAGGGTGGATAATACATTTGAATTAAATAATCTTAACTTGGTTTTTGTGCTTATAACTTTTGAATTCCATATGTTCTCAAGATTTTTAAGGTCAATGCTGCTTTTGCAGTTCTAATTCTAACTTCTTTTCTAATGTCACCATTGTGGTCTATATAGCTGCCGAGATATCCAAAATGGTTTACTTCTTCAACAATTGTTCCTTCTAAGTATATTTGTCCTTCATCGTTAATGAGAATCTTCATTATTTTTGTTTTATCCTTGTTAATTTCAAGTCCTATTTTAGTAGCCATTGAAGACAGGGTATCTGTTTTTACTTTCATTGATATCATATTGTCGCTGATAAGAGTTATGTCATCTGCAAAATGAAGATCTTCCAGTTGGGTTTCACGTACCCAATCAATGCCCATTTTAGCTTTGCAACATTTTTTCATTATGAAGTCTATGGCAATTCCAAAAAACAAGGGAGATAATATACATCCTTGTTTCACGCCTGTTTCATTCTGGAACAATTCACTCTTTCCTTCGTCTGTATTGACTGCACAAACATACCCATTGTAGAGGTCACTAATGATGTTGACAATCTTAGATGGTATTCCATATATTCTTAAAATCCTCCATAATGATTCTCTGTATGCTATCAAATGCCTTTTTAAAGTCTATGAAGTTCAGTATTAATGGTTTCTGCTTTTCAATATGTTCTTGAAGTATTATTCTTAGAGTAAAGGTCTAGTCGAGACAGTTTCTCCCCTTTCGAAATCATGCCTGTTCTCTCATTGCAGCATCCACTATATCTTGAATTCTATTCAGAATAACTTTGCAACATACTTTTGACACAACTAATAGTAAGATTACACTCCTCCAGTTATTGCAGTCACTGAGATTGCCTTTCTTATGTATTTTAGCAATGATTCCTTTTTTCCATTTAGAAGGGACCTTTTATTCTTTCCAGATTTTATTAAACATTCTCTGTAGTTGGCTCATGCAGTCACTGTTAACAGCTCGATTGTTATTTCATTTTCACCTGCAGTTTGTTGTTAGCCATCAGATTCACTGCTGTTTCAATTTCTTTCAGTGTAACTTCATTTAGGTTGACATTTAGTTGTGGAACTGGTAAATTGGTTTCAAGATTTATTAATTCATTTGGGTGTGGTCGATTAAGTATTTCTTGGAAGCGTTCGGTCCATCTTTGCTTTTAGTCTTTACTTGATGTTAATAGGTTGCCTGTTTTGCTTAAGACTGGTCTTTCTCTGGGGGTAATAGCACCTGTTAGCTTCTTATGTACGTTATGTAGAGTTTTGCTGTCTCCTCTTTTTGCTGCATTTTCTGCTTCTTTCGCCATATTGTCCAAATATTCTCTTTTGTCTCTTCTAGCTGAACTTTTTACTTTATTGTGTAGTTCTTTGTATGTTGCTTTTGCCAAAACTTTTCCAAGATCTGTCTTTACATTCAACATGGATAATTTGGCTGCTCTTCTTTCGTATATGTATTTCCATATGTTATCTGATATCCATGCTTTTCTACTTATTGATTGCAGTCCAGCACTTTCTTTTGCTGCCGTGATTATGGTTGTGCTGTATGAATTCCATAAATTATCTATATCTGTCTCGTTTACCTCACTGAGTGCTGCAAAATGATTGGTAAGTTCCAGATTGAAATTATTGTTGGTATTTTCTTCTTGTAGGCTGTGGCTGTTTATCTTTCTGAGTACTACTTTCTTGTGTTGACTTTTCAGTTTAAGTCTTATCTTCCATATACACAGGTTGTGATCACTGTTGACATCTGCGCCCCTATATGTTCTTACATCTATCAGAGATGTTCTGAATTGTTTTCTAATACAAAAATGATCTATCTGGTTTCTGGTTCTATCATCTAGAGATATCCATGTTGTTTTATGTATTTCTTTGTGTGGAAATATTGTTCCTCCAATGACCATGTCCTCTGTTAGACATATTTCAATTAATCTTTCTCCATTCTGATTTATTGTATCAACTCCTTCTTTCCCCATTACTTTTTCGACGTCGGTGTTATCTTTTCCTACCTTGGCGTTGAAGTCTCCCATGACAATTGAGATGTCGTGTTTAGGTACTTTGTTGATGAGTTGTTGTAGTTTGTAATATAAATCGCCTTTTATTTATTTTTGTTATTTTTCATCTGCATCGTTCCTGGGTGCATAGCATTGCATGATTCCCATTCTTCCGTGCCTTCTTTTGTATCGTGCTGTTATCATGCGATTGTTCACTGGTTCCCATTCTGAAAGGTTCTTTGCTGCCCCAGATGACATAATTATACCCACTCCTTCTTGGTATTTCCCATCGTCTCTGCCGGAATGTATTATTAACTTACAGTTTTTCCCCGGTCTTTTCCCTGCTTCTGGCCATGACATTTCACTGATGCCCAACACATCCAGGTGATATCTATCCATTTCTTTTATTACCTGAGCAGTTTTTTTATTGTTGCGACCATCGTTCCTACATTTCAAAATCCGATTTTTGTTATGCATTTGGGGCCGATGAATTTTTTAATCGTTGTCAACGGCATGCAGAGTTGGCGTCCTTTATGATCGTTACAACTGTTGCGAGATTCCATCTGAGATGGGTCTCAGGATGAGGTTGTTGGCCTCACGCCCAACTCTCGTTCTACGATATGTGACGATGCAGAAGACGCATACGCAAATATGCCGGCGCGAGCGTTAAAAAGCTCCCGCCATCTTTTACGTCCCCCGGAAGAGAAAACCATATATAAAGTGTGCAAAACTATATAAGGCACTGTGCGCGTGTTCTTGGGTGAACACAAATAAAAGTTGGCTCGTAGTTGTGTGTGAGTATTGTTCACTTACACGTGCAGTTATAATTGGATCGTAATATTCAGGGGGAGATAATCACAGCTCAAGAGAAATAACGCGCAGACACAATGGGGGGGGGGGGGGGAGATGAGAGGGAGAATAACTGAGCATAGATAAAAGGAAGGTAAGTGTGTAGCCCCTAACCACACCATTTGAAAACGTAAGTGTTGAAAAAAGAAAATACTAAAATTCCAATAGGAACATTCTTTTTTAACACAAAACAGGGCACCCTGTCACAAATCAGTGATGACTTGAAGTTCACCCATGTACTCTCAGCTGTAGAAAAATTCGACAAGGACCCAGCAAAGTTGAAGCAGTGATTGGTGGAGTTCGATAAACTCATGGAGGTCAGAGCTGCGGGCCTGCTTGTGAAGAAAAACTTGATGTATCTTCGCACCACATGTCCTATGGCTGAATTTGTCAAGCAGCGCCTCCATCTTCATGAGTCATGGGAGGAGTTTGTTACAGTATTATAGCATGTTATGGTGTGCTAGAAACTCCTTAAGATGCCTGACATAAGCTCGCCGGCATCACACAGACTCCTGGAGAGTCTATTCAAGCACTGGCTGACCGAATCAGCGAGGCAGCCACAGTTGCCTACTCTGCAGCAGAACTGGTATCTCGGCTGGCGCAGAGGCAACTGGTACAGATCTTCACGGACGCCCTATACCACGTAGTATTAATGCTAAGTTAATCAGAGATAAACCTGCAACATTTGACAGGGCAATGGAATTAGCTTTGGAGGAAAAAATGATTACTCAGTCGGTGAACCTCTGTTGTAGTTCCCGACCGAGAGTCATTTCAGATAGAGCAGATAAACAATGAGCTGGCAGCAGTTTATAGGTCACGTCATCCTACACCCCAGAAGATGCAGCTGGTTTCTCTACTGGAGAAATCACCAGGGCCTGTATCACACACTGAAACAGGTAATGTCGACCAACAGAGGTCGAACACAAGACCCAAAACACTTGTACGTACACTACCACAAGAAACTAGATATTGTTACCAGTGTGGAAGACAAGGCCACATTGCCCGTTTTTGTCAGCGGAATTCTAGGAAGGGTCAGCCAGGGTTAGACCATATTTTCACACCATCTAGGCCTGCCAAACGATTCGTCTCATTTTCGCATGCTACACCATTACTCTCGGTGGCTGCAAATCCCCATACTCCAACTTCTGTCCTTGTTTCTGTTGGTTCTTGTAGAGTTATGGCGTTATTAGACACAAGGGCTAGTGTCTGTCTTCTCAAGGATTCTGAGTACAGATCCTTACCTTCTGCTCCTAAACTCTTGCCTGCTAGAATTACTTTGCAGACTGTTACTGCAGCTTTCATGAGAGTAATTGGCAGAGTTTACCTACATATTTCTGTTGCTGGAGTTACTGTTTCCCATTGCTTCTATGTGGGTCGTAGTAACCGTTCCACCATTCTTGGGTGTGATTTTCTGTCTCGTTTTAGTGTTGTCATAGATTACAAATCTAACACTTTTAACATTCACAACAAGAAGATTCTATTAGAGTTAGACGCACACATTGCTTCTATTATTCGTGTTCAACGTTGTTCTCTTCTTTCTCCTCGTTCTGTCAATCTTATTCATCTTCAACTGAAAGCCCACCCATATTTCCCCTCTGGAAGTTCTTATATCGTGCAGGGTATAGAGACACCTTTCTTACTGTCACAACTGGAGATAGAGCTGGTGGACTCAATCGTTGAGCTTCATACTCATACTGATGACAGTAATTAACCATTCTAGTAAACACATTGAGCTGAAACGGCGGATGTGTTTTAGACAAATTGACTTCATTCATAGAGTCAGTAGACTCTGCTGAGAAAGATTCTGGTACTGCAGAGTCAATATCTGTAGGTCTTTCAGAGATTATCGTTCGACAAGTTCAGTGCCCTGATGTGCACAAGGATACTATTTCCATTTTGTTGACACAGAATATGGATGTCTTTGCCTTGACTGATTCCGAGATTTCTCACACCTCCACAGTTACATGGAGATTGATTTGATACAGGCGATCATCCGCCAATCTTCAGGAAACCCTATCGTACTCCTTTGGCGAGTAGGGAGGTGATTGAGAAGGCCATCGAGAATATGTTGCGTGACGGAATCGTTTCCCGCACGATCTCAGAGTGGTCGTCACCGGTTGTCTTGGTGACTAAGAAAAATGGTATGTATCGTTTCTGTTGCGACTAACGTGCACTCAATGCACTATCGTATTCTTTGCCGCGAATTGAGGATATTTTGAGCACGATAGGTAAAGCCAAATTTTTCAGCACTTTAGATGCTCGATGTGGCTTTTGGTGCATTCCTTTGTCCGATAACGCACAGCAGAAGTCAGCTTTTAGCTGCCATCTTGGTTGTTTCAAGGTCAATGTTATGAGCTTCGGTTTAAAAGGGGCACCATCTACCTTTTTCGCACTCATGGACACAGTATTGCAAGGCTTAGGAAAGTTTGCACAAGCCTACATCGACGACGTACTGGTGTTCACTAATGGAACGATCGAAGATCATGTTCGCGATCTTCACACGGTGTTCAACCGGTTGCGCGAATACAAGGTAAAGCTCAAACCATCGAAATGTCACTTTGCGGCCTCTGAGACAATGTCAGTCAGGTATATCTCCTGATCATGAGAAGGTCAAAGTCAATGAAATGCCGCCTCCTTTGAATGTAAATGAGGGACGTGTGGTTGTTATAGACGTTTTATTCCCAATTTTTCGGAGATCATGGCTCCCATTGTTGACCTCACCAAGAAGGGTCATCGATTCAAATGGTCTACAGACTGTCAATTGGCGTTTGAACTTCTGAAGGATCGACTTACGAAGATACTCCTTCTCTCGCATCTAGATTTGCAGAAACCACTTACCATGTAAACAGATTCCTCTAATGTTGCGGTTGGAGCCTATTCAGTGCAGACGGCTTCCACTTCTGATGAGCTCTCTGTCGAAGACCTAATTTATTTTCTCTCGCAGAAGCTGTCGCGCTCTCAGACCAAGTGGTTCACTTTCGGGAGAGAAGCGTATGCTGTCCATTACGCCACGCAGAAGTTTCAATATTTTCTGGCAAATAGACACTTCGTAGTGAAGCCTGGCCATAGACCCTTGGTGGTTACTTTCTTCAGTCGGCAGGAGATGTCAGACGTCAAGTTGCAGAGGTGGTTTGTTAACCTCCGCACCATGAACTTCGAGGTGTTGTTTCCCCCCCCCCCGGGCGCGAGATATGAAGCCTTAGCACGTTTCGATGGTGCTACTTCTGTACCAGTACCAGCGCATGTAGTTAACAGGAACGTACCCACAAGGGTCTGAGACGTGTAGCGTCTGGTCAGTGAGCATCGTTGAGGCCTTTTCACAAGCCGGGCTCCCTCTTTCGGCAGCTTGCTCAATTCAGACTACCTGCCGTGTCCCTGTCAGTCCAAAGAAAGAGAAGATAGAGCGACGAATACCTCATGTCCTACAGTACACGATGTCGCGGTAAACGTTTCGTTGCCTAGTGGGTCTTTCCAGCGGCAGTATATTCTAGATCATTTTAGATCCAAGTCGCCGCGTTCCACCAGAGAGAGAGATATATATATATTCCCTTCCACCGCCTTCTCGTTTTGTTCCAAGGGTTCCGCCATGGTTCCCAAAGGAAATCCCTCGGAGAATGGATGCTGGGGTTCAACCCTCAGACCATTATATGAAGGTGGATGCTTCCGCATCAGCAGTTCCCGCGTCGGTGGATGATTTCCGACCCTGATACAGTCAGAAGCAGAGGACACGAGAGGAGATCTGTCATCAGTCTCGGAAGGAACACTGTCATCACAGTGAAGATCATTTTCCTGACGAGACTTCAACTAGTGCCGAATGCGATTCGGAGATTGATCAGTTGTTCGTCTCCGATCGTAAGCTCGTAGTGGCAATAGGGCAGATCATCGATAGCGTGGACATAGAAAAGTTCACTGTGCTGGCGGAAATGTCCCTTTCTTGGAATAGGATAGTAGGAAGCAGTTCATTGAGCACGTAGTGACCAATATGGTAGACTTACTTCCTTCTACTGTATAGTTTGAAATCTATAGAGATTTCCATAGAAGCAAAGTAGACAATACATTGATACTTCGAATCGGATTACATCCTTTGCTCCTGTCCTATTCCCATAAAGTTACAATGGGGTGAAGCTGAGAGCTCAAGATTTGTATATAATGTATAATTTGTTCTCCCCTTCACGTGATAATTGTACTATTTTATACATATATGTGATGGCAAGTCATTCTTTTTGTTTGCATTTTTTGTGTTGCAAGAGGCTTCTACATAATGTTTAGTTATCGACCTCTTTGGGGTGCTTCCCTATGAGAGATCTGCAGGGACTTTTTGGGGGGTGGGGAGATAATTTTTGTGAGAAACCCTGTTGTTGTTGTTGTCAAACAGTAATAGACCACAACTTTCCAATTGAGAACTCCGTCACATGGATCTGAGTGGCGGGGTGTATGAATGGGTTAGTTTTGGGTCTGAATGTTGTAGAGACAGGTCGTGTGAGGGTTTTTTTTCTCTCATTCATGCATTTGCATGTCCCTTGCGGAACTTTGCCTCCCCAATAGCACTCCTGTAAGTCTTTCGGTTGTGAGCAAGATGGTCTGCCGTTGATGCATCCATTTGCAAATCATCAATGATGTCTTGCAGCCATCTTCGCCTTGGTCTTCCTCTCTTTATTTTTCCCATTATGTACCCTTCCAAGACGGTCTGCTCTAGGTTATCATGACGTTTAATGTTTCCAAAATATTTAAGTTTTCTCTCTTTAATCATCTTTACTAGCCAGTTTTTTTTCTATAAAAGGGATATTAGCGATTCTCTAGTTCATTATGTAAGTTTGGTGTGACTTTTAGGACAGACTTCTAGTATGTAGTAGTTGTGTTTATTTGTCCTTTTTAGGGCAACAGTTATCGTAATTGTGTTTAGATGAACTGTCCTTTTTAGGACAATGTTGTAGTTAAATGGATTGTCATTTTCAGAACAAATATTGTAGTTAGATGGATTGTCCTTATCAGGACAGATGTTGTAGTTAGATGGGTTGTCCTTTTCAGGACATATGTTGTAGTTGTCACATAAAGCGTGTGTTTGATTTGTCCCCTTTTTTGGACAATGTTGTAATTTCAAGCTGAAAGGTAGGTTGTAGTTTTGAAGTTAGCATGTTTTGTCAGTGTTGTAGGTCTGAGTTAGTTTCATGGCGATGTTAGTCGCCCTGACATTTTTTATGATCATTGTAATTGTTCTCATCAGTTTACACTCCACATCTATGCAACACACATCGAACAAATGGAATTCATCATTAAACATTTGCTGATTGTTTGGTGACTGCTGAATCCTGTGATTATTGGATTCTTGTTAAGTGTCAACTATGGTGTTGAGTTAGTCGATTACATGTAACTGGTCGTGTTGTGTATTGATGTGTAGTTGTATGTTATTGTTATCTGGGTTGTCTTGTTACACGGCGTATACCAATGTAACGTCTGTTGTATCACTGGGCCTATTGCTCATGTTAACACGTAATAGACACAGTACAGAACAGTGTGTGAGCAAAACACGTGTTTAGTGTTCAGTAATACAAATACGAAAATCTGTTTTAATCATCATTGGCAACCTGATGAGTTATCGATACAGAGATGAAATCATAACACACACCTACAACCTTTCCCCAATGCAAATGGACCAGGTACGATGTTGCAGCAAGATACTGCTCGTCCGCATGTGGCACGTATGGTCAGGGATCGCTTTCAACAGCATCACATTGATGTCTTACCATGGCCAGCTGTTCCCCCCTCCCCCACCTGTCTCCCATGGAGCTCGTATGAAACGAACTGGAGCGTAGGGTGCAAAGAAGACAAAATCTTCCCGAAAACCACCACTGGCTAGCTAGCCTAAGCGTTGCAAGAAGAATGGAATAACGTGCCCCAACAACGTATCCAATGTGTCACTGGGTCGATGAGATGGCGCTATCAAGCAGTGATAACAGCCCAAGGTGGATATACGCGGTATTGAAATAAAGAATTTCTTTCTTTGTGGGGATGCCACACTGACTTGAGTTTTTCTCTTTCCTTCGTAATACTTTTACCTAAATCAAACTGATCACTTTGTATAGTGCGCCAGCTTTTATTTGAGTTCGCACAAAAACACGTGCACATTGCCCCATATAGTGCTGCACACTTACTTTTTCTATGAGTATATTTAGGAAAACATTTTGAGTTTCTTGAAGGCAGATCGACGGGGTGCCACAATCACCCAAAGTTGTAAAGGTAAAATTCCCGTTTACAAGCCATTAAGGCTATTAGGAAATACGGTGTTTTCCATGACATTCGGCACATGAAAGTGTGATGTGGTCAGTATCACGCCTGGCCGATTTACCTTCCCAGATTTCTCTGGTACCCATTCTTAGAGGCTAGGTGAACCCCGGGGTCTTTTTGGTGTGTACCAGAAAAAAATGCCACTGCTGGGACTGAAGCCGGTACCACCGGATTAGTAAACCTAACGCCTCACCATTCAGCTAAGCAGGGCGCTGCAAAGTTGTTTTTTTTTACTTTTATCCCCTTCTGAAGTTTGAGAGAAGAGGTCAGTAGATAAAACACATCATTGTCTCTCTCCCAATTTTATGTCTTTGAATACTCCTATTTGGTTCTCAAACGTCATTGCTGCTGATTGCTGCCAATATTTGTTTTTGATAAGTTTCAGATCTTTCCCATCTATATTGATGTCTTCCAGCAATCTTATATTTTCTGTGTGTCTCACTTTATCAAATGCTTTACAATAGTCTATGAAGCATAAGTATAGGTCCATCTTTACTTCTATTGATCTCTCCATCAATGTTCTTATTATATATATGGCGTTATTTGTACCTTTTCCTTCGACGAACCCGCACTTTTCTTCAGCGATTTCTGGTTTTATTTTTCTCCTGACTCTTCTCATAACAATGCGAAGTAGAATTTTGGTAACATGGCTCATAAGACTAATGGTTCGATGGTTTTCACATTCAACTGTACCTTGTTTCTTTGGTAGGGCAATGAAAATTGATCGCAAAAGGTCTGATGAGACGTATTTACTGTTATAGATGTCATTCAACAAGGTAAAGACGAGGATGTCTTTTATCTTCTGACCTCTTCTCCTTGCACAGTGAAAACATAATGAGAAATATAGAGAACATGCCAGGAATATCAGTTGGCGGGTACAACCTTAACAAGACGACACAGTTCTGATTGCTAAAAGTGAAGGGGAGCTACAGGTTCTTCTGGACGTCGTGGTTCGTGAAAGTAAAAATAAAGGTCTCAGCCTGAACAAAAAGAAGACTGAAGTGATGGTCATCTCAAAGAAAAGAATACCACCAAAATGTAGCATTACCATCTATGGCACAAATCTGAAACAAGTTGATAAATTTAAGTGCTTAGGAATGATTATAACAATTGATGGGAAATGTCACAACGAAATAAAAAGTAGACGTGCTCAGGCCAAGTCAGCATTCCAGACAATGAGACACATCTTGTGCAACAGATCTGTATCAATGGAAACAAGATTCCGAGTACTTAAATGTTACATCGAGCCAATTTTGTTTTATGGATGTGAAGCATGGTCTATTAGTAAGAGAGTACAGCGAGAAATGGAGTCCATGGAGATGTGGTTTATAAGAAGGATGTTGAAAGTACCATGGAAAGCCAAGAAAACCAATGAAGAAGTCTTAAGAGAGGCTGGAGTTAAAAGGCAAATTATAGCAAATATCAGAGGCAGATTTATAGTACATTTCATGAGAAGAAGGAAAACTGGAACATTCTGTGGTAACTGGAAAAATTGAAGGAAAAAGAGACAGGAAGACAGAGAGAGAAGTTACTGGATGGGCTATCAGTGTGGCTAGGAAGAAAGTCACCGGCGGATTTCATAATCAAGTCTAAAGAGAGGGAATTGTGGAGAGAAATGATCGCCTACGCCACGCTGCTCGGCACTTGAGTTCAATTGAATTGAACTGAATTGAAGTTTGAGACGGCAGGGCACCCAGTTCTGATACTGATCCCGTGACCATTTAGCATCGACAGGTCAAGGAAAACCTGATCACTGTTTGCTCTTGAAGCCTCAGTGGTGCCACACCACTGAGTTTATAGTTTGAAAAACTATTAGAGATGAAGTGTATGCAAATTCCCTCCATGTTTATCATCCAGCATTTATATAGTGACAAAGCTGTTGCTGCTGCACTTCAAGAAGCCACGAGAGTGAACTTGACGCCGACTATTTACTCATTCAAGGTCGAAGGAAACGGATGAATGTCCCTGATATGCCTCACCTTGCGGCTAGACGTACTCTGTTTCCATTCAAGTAAATGATGAGGTGAGAGCATAAACCAGTCTACGGAAATGATAAGGAAAAGATGTTGGGGATGGGTAGGACACAAGCATAACCAGACAAGCTCTCATCTTGAATCTCCCGGGGAAAGACGAAACAAGGAAGACATAGGAACAACCGGCGAAGGAGTCTTGAAGCAGAGATAGAAAAAAGATTGAACATACATAGAGACGGATAGAAGAAAAGGCACAGGACAGAAATAAATGGATCCTTTCTTGATGGTCCATGGCTCAGTTAGGGGATAAAGAAAATGAAGGAAGGAAAGAAGGAATCTTTTGTTCAATTGCAGAAAATAAACAGCGACTGCATGAAGACAAAACAAATAAATAAATAAAATTTCTGAGATTTTAGCCCGGATCCCTTTACTCAGTAGACTGAAGCCTTAACAGAGAAACTAGCCAAACCTTCTCTCTGAAGACTATTTCAGTAAAAGGACTTAGCCGAATAAAATGGACAAAATTCAGCAGTGTCGTAAATCTGATAAAACACAGGACCAAAAGAAGCGTTCATTTTTTCCGGTTCCTGGAGGGTTGGGGTGGGGGGTGGGGGGTTGAATTCTCCTTTCCCCACGATGTGCCCTTCTCTCTCTCTCTCTCTCTCTCTCTCTCTCTCTCTCAAGAGGTACACAACAACTGTACGAAGAGCCTACTGTACCTGCTTGATCAAACTCTTAAAGACATCATCTCCGATCAAGATGTCTTTGAGAGATTTCGTGCCTGGAGGTCCGCGACCTTTTTTCCGGGCGGGACGCTGTTTGTTTCTGTTTAACATCGAAGAAGGAACCGATCCTAGCACTTCCTCTATTGCCGCCAGCTGATCAAACTCGTCCTCACCCTGCAAATATCATTTTATCAGCCTCCTTCCAGTAAACATTAGTTTCTCGTGTGTGTCTGTGGCGGAGTGTGTGTGTGTGTGCATGAGAGAGAGAATTGTAAATTTTTAAATAAAAAGTATCCTTTAATATTCTCTCTCTCTCTCTTTCTCTCTCTCTCTCCTCTCTCTCACCCATATGTCAGCGAGAGAATATTATCCTCGACAAAATGCTGAATCAGTCTTTTTTTGTTTAACTGCTTCTTTAATAGCATTTATAATGTCATCTCGATCTACTGCCTGGCCTTCCTCTACGATTGCTGAGTCGGTCAACTGATCTGCACTTTTATTTCACCTTAACAGCCTGATATAGAAACGAAGGTTAATCATCTGATCTGTGACATCTGCAAGGAGTCGAGATTCTACTGTCATTGTGAGTTTTTTTATTCCTTAGCAATGTTCACAAATAGACCAAAGAAAAAGAGGTCGACCACGTGAAACTCTAAAGAGGACATTGTTAAGGAGGCGAATCTCTCTCTCTCTCTTTCTCTCTCTCTCTCTCACTCTCTCTCTCTCTCTCTGAACCTTAAGTGCCCAGGGCACATGGGGCTTCCGCAAGGGTTTTCCACAAATGCCTGTCCTTTCCCTTTTTTTCTGCTCTTGCTCAGGTGACCCCTCTATTGCTCATCATCCTCTCTGTTGTTCTTCTCCATGCCTCTTTTGGTCTACCCTTACTTCTGTTCCCCTGTGGTGTCCATCTTAGTGCTATTTTTGGTAGTGAGTTGTCATTCATTCGGAGCACATGTCCCAACCATCGCCAGCGTCTTTCTTCAATAATTGTTGTCAGTGGCTTCATCTGCATTTCTGCCAACAAGATGTTATTTCTTACGGTGTTTGGCCAAAACATTTTTCTGATTCCTCGTAAACATTTAGTCTGGAAAGAATTCAACTTGTTTTCTATGGTTTTGGTGATTTTCCAGCATTCACTTCCATAGAGTAATACACTTAGAACATTACTCTTAAATATCCTGATTATCGTACTCATGTTTAGTTTTTTAGATTTCCATATAGTCTGCAGCATTGCAAAAGCCTGGTTTTCTCTAGTAAGTTTGCTGTTGATGTCCTCTGTGCTGTCTTCATTTTCTACCATTCTACTGCCAAGGTATACAAATTCGTTGACTTCCTCCACTAACCTGCTATCTACTCTGAGTACATTTCGGCATAGGGCCAGCAACCCTATCTGGTAAAAAAAAACAAACTATCAGACTGCTACAGACACAAAAGACCAATTTAGTAGGCATAAAATTCCTCGATGAAGCTGAAAAGCTCGCCGAAAACAGGAAAACTTGATGAACTACAAATGCGACAAATTTGTGATGTTTAACGGCACGGGAAGGATGTATGATGTAAGAACTTCACTGGCTAATTCAAAATTCATGTTTCCTATGTTATTTTTGTAGTCTAGTTCGCGGTGAGGTTGAGTCACATTCATGGAATCTGATGGGTATTGATTTATAGTGGCTTGCTTGGATTCTTGGAGAAAGCTTTTCAGCTAATACATTAAAGTCCTACTCAATTTGCCCAAACTGAAGGAGCACATGAGCATGTTTCTAAGACTACAACAAAGAAAACCGTTTGTAAAACTTTTAGAGAAGTCCCGGAAGGTTTGAAAACGTTGCTACCACCCCCCCCCCCTCAGAAACGTGGTGCCTATGAACCTCCATCTCCGAAGGTATGTCGTCTATAGTGATGGCAGCGATATAAAAAAAAACTCCTTTTTAACAAAAAATGTCTGAAGAATGCAGTGTCAAACACTGATGTATTGCTAACTTCATGGAACACTAAAGACGGGATCAATTTTAAAAAAAAGAACGAAAACAACTGCATTTAAATTAACTGCATGAAGTTTACCAATACTAATTGACTGATGTTTATAAAAAAATAACTGCATGAAGTTTACCTAAGCTAAATGCACGAAGTTTACCTAAACTAACTGCATGAAGTTTACCTAAACTAACTGCATGAAGTTTACCCCGATTAATTGCATGAAGCTTACCCAAACCTTTTGATAACCGTATTTGGTGTCATAATGGTGACATGGAGAAGAACAACAGAGAGGATGTTGAGCAATAGAGGGCTCACTTGGGCAAGACCGGAAAAAAGACAAAGGACAGGGGTTTGTGGAAAACCCTTACGAAAGTCCCATGTACCTTGGGCAATTAAGGTTCAGAGAGAGAGAGAGAGAGAGGGAGGGAGAGAGAGAGAGAGAGAGATTTGGTGTCATAACCTCCCGATTAGCCTTCAGAGAATCTCCCGCCGGATTCAGATATCTGCTTCGTGATGTTTTTCTGACGGATAAGGCCGATACGGAGGAGGAAGGCTTGCTAATGATCGACGTTATGCTAGGTAACGCCTGCGACGTCTTTGATCTGTTAGAAGCCCCCGATTTCGGCTCGCGTTTAACATTCACATTGATGCTGATGGCCGCGGCGACGTATGGAAGACTTTTTGTACTTGCCGTCGATATCTTACATCCTTCCTATGCCGTTATACGCCACACATGGCTCGCATTGTAGTTAGTCATGTTTTTTTTTTCATCGAGTTTTTCAGCCTTGTCAAAGGATCTTAAGCCTACTAATTTAGACTCTCTCAACAATGTTGAACTTTAGAATTTCACTGTGGTCGGCCTCTTTTTCTTCCCATCTGTATAATGGCACCCATATAAGTAGCATACATTCTATGAATAAAAAAAAGTACTGTCTGTTCTGTTTGGAGACTTCTGAATCATCCGTATTGAATGTGCCAAAACGTGCTTTCTGAGATCTGACGTCCTCTATACAGAGAAGAACCGAGACTAACCGTGAAAAGTGGAGTTCCAGTTGCAAGCTCCCCCAGAACACAACCTAAACTCCACATATCGATGGCAGGCCCATAGCGGAAGCCAAGAATCACTTCTGGGGCACGATAATATCGAGACTGTATATAATGGTATATTTGACTTTGTTCGTAACAGCTTGAACCAAAATCTGCAAGCTGAAATAGATGACATAATTAGGGTATATTAGTTTGTTTTGTTTTAACATGTAGGAGGTGGTTATCTCGAGTGCTAATACTAAAGTATTGAAGACCAAAAAGTTTTATCCTCTTTCGGACATTTTAGATTTGCAGAACTTTCTGTGTCTCGTTGCCCTTGTGGGTTGAGAAGGTAGGACAACATCAGAAAATGTATTGTTCTTCTTCCAATATGAGATACAAACGATAGGAACTGAATACATCTTTTTTCTTCTTCATAGAAAAGAAAATATAAAACTGATGATAAATTCCAGGAGAGCAAAAGAATGTTTTGAAATATAAATACAAGGTCTGAAAAAAAAATGGAAATCTATGAACTAGCCGAAGTGAATGACGTTTACTTCGGAATGAAACAAAAGAGCGAGGGATAAACTGAAATGCCGAGCACGATAAAGAACAGAGGACACAGACTTCTCGCCAACTTCATCCAGCAAGAAAAATAAATACACAGACTTGTCGCCAACTTCATCCAGCAAGAAAAATAAATACACAGACTTGTCGCCAACTTCATCCAGCAAGAAAAATAAATACACAGACTTGTCGCCAGCTTCATCCAACAAGAAAAATAAATACACATACTTGTCGCCAACTTCATCCAGCAAGAAAAATAAACACACAGGCTCATCGCCAACTTCATCCAACAAGAAAAATAAACAGACTTGTCGCCAACTTCATCCAACAAGAAAAATAAATACACAGACTTGTCGCCAGCTTCATCCAACAAGAAAAATAAACACACAAACTCATCGCCAACTTCATCCAACAAGAAAAATAAACACACAGACTCATCGCCAGCTTCATCCAACAAAAAAAATAAACACACAGACTTGTCGCCAACTTCATCCAACAAGAAAAATAAACACACAGACTTGTCGCCAACTTCATCCAACAAGAAAAATAAACACACAGACTCATCGCCAACTTCATCCAACAAGAAAAATAAACACACAGACTTGTCGCCACTTCATCCAACAAGAAAAATAAACACACAGACTTGTCGCCAACTTCATCCAACAAGAAAAATAAACACACAGACTCATCGCCAACTTCATCCAACAAGAAAAATAAACACACAGACTTGTCGCCAACTTCATCCAACAAGAAAAATAAACACACAGACTTGTCGCCAACTTCACCCAACAAGAAAAAAAACACACAGACTTGTCGCCAGCTTCATCCTACATAAAAAATAATATGGAAAAAAAGAATCATATGAAACACTGATGCTTACAACCAGGTTTAATAGAGAGTGTCTCATCATCATCATCATGTGCCGTGCCGACTGGCGTTGGCTATTATGCTTCTCCAGAGTACGCGATCCTTCATGCAGGCCATCAGCTCAGTTGGTGATCTCCTCTCACACCATCCCGTCAGACTGTCCAGTATCATTTCTCTTGGTCTTCCTCTTGATCCTCTTCCTTCTATTTTTCCTGTTGTTATAATATTTTCAATGCCCCCTCTTCTCATTGCATGTCCCATGAAAGTACATTGTCTCTCTATCTTTTTGACAAGGTTTTTTTGTCTCTCCAGCTCTTCAAGAGTGTCTACTGCTGCTTTTATGTGTTCCTGAAAGGCGTGATGATTGAAGCGACAATAATGAAACAGTTGTAGTTAACCTGTGTATTTAACATCTTTATACAAAGACCTTAACGATCTCAAGAACCTAACCTTGACGGAGCTGTAGTCACCATTGCGCTTTAACAGAATATTTTCTGGTTTGACATCGCAGTGGATGATACGAAGCTTAAACAGCAGCTCAAGACTCTTTAGGACTGATTTGGCAATGGACTTGATTCTAGGCATTTGCAAGCCGCGATACTTGTTCATCTTAATGACTTGATACAAATTCATTCCGAGCAGCTCAAATGACATGACCATATGATTTCGAAACCTGTGGGCACGAGATTTTTTTTTACATTTACAAAGGAAAAAGGAAAAGTGTACCAAGTATTACTTAATACAACGTGGATGCCAATTTCAATTTTTTTTCGCTTGTGCTCCTGATCGTAGTTATAAAAGTAAATCTCAGCAGGAGACATTTGACACAGCAATTTACAAGGCGATCGCTACTGAAGGCCATGTTCAGAATTTTGGAATGGCAAACTTTTGTTTTTAATATCCACGTTTTACTCTTAAAATAGATGGTAGTGGTGTTGTATTTCTCTCTGAAAGATAAATGCTATGATGGCACTGTAAGTTGTACTAACGAGTTAGAAGTTGACAGAGATATATATGGTTAAGTTTTACCAAATAATAAATAGAAAGTGGAAGGAATGGGGAACTGCAATTATCAAGAAAAATAATGAAAAACATAACATTAACGGAAATCAACAATAGTTCAATATTTAAGCAATGTGATGTTGTCAAGAACAGAAGAAGCGAGAGATAAATGCATACACACAATATTACTGTACTCTGCCAGTGCATATCTGCCTTTACTTCCAGTATGTCTATGTTAATTTAAACCTGTACATTAAAGCGATAGAGAAACTAAAATATTTCAGAACGCACATCATCCAACTTAATTATACGACTACATAAAACTGGAATAAATAATGCTAAAAAAACTACAAGACACATGAGCTATTGTTCTGTGGATCTGACACGGAATAAAACAGCACTGCTAACCCAGCACCTATTTATTATTGTACAGTTAAAAATCTCCATTGAGTCAAAATTTTAGCCACATGAAGTGGCTAAATCCCTCCATTCATGTCCTTGGTCAGCGATCGGCTAGCACTCGCTGCCCATCACTTTTTCTAATACTAAGTTGAATAGTAATGGAGATAGTGTATCACCTTGTTTTAAACCAGTTCTTATAGAGACGGGTTCTGGCTTTCTTCCTTTATATAATACTATATTTTGTGTATCCTCCATACATATTCTGGTCAGATTGATTAATTTATAAGGTATCTCAAATTCTTTCATAATTTTCCATAAGCTGCTCCTATTTATGCTGTCATAGGCTTTCTTGAAGTCAATGAAGATATTATGTACTGCTTTTCCATATTCGGAGTGCTTTTCTGCTCTTTGACGTAAATAAATTATTTGGTCTATGGTTGATCTGTTCTTCCTAAAACCTGCTTGACAGTCTCCCAGTATGCTCTCGCTGTATGGTTTTAATCTATGTAAAAGTATAATAGATAGTATTTTGTAGCTTGTTTATAGTAACGATATTCCTCTGTAGTTTTCACACTTGCTCTCATCGCCTTTTTTGAATACTGGTATCAGTAATGATTCTCTCCATTCACTAGGGAGTTTTTCTTCTCTCCATATTTGTTATATTAGTGCACATATCTGTTCATGTAGATTTAGATCTCCTTCCTTAATCAGTTCTGCAGCAATTCCATCTGAACCAGTTGCTTTGTTGTTTTGTAGAAACATGATACTGTAGATGGCTTCTTTTAAGTCTGGTTCCTCTAAATCAGGTTCACAAGTCTGTATTTCTTCGCATGGTAATGTGTTTATAGGATCTTCACAGTTTAGTAGTTTTCCAAAATATTCTTTTCATCTGGTACAGAATTTTCTCTTCATTATTTATCATGTTTCTGTTACTGCCCTTCAAGCTCTGCAGAGATTGTTTATACCCTTGCTTTACTGTTTACATTTATATAATTCCCGGTTTTTTCTTATTCTGATGGCATGTCTGCATCTCGCTTACCATGTCTTTCATATATTGTCATTTTTGTTGATGAATAACTTTTTGAGTTTCTTTACACTGCGTATGGTATTTCTCCTCATTTGTTTTGTTGTTCATGTCATTCAGTTATATCTTTCTTGCTGTTCTTTTTTTAATGACTGCCTCTCTGCAGACTTAATCGAACCAGTTCTTTTTTTTTTAGCTATGGTCTTGACTCCCAGGCATTTTTCCGCTGTATTCTTTATAATGATTTTTATATCTCTCCATCTATCATCAATGCTCTTATTTTCTTCATTCCTTCTTGTGTTTATCTTATGGTTTAGCTCATTTCTGAATTTTTCTTTAGTGTCTTCTCTGTTCAGAGCATCTCTATTTAGCTTTTATTTAATTTACTGTAACAAATTTTCTTCAGTCTGATTCAGCTCCAACAAGTTAATGGTCGGTGCTGCATTCAGCCCCTCTGTAACTTCTGATCTGAAGTATGCTTGTTGTGTGCTTGGTATCATTTAAAACGTGATGTATCTGGGTGCATGTTAGATTATCGGGGGATTTCCATGTTTGTGTATTGATGTTTTTATTTTGAAAACGTGTGCTACTTATTCTCATTCCATAAGTTCTGCCATATGTATTAGTCTCCATCGATTATAATTAGATGTTTCATGCAGACTTCCTTTTCCTGTGATGTGTCTGTGTGACTCCTCCTTTCCTGTCTTTGCATTGAAATCTCCTAGTATTATCAGTATATCATGTTTCTGAGTTTTCTCTGTTACATTCTCTAACATGTTGTAAAATTCTTCTTTGATTTCATCCTCTGTATCTTCTGTTGGCGCATGCATCATTGTTATATTTTTCTTTGTTCCCTTGATGTGGAGGCTGTTGATTCTTTCATTGGTAGCACTGAAGTTCATCACTAAGTCCCATATTTTTCTCGTGATCGTAAAACGTGTCCCAAGTTCATGTCTTCTATTAGTAATACTTCCGTACACCAGTACCATTTCTCCTATGACTTTTATATCTTCTCCAAGGCACCTGATTTCCTGTATAGCTGTAACATCCATGTCATACCTGCTTAGCTCATCTGCTAATTCTTTAGCTGCCCTTTGTCTATATAAACTTCTTATATTCCATGTTCCAAATCTCATCATATTTTTGACGCTCCAAGGCCGTAATCCATTTTTATCCATCAAATTTCGAGGCTTCTCTATATGTTCCATAACACTAATTGTTTTTCTGGAGATGGGGTATCCTGCTTGAAACTGCAAAAACGACGTGTATGATGACGACTGGTGACGCCTCTTTTTACTTAAATAGTGGCAAGTGACGTCGTTTTTATGACGATGACTTTCTGCCATTTATTGTCAAAAACGTGTTTATTTTGTTATGATCGCAAATAATATCTTTTTTTTTATGGGTGATAAGGGGATTTCGCGACGCTGTCCGATGAGGCAATCAGCGACCCATAACTGATATGCCAGCGTCAGGGTTAGCGAACCATAGCTGACCAAGACCCTGTCCCACCTCTCCGTGGTACCCCCAGTAACAGGCCTAGCCGGGGCAGGGATCGCCATAGTCCCCATGGTGGTGAGTCTTCTAAAGAAGCATTGCACACCCCCAGCTTTTTAGCTGTACTCAGGGACTGAAAAAGTAGCCGCCATAACCTGCTCCCATGCCGATACAATGCTGTGGCTCAACACCTCTACAGCATCGGCTGCAAAGAACAACAGCTCACAGTTACAGGGAGTTCCTACAAGTATGGGTGATAACGCGCAGTGCCATGTTATTACGACTGAAAGTGTTTAAGGAAAAGAAAGGGGTGGAGGAAGGAGTGGTAAATTAATGGGACAAAAATGTTCAAAATTACAATTTTAATTCTAATCTAAAATTTGAATCAGCAGGCTAAATTTATTACTTTACTTTGAAATGTGCCAGTCAGGTGTACTTGTGCTTCTCTGTTGAATGAATTTAAATTTCTTCGAAACAGCACCATTCCCGTGGAAATATTTTTTAAACTTTCCGCTATCCACACAAACACAATTTCCAAACAAACGACGATAAAAAATAAAAACAGAGAATATTGGACAATATGAAATGTGCGTTTTTTAAATATGGAACATCTAGATTTCCCGATCGAAGTAATACGATTCCCTGGACAAATCCTTAAAATATTAACTGTCCAATATAATACGGGACGATTTGTCACTTTAGTAGCGGCGACAATGATTTAAACATCTGACAAATAATATCTTGTTTGTAACGAGCTTCATGTTTGTAGTGGTGAGTGTTTAAGTAACACAGGTGACAAATGATATCTTGTTCATGGTATCATGTCATACGGTGGTGAAAAACAATATTTAAATAATAGTAGTGACAAACGATATCTTGCTTATGTCTAAAATAACATGTCACGCGTTTGTGACAAACGGCATTTAAATAACAGTGGTGATAAATGATCTTGTTTATGGTATCATGTGGTCACTGATAATAATGTTTAAATAACATTGGTGGTAAATGATATTTGGTTCATGCTGGTAATGAGCTTTCGATTTGTTGGCGGTGGTGGCTTAACATATTTTCTTTGTGACAGCGACTCGCAAAGATAGCAGAGCAAACAGTTCTTTGTGACAGCGACTCGCAAAGATAGCAGAGCAAACAGTTCTTTGTGACAGTGACTCGCGAAGACAGCAGAGCAAACAGTTTCTTGTGACAGTGACTCGCGAAGACAGCAGAGCAAACAGTTTCTTGTGACATTGACTCGCGAAGACAGCAGAGCAAACAGTTCTTTGTGACAGTGACTCGCGAAGACAGCAGAGCAAACAGTTCTTTGTGACAGTGACTCGCGAAGACAGCAGAGCAAACAGTTTCTTGTGACAGCGACTCGCAAAGACAGCAGAGCAAACAGTTCTTTGTGACAGTGACTCGCGAAGACAGCAGAGCAAACAGTTTCTTGTGACAGTGACTCGCGAAGACAGCAGAGCAAACAGTTTCTTGTGACATTGACTCGCGAAGACAGCAGAGCAAACAGTTCTTTGTGACAGTGACTCGCGAAGACAGCAGAGCAAACAGTTCTTTGTGACAGTGACTCGCGAAGACAGCAGAGCAAACAGTTTCTTGTGACAGTGACTCGCGAAGACAGCAGAGGAAACAGTTCCTTGTGACAGTGACTCGCGAAGACAGCAGAGGAAACAGTTTCTTGTGACAGCGACTCGCAAAGACAGCAGAGCAAACAGTTCTTTGTGACAGTGACTCGCGAAGACAGCAGAGCAAACAGTTTCTTGTGACAGTGACTCGCGAAGACAGCAGAGGAAACAGTTCCTTGTGACAGTGACTCGCGAAGACAGCAGAGGAAACAGTTCCTTGTGACAGTGACTCGCGAAGACAGCAGAGCAAACAGTTCCTTGTGACAGTGACTCGCGAAGACAGCAGAACAAACAGCCTGCATCTGGAACACTCACATGAAAAATTCCTTCACGGTGACTATGTTGTATGTTCCGTCGATGTCATGTTTTTTCAGCACGTGTAGAATCCTCAGCTCGTCACGTGACTGTTTGAGGTATTCCTTCTCATTCCTCACAATCTTCAGCGCCACGTGTTGCAGTTCTTTCATGTCATAAGCTTTGATTACCTGAGTCATGAAGTAGTTTCGAATAAAGGAGATACGTCATGGAATTGAAAGCCGTAAATTTGTGGCTAAATTTTCTCTCTCTCTCTCTCTCTCTCTCTCTCTCTCTCTCTCTCTTTAATCGATGGCATAAAATCACAAGTAAAACGACCAGAAGCAAGAAGTAAACTAAAAGAAATGCAGATGTTTTATTATGTTAGTATAAACTGGGCTGAAGTTAATAAATCATTACGTGGAAGTGCGGTGTTAATGATAGATGTCTCCATCATTTGTAGTAGTTGGAATGAACTGGAGGGGTATCGTGCTAAATAGACAGCAGCTGCCAAGTGCTCATTCTATGAGAAAATGAGGCTGGAACTGCAATACTGAAAAGAAGCGCTGGCAACATGGGCATATAACTACCTCAAGTAGTTAAAACATGAGTTACAGCTTCGTTATCTGTAATACTGCATTTGGTCATTATCATCTACAATGCAAGTATGTGGGTACATTACATTCTAGTTACTTTGTGCATAGTTTAAAACTAACAAAACAAATATAAAAGAATTATTATTTTCTTCCATGTAACAACTATATTTTTTAAAAATGAAATAAGACTCTTGTTTCAGTGAACTTTGACATGAATTTGTAAAGCCAAACATGGTTCGTTTTTTGTTTGTTTTTGTTTTTAAGTGAAAGATATCGAAAATGAAAGATATAGTATTCTCTCTGCAATTTCCTCTCCTCATTGCAGGGCAAAACAGAAAGAAGGAGAGGACAGAAATGTGAGATAAAAAAAAAAAGTAAAAAGAAAAGAAAGAGAAAAGAGAAAGAAAAGAAACAAAGATCAGAATGTAATGAAATTAATTTCTCCTTTTAAGATGTTTGCTTTAAAAATGCATGATAGTGACTGGTTCGTAAAAGATACGGCTGTTGCAATAATCTTTCGAGGTTGTAGCATAGAACACTGCGTCACCTATCTTCCACTAACAAATATCAAACCTGTCCAAACGTGCCTTGCCCTAAGAACGGTCGCTCTGCCACCTCGTAGCGGTAGCCGATATGATCGTTGGGGATCACCCGATAAAAATGGTCGCCGCTGTCGTAGTCGTAGTTGTTCTTGCTGGTGATGTCCCCTGAGAAACCGATCTTTTTGGCGTATAGCCCAAGGCAGTATATTTTTGGGTAGGTTCTGATTTCGTCCAGCTCATACGGCGTTAGTTTGTCTCTGGAGCGTCAATAAAAAGTTGAGTTATTTAACATTTATTTCATATAAAACAGAAGAATGAAATTTTCTTGCAATTGTTATCGGTAAGTACACTGAAGAATCAATAAATTGCACGTGACTTGTCACTGGCGAGTACCATCGAGGAAAGAATAAATATTTATACTCTGTAGCCATTATAGAAGAAAATAACTGGTTTACAGCTATAAAAAGTAGTAAACTCTGATCCATACATTTTTAAAGAGTCTGTAGTTCTGCAGGATTTTCAAGCAACGAGCTTCGCAAAGCACCGAGTTTCATATACTAGATAGCATGTTTTTTCGTGTGAGCTGTAGCATGTTCATTCATGGCGTTCATGTGAGCTCCCATTCTCTTCTAAAACAGCTCTGAACAAGTGTCGCCGACTTGAGCTCCGCAAGCCACAAAACGTGTGCAGAAGTATCCAGGAGGGCTGTAGTTGCTTCTATGCAGACCTCTTCATTATCTCAACAAGATCAACAGTCTGTGCATGCGCGTGACGAACAGGTTGCCTATGCATTGTCGCAAGTCGCCACTACTCTAATATTTAATTGGTCAGCTGACCGAGTTGGCCACTCCTTTATTTAAAAACTGTGTGCAATAGCGTCATAACGCTAATAGGTGTCAAATTGTCACTCCGTCTATACACCTGTCATTTACCGAAGACATTATCTTGCTCTTTCATGTCGGAGGTTTTATTGTGTCCTGGCTTTTTCAATTTGTCTGCCTTTGCTATTCGTCTTTTATATTTTGTTTACATGTATCAACGTCCAGTTACCGCTTTGTTATCACTGGACCATCCTACTTTCTGGCGTCTTCCTTTGTATTACCTATAGCTCAGCGTCACTGAGTCTCGTCTTTTTCTATTCACTGTTTCCAGTGTTTACTTTTGTCCGCGTCTTGTTCTAGTGTCATGGAAGTTTTATACCTTTCTCTTCCTTTTTCTGCCTACTTTTCTCTATCGTTATTCGATGTTACTATTTTCTGTACAGTATATTTTCATAATCATATTCATTAATAATAATAACAACAATAATCATTACTTACAAGGCCATGCTACACCACCAAAGGAAACAAGGAACTATGCAAAGAGACCAACGCAGACCATATATCTTCAAAGGAACCGCCACCCCCCCCCCCCCAAAAAAAAACTATGCAAAAAATCTCGAGCTTCTAATTAATTCTGAATCCAAGACAATATTTTCCTCGCTGGCCAGATAGCATGTACCCAACAAAACAACGAAGAGGGTAGGTATGATCTGTGCTAGCTCTTGCTCAAAACCCGCCCAGCTGTGCTTTCTCCATATTTCATTACGGAAATGCGGACAACACACGCGCGCACACACACAAACATACACACAAATTCACAGACTAGTTCTGTTAGCTTCCTGCAAGATCTTAGAGCAACAGTCACATCTGACTGGAAATAAATCAATTTGAACACACACAACAGATGAAGAATTTTTTTAAAAAACATGAAAACTGTTTAACGCAAAGTTAAAAACAGGACACAAACATTTTAATAAATATTTTTAAAGGTGAAATAAAACATACACTTGCAATGAAAAAAGAAGTCCTAAAAACTCTATCAGTTTTTTAAGGCATAAAGATTCTGCGGGAACTAGATAATAACTATCATTCGTGCAGAAAAAAAAATGATACGAAATTCTCTTCTCAGTAAACAAACTACATGACGCTTGCCAAAACTAATGTCATGAAGTTTATCTAAACTAAATGCATGAAGTTTATCAAAACTAATTGCAAGAAGTTTATCTAAACTAATTGCGTGAAACTTATCCAGAAAAATTGCATTAAGCTTACCAAAGTTAACTGCCTGAAGTTTGTCTAAATTAACTGCCTGAAACTTACCTAAACTAACTGTACAAAGTTTACCTAAACTAACTGCATGAAGTTTACCCAGACTAATTGCGCGAAGCTTACCCAAACCTCTTGATGACCGTATTTGGTGTCATAACCTCCCGGTCAGCCTTCAGAGAACCTCCCACCGCATTCAGATATCTGCTTCTTGATCTTTTCCTGACGGACGAGCCCGATATGGAGGAAGAAGGCTTACTGGTGACCGACGTCATGCTAGGTAACGCCTGCGTCGTCTTGGATCTGTTAGAACCCCCCGACTTCGGCTTATGAATAGTCTTCCTGGTGATGCTGCTGGCCGCGTTATCTTCAAACAGCTGCTGAATTTCTGCACCCTGCTTTTTCATTGTCCCTCTGACACAAGGCTAAGCTCCGAAGGAAATTCTTTCTGTTTCATTACTGGAATGTTGCTGGGGTGATTAAAAACTCCAGGTCAGAGGTCAGTTTTCTTATCTCCGGGAGCCGAAAACTTGTATTTCTTAAAGATCGTTGTAATAATACCTACCACTTACATAATATCGTACACGCAGGTTGCCTTGATAAATGCACTCATATGCACTGCAATATATTTTGCTGTGAACTTTCTTGACTTTTCGCGACAATAATACAAATATTTAAATATTGACTGATGTTTCTGTGTGTGTGTGTTTTTTTTAGTTAAATTGTACCTGAATTATCACAATCGGCCATGATGTGTGGGAAATAAAAAAAAAAGTTATAGCGAACAAGCTGATTTCTTAGGAAAAAAAAAACAAACAGCGCAGTTAACAAATCCATTCTGTGCTGCAAAGACTAAAAGGAAAAAAAAACGCCATTAAAATCTATGATCTGTTGGGATCGTGGTTCTTAACCTTCCACGATTACATCCCCTAATTAACTGCCTAAAACGTCCGTGTATCACGGTGGTTAAATTACATCTTCTCCAGTCTTATTAGATATGACCCCCCCCCCCGAAAAGACGTAAACAGTTTGGTTGTACATAACACACTTACATGTATAGTGAGGAATAGAATAACTGATAGAAGGTTCAAACCTTTTTTTTTTAAATCTTCCACACTTTGGGTTCTATAACCCCATCATTTGATCCCCATACCACCATTATTTGATTCCCGTATTCCCATAATTTTATCCCAATTCTCCCATCATTTGAATCCCATTCTCCCATCATTTGATTTCTTTACCTCCGAGGAAATTCAGTTTTTTTAACCCGAGGGTTAAGAACACGTGTTTTAGGGTGACCTGAGCTAGATCTTCAATACTCCTCAAAGTCTGCAATCCCATCTTCGCTTACTTTGGCGTCACAAGCCATGGGCTAGCAGCAGTATTTTACAAGACAGCTTCATGAACGCATAATAACAAAATGTTCCAACGGTGCTGGTGGTGTTGGGGTGGGGGAGAGAGAACTACAGCCTACACTATTAATGATCAAGCCTTTGACTCTGATAGATTTCGTCAGAGAAATAAGAGAATCTGGTCTCATTTTATTCATTACTATATGAGAATAATCAGAACAAGATGTATCAAAGTATTCGTCGTGCGCGTTTTGTAGTGTGAACATATTTGTGAGGGAAAAAAACAAACGCTATAACCACTTTCTACATTAGTTTGACTCAACGGCAGCAAACATGAGGTTGCAGCAAATTATCGGGAGAAAGCGGATAAAATGTGTAACACAGAAGGTTGTCCCGTCCTATAAACTATCTGTACAGAAACTATTTGACATATAGCGGACCCATGAAAACAAACACATCGGATATTAAAACAGAGAAAAGCTGAAAACAGCACGAACTCAGCACTCTGATTTGTTCTGTTTTTGTTTTGTTTTGTTTTGAAGTGTTCTCAATAACCAGCACTTGGTCTAACGAGGCGATGTGCTGCTGCTGTGCTCTGTTCAACAGGAAACGACGGAAATTGAAACCTGAAATCACAATATTGCTAGCGAGAACTCAGTCCGTCCACGTACCTAAAAACTGACAACTATAATCAAATATTATTATATAAACAGCTCTGAAACAGAAAAAAAATAGAAAAAAAAGTTTGCTTTTTTAAAAATTCGCACTAATAAAATCGAATGAGTGAGGAAAAAAAAGGACGAATTGATAGAAAATAACGTTTAAACTGGATCTTACTAATGCTGTATATCTATTCTGATAATTTTTTGTTGGGCTCATTCTGAAGTGCAGCTGCAAGGACTCAAAATAATTATTTTCGACAGTTCCGTAACGCTAGGATATTAGTTTTTTGTCTCGCTGGTGGTATGTGAATTCTAGTCCTTTATTTGTTTTGTTTTGTTGTGTGTCTTAAAGTAATAACTACGCGGTATTGACTGTGGTCTTCCTTTCTTTGAACAGTTCATAATAACACGCCGTGCCACTTTCCCTCTTTATGGCTTGATCCAGTTCTACAAAGCTCATCGTTGAAAGACTTCGTGCCAAAGAAGACACCGTGAAGAGACGTAGTATTCATTGTTTTCTCTTCTCCTACTAAATATAAGAGATTTTATTTAATTATTTAGCTCCTCAATTTATTACTAAATTAACAGACTGGCAGTGTAGAAGAGATGGTCTACAAAATTTCTCATTGGAAGCATTATTATTAGTTGCTATAAGCAGATTTTACGTCAAAATTAACAGAAGTTTACATCAATTTTGGGCGCAGGCAATGGAGTCACCAGGAAACGGCCCGAGCCTACACTAAATATTGGCTGAAGGGGGAAATGCAAAAACATCTTGGGTGACTCATTTCTAGTTGGCCAGTTTCACAATCGACTCATATTGTGAATCCGCGCAAACTGAACAGGCGTAAATCGAGTGCTATTTTCATAGCAATTAAAGTGTTGGTTAGTTAGTTTTATAATAACACTGTACGGGACAATGCTAATTGTGCTTGATTCCAAAGAACATTTTTTTGCTAATGTCTGAGCGTGTGCAGAGTTTGGAAAACCGTTTACGAGCAAACTCTTTCTTTCCAAAACAGCACTGACAGTGTTAAAATAGATCTCGCACGCCTGTGTGAGTAAATGCTCAGAGTGATATTTAGGCAAAATCTAAACAAAAGTGTCACATTTCTAACCACACACACATTTTAAAATTATGGAGTAACTTGATTCCATTTTTAACTGGAATTTCTCATGAGAATTTATTCTGGCAGAGCTTTGAGTCTGTTTCAGGAGTGAAAGGATTAAACTTAAAGATAGTGATATGTTTTAAAATAACAACAATGGTATCACAGTACGTCGCCATCAGTTTTTAGCTTTTAGTCTGAGTTGATGTTATTTGGGGATCAAATCTGCTACAATAACCCATTAATTATCGTTATACCCAAACCCTTCATCATAAAATATCTTTCAAAAGTATTGTTCATATAAGGAGCTAACAATAAAAAAATCTCCGACGATCCATCAAGAAATATAGGAGTAATAGAGAGCGAGGTACAGTTTGTTGGAAAATAACTTCATCGTCTATCTAAGGTTCATTCATTCATTCCTTTGCATGTCCCTTGCGGAACTTTGCCTCCCAAACAGCACTCCTGTAGGCCTCTCGGTTGTGAGCAAGATGGCCTGCTGCTGCTGCATCCATTTCCAGATCATCAACGATGTCTTGCAGCCATCTTCGTTTCGGTCTTCCTCTTTTTCTTTTTCCCATTATGTATCCTTCCAATACGGTCTTCTCTAAATTATCATGACGTTTAATGTGGCCAAAATATTTAAGTTTTCTCTCTTTAATCCTCTTTACTAGCCAGCCTTCTTCAATATTAAGCTCTTGTAGTATAGATATATTTGTTCTTTTTTGTGTCCACGATATTTGGAGAACTCTTCTATAGCATTTACATTCAAAGGCATTTATGTGCTTCTCAGCTGTTTTGTTAAGTTCAGCGGTTATCTCATCACATCCTGGTGATTTACCATTTTTCAGACTCTTTATTGCCCATAAAACTTCTTCCATTGTCGGCTCGGGTTCTTTCTCCTCCAATAATAATTCACACTGTTGATTTCTACTTCCACAGTCGGTTGTTTCATACATTCTTTTGCAATAATCCTTCCATCTTTCCAGAATTTCCTCTGTCTCTGTCAAGGTATTCCCCATCTCATCACAAATTACATTTAGCTTAGGTGTGACATTTCTCGTCAATGTCTTCATTTCTTTAAACATTTCACTATCTCTTCCACACCTCTGATGTTCTTCTATTCTTTCACAACAATCTTGTATGTATTGTTTTTTGTCTTTTCTTATGTTTCTTCGTACTTCTTTTGTTAAAGTTTTATATTTATCTTTGTTGTTGTTTGTCACTCTCCATTGCGTCTTCATTTCTCTACATTGTTTTATCAGTTCTAGTGTACCTGCTGTGATCCATCTATTCTTTTGTGTTTTCTTTACTGGAACCATGTCTTTAGCTGTTGTTACTAAGATATCTTTGGCCTGCGTAGCCAATTCATCTGGTGTCATCTCTTCCTGTACAGCCATCAGGATTTCGAAACGGTTCTTCACTTCTATACTGTATTGTTCTGGTATATTTGTAAGGTCAAAGCGGAGTGGTCTTGATCCCATAACTAACTTTTTTATCTTTATCTTCATGTCTGCTATTAATAACTCATGGTCCGTGTCACAATAAGCACTTGGTAAAGTTTTGCTGATGTTATGCTTGACCTCCACCTTCTCTGCACTAAAATGTAATCTATTTGATTCCTGGTTTTCCCATCAGGTGATGTCCATGTGTAAAGTCTTCTTGGATGTTGTTTAAAAAGTGTGTTAGCGATCATTAGCTCATTTTCCATACAAAACGCCATTAGATTGTCACCTGCCTCATTTCTGTGTCCTATGCTAAATTTCCCTACAACTTGTCCTTCATCTTCTGCTCTTTCTGTACCAATTTTTGCATTAAAATCACCCATTATAAATACAATATCATTTTTCCGTACCTGGTCCATTGTCGTCTGCAGTGTGTTATAAAAATGTTCTACTTCATCTTCTTCTGCTGCTGATGTAGGTGCATATACCTGGATGACTATCTAAGGTATATAAGATAAAATCCCCGTTTCCATACTATTAGGGCATATTTGGAGACACGGTGTTAGGCCCGTATTTCCAAGACCATCGGCACATGAAAGTCTGATATTTGGCTCTATCACGCCTGGCCTGCGTTTATCTTCCCAGATTTCTCCGGTACCCATTTTTAGAAGCTAGGTGGACCCCCGGAGGCCTTTTTTTTTGTGTGTACCAGAAATAATCCCACTGCTGTGACTTGAGCCCGGTACCACCAGATTAGTAAACCGAGCCCCTGACCACTCAAGTGACCATATCTAAGGTATATACCTATTAACAATTTTTTTTATTAGTCCTAACTAACTTATAGAATAAAATGGAGTTTACGAGATCTTGTGATATTTAGTTTTCGCAAATCTAATTTTTCAACGAGCGACTATTAAACACTTTAGAAATATGTCATAATAATGTGGAAATTGTCACAGTACTCATAACACTATTTTGATTTATTTAAAAAATCAGTAGCAAGCAAAAAACCTCTTCTAATATGTACTGCTATATTTTGCATGTTTAATAACTTTATAAACCACATCTGATACTATGCACTTTCCTATGAGACTAGATGTAACTTTATACACATAGCTTTACTGATAAGATATAAAAACGCACGTTAGCATAAAGTCAAGAACTATTCAGTAATCGAAAAGCTACATGCAGGGAGAATATACGTCTGCCCCTTACAAAATTAAGAATAATAACACAACAGGCGAATTAGCTAGGAAAACTTAATAAACAGCCACTATACGCTTGTTACAGTTACACAGCAGAGCAAAGTCCACAGCAAGAAATATTGTAGTCAATTTGAAAATTCGGTCCTTTTGTATGTGTGTATGTGTGTGCATAAACTGCTTACGTTGTTCTCGTGTATACAGTATACGACAAATAATTGGCTTTGAGACTAAGGTTATTTGCCACAATAAACATATTTTTAAAGTGTTTTTTTTAAACTATGGCCAGTTCCAGGCTGGCACAACACAAATATAAAATGATATATGTGTAGGTGTAGAAAGCTCCGTGAAATTTCTTCTTCCAGAACTTTTTTCATGCAGCCTTAACTGACATTCAGATACGAGGTTTGAACGATGTTCCATCGGCGTTTGCTAGGTTTTCAGTTTGTGAACGAGAAAACCTTCCTTTATTCGCCTGTTAGATAATATAATCAGGAAGAAACAGTCAACATTTTTTTTATCCTGGGGCTTAATCCTGGTTTGGTTAGGCTTACTGCCATGTTTGTGTGTGTGTAGGTGAATGGGTGAATATGATAAAGGTATTGCTTGTAACTAACGTAAGCGCACTAACTCTAACCAACGTTTCATCGGTGGTTACCGTTCTTAGTCTTCCTGGACGTGGATCATCTTCCAGACTCTCCATTCCATGTTTGAACTGAGCTGCCTATTTCTTCACTGTGCTGTAAGAAGAGACACTCTCCCCTAGAGTCTCTACCATATCCTCCTGGATCTCCTTCGATGATAAGCCCTTAATGCAGAGGTAGCGAATGACTGCTCGATGAAAAATTTTATCCATTTTCTCAGTTTCTGCCACCCCTTACCGCTTCAGTAGCCTGTAACAATAAAAAAAAAAAATGATTGCAGTTAAATTTCTTGAAACTTTGTGTTTAATCTTACAAATGCACCTAATGTCGACTATGTGTTTCTAGTATTTGTACCTTATGCCGAGAACTTATCAATCAGCCCTCGTAGATTGTTGATTTGTGTGTGTGATGTGTCCACCTCTATACGACGACGTGGAGGAAAAAAAACCCCAAACATTTCTTGTTGATTTTTTGGTTAACGGGTGATTAATGAATTATAATATGTATATGACAACTGTGCTGTGTATTTGCTATATGTAATAATTTATGTTATGTCCTTGTTTATGCGAGTGTTTATGCCATTTCTTCTGTATGATGACGACAGCGCGACGAAGAGGAAACTTTGGCGACGGCACAAATAACGGTTAAGTTGATGGAGTTCACTCGGACGGTGGATGGGTTAAGAGACAGTAGGGGCAATGTGTTTATGCCAGAGTAAAAAAAAAAAAAGGGGGGAGGGGGTGTGGTTTATATCGGAGTGCATCCCTAATTCCAGAAGAACCCTGAAGAGAATAGTGATAGACGATAGATGTATGAAGATTGCGTGTGGCGGAGTGAGATGAGGATTTCATTTCGCCCGTGCATTATCAATGGATGTACTTATTTATCGTTTCGCCCGTGCGTTATCACCATGTAGGTACTTATTTATCATTTCACCCGTGCGTTATCACCATGTAGGTACTTATTTATCGTTTCACCCGTGCGTTATCACCATGGAGGTACTTGTTTATCGAAGTCACATTTGCTATTTTTGCTCGAGAGGCCCTAAGTGAGGGCAGAATAAACTGATTTTCTTCCCCTGTGATATTGAGGAATGAATGGGATGAGAGAGAATGAGAGAGAAAGTGTGAGAGTGTGAGAGAGAAAGAGAGAGAGTGAGAGAGTGTGAGAGAGAGAGTGAGAGAGTAAGAGAGAGAGATGCTTGAATTAGCAATAGTCATAAAGATATGCATATTATTATACAAAATTTTATGAAATATATCCCAGCGCTCTTCTGCAAGCTTAATAACTATAACAAAAGAAGGAACAAATACTCTAATAATTTTGTGAACTACTCAGTTTTGTGTTCATAAGAATATGTCACATTGATGTTACATAGTCAAATTGATGTTACATTGCCACATTGATGTTACTCTGCTTCTTTGTTAGTAACCTAAAATTGGTGTACTAGTCTAATTTTTTTAAAACACTCAATGAAGCGCTGCAAGATATACTAATGCACGTGGGAACAAAACTCCTAGGGGCAGCCATTTATTTATGTATTTATTTATTGTAATGTATTCACTGAAGATAGCTGACTGGGCCATATTATAAAATGCAGGCCTTATCTACAAGAACTACTGCCTGTGAGAAAAGGACTACGGGAAAGGGTGAAACAAAAACCGAAAGGGAAACACGCTTTTGAGTTATAAAAGTAACAATACTATATATAACAATGCTATTATTGTTAATAACAGAGAACAATAATGTACGACACGATTCACAGGGAAAAGAGGAACGAAGACATTCTAAAAACTACATTTATTGAAGATAAGATCTAAACATTGACATGTTTTGTCAATTAAAATAGCAACGTTCTGCAGGTCACATGACATTTGACCGCTAAATAAATCGAAGTTACTGATGAAATATTATTAGGGTTGTCAGATTCTGTTAAAAAAAAAAAAAAAACTGGGACTGATAAACAATAGCAGACATGTCCTAAGTTCTAAGAATTTTGTTTTCAAATAGCTTATCCAAGGAAATAGTGTAAGTTAGGCCATACTAATGTTATCGTTCAGCTCAGAAGAGTAGAAATTATGAGTATTTCTTGTATCTATAATACCTATGTGTAATGTTTTATACGTTGCACGGAATTTGAAATTTAAACAGCTCAAAATTAATTCATGGCATGTACAACATTCTTTCTCTGCCGGACATTTACCTTCAAGATCCTGCATTATCCTATCGTCCTGCATCTTGCTTCTAGTATTTATCTGACTTCCAAAGTTCTGGAAAGAAAATCTTGCTGCTGACTGACATTATCATAGGATTCTGAGCAGAATTTAATTATTTCTTCAACTGTTGAGATGTGAAGGCGATTTCCCTTCTCTGTCCACTGCACATTCATGAGGGGAAAAATACCCTTTCTACATTTACATTATGTCCAGGAACACTAAAGATAAACTCATTTTTAGTAACTCCGAGTACTGCTCCAAAGATTCAGACTGAAATAGGTTCAGTTCTCCTGATGGATTTACTATTCCAATTGATCTTCTCCTTTGTGAGTACTGCTTCAATACAGTGCTTCAGATGTGTGAACTGATCAAACAATAGTAAATCGTCAGTTGAACGCCCCTTGTCTTGTAGAAACTTTACAGTCTCTTCCACTTCAAACCATGCAGGTATGGAGCCTAACGCATCCACTTACAGATAGAAAATTAATTCAAAGGTGTCATCCTTATCTGCACATAGGAATTATATGTTTCATAAAACTCTTCCACTTTAACATAAAATTTATTTGTATGTACAGCTGACAGACCAACTTCATCTTATACTTGTTTCGCAATAAATTTCACTTTTAGAGGAATAAATATTTCTTCTTTCCGCTATTTTATCAATGTAATGGTTTTATCTAAAATTACACCTACTTCTAAGACGCTGCTATGTTCCTTTTCATTTTCAGTACTTGTCTGTTAAAGAGACTCATCTGGCTTTGGACAAATCAAAGATAGGGTTAGCTTAGGATAATCAAACAGAGTAAACAAGAATGTTGATGCTTTTTCTTCTGAGAGGAAAAACGATTTTAGTGCTTCAGAAACTTGTAATACTCTTTTCGCTGCAGGAAGCAAAGATAACCACCATGTTTTTATATGTGACAGCAATGTACGATATTCTGCATCCACAAATTCGCAAAATTCTTTCAGGCGATCCGTGAGCACAGTATATATTTAGTAATAATTGAAGAGTTTAATTATTATAGTTTCCACATATACAGTTAGAAAATCAGCCGCTGCCTTTACCGCATTATGAAGTATATGCGCAGGGCATCCAACACTGTTCGTACTAGTTCGTCGTAATCTACCAAAATTCATATTTGAATCGTCTTCATAGAACGCAATGCTTTTACGTTTATTAGTCTTGTTCTCTTCTAGTGCATTAACACAATAATTGCTTATTTCAGTGGCAGTTTCACTTTTTAAAAGAACCTAATTTAACCACTTTTATAGTCATACCCCCCGTCCCCCGTGTGATACCCGGGACCTTGGCACATGCCTGGGAAGCAAAGAATAGGACCACTGTATCCTACAACGGATGATCGTAAAAGGCGACTAAGGAGGGTTCGGCATAGGGCCGGCAGTATCCAGTTAAAAAAAAAAATCATCAGACTGCTACAGAAACAGAAGCAAGGGAAAAAATGGAGGTGGAATGAGAAATGCTTATCAGGAAGCTGAGCCCATGAAGGTTGTTGATGAAAGCTAACCATTGAAAGTCCCCAGCCCGACTGCAGACCTCTTGGAACCTAAACACAAGATGCAAATAGGCAGCTGGAATGTAAGAACACTTAATCAGACTGGAAAACTAGCACAAACCATCAAGGAAATGCACAGATACAAACTAGACATATTAGGAATACAAGAGACAAGATGGACAGGACAAGGCAGAAGGGAATTAACAACACACCACACAGAAGATACAATAATATGATCAGATAAAGAAGATCATCATGAAGGAGGAGTAGCATTTATTATAACAAAGGAAGCTTCAAGAGCACTACTGAAATGGACCCCTATAAATGAGAGATTATTATATGCACGCTTCAACTCAAGATTCACGAAGCTGTCTATTATAGTTTGTTATGCACAAACAGAAGTAGCTAAAGAGGAATTAAAAGAAGATTTTTACAACAGGCTCCAAGCCACAGTAGAAACAATACACAAGCATGATATGCTACTCATCTTGGGCGACTTCAGTACAAAAGTAGGTAAGGGAAATGAAGATAGAAGAAGAATTATGGAAGAGAAGGAATCGGAGAAATAAATGAAAATGGAGAAAGACTGTGCGGTTTCTGTGAAGAAAACATGATGACAATCGAAGGGACAATTTTCCAACATAAAAACATCCATAAAGTGACTTGGAGGTCCCCAGATAAAACCACAGAAAATCAAATTGATCACATACTAATAAACAACAAGTGGAAACGGTCACTGCAAGATGTTAGAGCAAGGAAAGGAGCAGATGTAGGAAGTGATCACAATCTTCTGGTAGCAAAAATAAAACTAAAACTAAGAAAAGCCAAAACCGGAGAACACAGAAAGGGTCACTTTGATACAGCAAAACTGAAAGAACAGCAAACAAGGAATGAATTCTCAATAGTACTTAGGAACCGCTTCAGCGTCCTACAAGACGAACCAGAAATGTCTCTACTAGAGTTCAATGAAACACTACAGGAAACAGCAAAAGAAGTGCTGAGATATTGGAAACGGAGAAAACAGGAATGGATAAGCAAGACCACATGGGAAAAGATAGAGCAAAGAAAGGAAATCAAGAAAATATGACTGAACACCAAATCACAAAGGCTAAAAGATCATGTTTTAAGTAATTATGCACCAAAAGACAAAGAAGTGAAGGAATCATGCCGTCAAGATAAATGTCAATACTATGACAATCTAATGACTTTTTGCATCGAAAATGAGCTAATGATTGCTAACACACTTTTTAAACAACATCCAAGAAGACTTTACACATGGACATCACCTGATGGGAAAACCAAGAATCTAATAGATTACATTTTAGTGCGAAGAAGGTGGAGGTCAAGTATAACATCAGCAAAACTTTACCAGGTGCTGATTGTGACACGGACCATGAGTTATTAATAGCAGACATGAAGATAAAGATAAAAAAGACAGTTACGCGATCAAGACCACTCTGCTTTGATCTTACAAAAATACCAGAACAATACGGTATAGAAGTGAAGAACCATTTCGAAATCCTGAGGCTGTACAGGAGGAGATGACACCAGATGATTTGGCTACACAGGCCAGAGATATCTTAATAACAACAACTAAAGACATGGTTCCAGTAAAAAAAAATAAAAGAATGGATGGATTATAGCAGGCACATTAGAATTGATAAAACAACGTAGAGAAATGAAGACGGAATGGAAAGTGACAAACAACAACAAAGAGAAATATAAATCTTTAACAAAAGAAGTACGAAGAAACATAAGAAAAGACAAAAAAAAAACAATACATACAAGATTGTTGTGAAAGAACAGAAGGACATCAGAAGTGTGGAAGAGATAGTGAAATGTTTAAAGAAATGAAGACATTGACGAGAAATGCCACACCTAAACTAAATGTCATTTGTGACAAGATGGGGAATACCTTGACAGAGACAGAGGAAATTCTAGAAAGATGGAAGAAATATTGCAGAGGAATGTATGAAACAACCGACTGTGAAAGCATAAATCAACAGCGTGAATTATTATTGGAGGAGAAAGAACCCGAACCGACAATAGAAGAAGTTTTATGGGCAATAAAGAATCTGAAAAATGGTAAATCACCAGGATGTGATGAGATAACAGTTGAATTTATTGAAGCAGGAGGAAAGGAATGTGCAACAATCTATCATGCACTATGTAAAAGATATGGCATTCAGGTATTTGGCCAAAAGAATGAAAAAGAACTGTATTCATACCACTGCCAAAAAAGGGTAACCTGAAATTATGCACATACTACAGAACTGTTGCCCTGATTAGTCATGCCAGTAAAATTCTGTTAAAAATCATAGTGGGTAGACTTCGTAAGAAAATAGAAGAAGAAGTCAATATTGTCTAAGCTGGTTTCAGGCAAGGAAGAGGATCAAGAGATCATATATTCGATATAAGATTAATAATAGAGAAATGCAGAGAGCTTTTTGTGAATCTATATTTATCCTTTATAGACTACTCAAAGGCATTTGATTGTGTACAACACCAGAAATTTGGGGAAATAATGGAAAAAATGGGATTTCCAACACATTTGAAACAATTAACTGCTGTATCTAGACCAACAAACAGCAGTAAGAATAAATGGTGAAACAACAACTTGGTTTGACATAAAACAAGGGGTCCGTCAGGGGTACATATTGTTGCCTTACTTATTTAACGTGTATACCGAAAATATAATGGGGAACGTAAGAGAAGATGTAGACAAAGAATATTACGATGCCATAACAATTGGAGGATATGAAATACCAGAGATTAGATATGCTGATGACACAGTATTACTATCCACAACACAAAAAGGAATGGACAAACTAATTATGTCAATTCATAAGAATAGTGAAGAGCAAAAACCTCTATCTTAACGCGAAGAAAACTAAACTGATGACAACTGACAAAACAAGCAAGACAGCTGATTTATGTATCAATGAGGAAAAACTGGTAGAAGTGGAGAGTTTTGAATATCTTGGGTCACTGCTAACTAATAATGGAGATACAATGAGGGAAATTAAAAAGGAGGACATCTATCGCTCTTCATAAAGTAAAACAAATAAAGAATCTGTGGAGAGGAACAAACAGAACTACAAAAATAAGATTTTTAAGGGCATGCATCTTTCCCATCGCAACATATGCCTGTGAGACCTGGACACTTAACAAAACAGTTGAGACACACATAAATGCCTTTGAATGTAAATGCTACAGAAGAGTTCTTCAAATACCATAGACACAAAAAAGAACAAATATATCAATACTTCAAGAACTTAATATTGAAGAAGGCTGGCTAGTAAGGAGGATTAAAGAGAGAAAACTTAAATATTTTGGACACATTAAACGTCATGATCATTTAGAGAAAACTGTCTTGGAAGTGTACATATTGGGAAAAAGAAAGAGAGGAAGACCAAGGCGAAAATGGCTGCAAAACATCGTTGACGATTTGCAACTGGATGCATCAGCAGCAGGCCATCTTGGTCACAACCGATAGGCCTACAGTAGTGCTGTTAAGGAAGCAAAGTTCCGCAAGGGACATGCAAATGAATGAATGAATGACAACTTAGCAGAAACATCAGAGAAAGTAGCATATGCGAATGACATGAAAACCATATATAAAATTACAAATCAGATGGCAGGTAACTTCAGCACAAGATGTGAGAGTGCAATAAGGACACATAAGGGACAACTGATCATTGGAGAAAGACAAAAAATTGAAAGAATTGACTAAACAGAACACAAGCAGCACAAACAATTACAAACATAAAATAACTGTCCATTCCTTTAGATGTGCTGCTTGCAGAATACATGTTTGATTTATGTTGTTCGCTTGCTATGTGGTCGTTTATATTCGCTCTTCCTCCATGCGCAATGGCAATGTAACGTTTACTCATTTTACATTCTGCTTCATGATCATTTTTCCCTCGCTTTATAAAGGACCATTCCTGTGAGTTTTTTTTCCTGAAAGGGACATTTTCTCTTAGGCATTCTGAAAACACTTCATGCAAAAAAGCACGCGCGCGCGCGCGCGCACACACACACACACACATATATATACATATATATATATATATATATATATACATGGGTTCTCTCAACACCGACAGTAGTGAGAAAGCATCTATTTTTCTTTCATTCCCTAGTCCTAAATCACAAAGAGTTGGCACATTATCGATTTTCAGATCTATGACGCAGATAATTGTAAAATAAGATATTTCTATCACCAAAGGTGAAAAATTTGCAGAGACTTTAGTCTTGAAAAACAAGTAAACTATAAGACAGTGGGCATGAAAGATGTTGCACTGTAACTGTTTTGCCATACAGATCTTCGTTTTCTTTTGGCGCGGAAACGCGGTGGAGAAATGACGTCGCCAAAAGAACCCCCCCCCCCCTCTCTCTCTCTCTCGCCAAGACAAAAGAATGAAAAATGAAATGACACGAAACCTACAAATTCCACCAATTCTAACTCGGGGACAGGAATAACAAATTAAGTTTCCACTGTTCTGTTCTTTTAAAATGTGTATAGCAGTTCTGGCAACCTGGAATTGTAGGCAGAGAAAAACACGAATGCAAAATCCTTCTCATTTGAAAGGAAAAAAAAAAAAAAACGGGACAAGCAGTTGTCCCGAAATAATTTTTTTTCTTTAAAAACCGGGACTATTCCGGAAAGGCGGGACTTCTGACAAACCTAAATATGATTCCTAAATGATCTTTGCAAAAAAAAAAAAAAACACAAAAGAAGAAATTAAGACCAAAAAAGTGTAATATTTTTAAATATACAGAATATTCAGTTCCAAATTGTGCTGACGCGCACACACACACGCACGCATACACACACACCCACTCACAGACACACACTACTCAGTTCGAAATGGTCCTGAGCTGGGGGGAAAAAAAAAGAATTTTGAAAATTCTTATGAGTTAGATAACTGGAATAGTAATATTCATGATGCATGAACCATAGTAATATTCATGATGCATGAACCATAGTAATATTCATGATGCATGAACCATAGTAATATTCATGATGCATGAACCATAGTAATATTCATGATACATGAACCATATTAATATTCATGATGCATGAACCATAGTAATATTCATGATGCATGAACCATAGTAATATTCATGATACATGAACAATAGTAATATTCATGATACATGAACCATAGTAATATTCATGATACATGAACCATAGTAATATTCATGATACATGAACCATAGTAATATTCATGATGCATGAACCATAGTAATATTCATGATGCATGAACCATAGTAATATTCATGATACATGAACCATAGTAATATTCATGATACATGAACCATAGTAATATTCATGATACATGAACCATAGTAATATTCATGATACATGAACCATAGTAATATTCATGATGCATGAACCATAGTAATATTCATGATACATGAACCATAGTAATATTCATGATACATGAACCATAGTAATATTCATGATACATGAACCATAGTAATATTCATGATACATGAAAAATGGTAATACTCATGATACATGAACAAATATTGCTCATAGATTTCTCAACATTGGCACATTTTTTTTTTTAACTTTCTTTCAGTTTTTGCTTCGTTGAGATTACCGAAACATTAGATCAAGCAGAAAATGATGTTTTAAATTTGCACTTTAAAATTATTAACTGTAACTTTCTGAAACAGTGTAGGGCTGTGTAAGAACTAATTTTAAATTTAGTGTCAACTTTTAAATAGTAATTATTGTAATTATTGTAGTATTCATACATTTAGCGATTAGTCCTGTTTCCAAGAACTATTATTTGTATTCAGGTTCGTATTCGGCAATGTGAAAAATCAAATATTTGTATTCGGGCGAACTAATGGTAGATAGATTTGGCACATCTTTTTGCAGTATTCCTCATCCGAATGTTGCTCCAAGTGGGACATGTTTCAAGCTAATGCGTTTCAATGATTACGGTTGCGCATTGGCTTGTTTTTGATAAACTGCTAGTCATTTTTTTTTTCAACATACTCATAAATCTTTCACTTCTCGTTCCCTGCTTTTATTGTTGCATCATTCCAGGAGGAACTGAGGATCGGACTGGAAAACAAGAGAGACAAAATCATCTAGCCTGGTTCTTGCAAAAGAAAGGTTGTTTGTTTATTCTTATTGTGGCTAATTGAAGATAAAATATTAGTATTACCAGTCATAGAAAGGCTAGTGGATAATCTAACAGTCACGGTGGATTATGCTTCAGATAAAAGGGATGGCGACTGCAGTAAAACTGGTTTAAATAATAATGAGTAAAGTGAGAAAAAAAAAAACGAATAGAAAATATGAGAATGTATAAATGAAAAACATACAACATCCGATATTTTCGGCGTGAGCCTTTTTCGAGAATTACATGCATAAACGAGACAAAAAACTTATAACTAAACGAAGAACTTATCTTAATATGGCCTCCACCAGAAGTAGGAAACAGAGCTTTTTTTCTCTGTATGTTTTTCATTTATACATACTCATACTTTCTATTTGTTTTTTTCTCACTTTACTCACCCCCTCTGCCACTTTATAAAACTACACCATACACCTCTGTCTACCAAGACAATGCTTCCAAGATTTCTGAAAAGAGTGTGTAAAACTTAAAAAAAATTAGCTACAAGATATTTTCTCACTACCACATCTCTCTCTCCATGTCTCGCTCTCTCTCTCTCTCTCCCTATCTGTCTCTCTCTCTCCCTATCTGTCCAAGAAATAAGACTGTTCTTGTTTTATTCAGTGGAGACTTCTGATGTATGCATAGTCTGAGCAACGGTGACATTTTTTGCAGATACACTTAAAAATCAGAATCTATCTATCTAGAATCGCTCAGTGCGCATGCGCAAAACTAGTAGCCATCTTTGTCACAAGCAGCAAGTTCCTGTCTTGGGTCTGCGGCTGTCGGAAAGAAGGGAAGGCTGGAAAGTTTTAGAAATAAATATCCGCCTTCACATGTACCAGTACGTTCAGAACTATAGAAATAGCTTTTGGTAAAGAATGACTCAAGTGTGCTCCATCACACCAAGTACAAGACATCTTTGAGCAGGTCATTTTACACACGTTTACAAGTGTATTCATTTCTTATTGACACTTCTCGCAGTGATGATAAGGTTTTTTTCTTTAATTTTTTGTTATTTGTAAGATTGATTTCATATTCTGTCAATCATTTTTATGTATGAAATATTTTGCATTTGGCATTAGTGTCTTCTGGGACGATGTGACATTGCATTTCTGTCTCATTTTAAGTGTTTTTAAACTCGTTAAATATACTGACCTTAGCTCTGGTCATTTCCTACATTTGTGGATCCCGGTTCGCACAGTACAAATACCAAAAAAGGGGGGGGGGAGGTGGTGGGGACGGACCTTAAAACTTCATTTCAGTGATCACATTCAAAGAGCAAAGTTAATTTTTTTTAAGGGCAGATGACTTAGCAAATGGAAGGGGGGGGGGGGGAAGATGAGTGCATCATGCTATTGAGTTAGAAAAAATATAGGAAATGGCATGGAGAATGCAAATCTTATGAAGAAAAAAAACCCAAGGAAATCCTGCTAGGATACATGAACAGGAGATGAATTTATTTATTTATTAAGTTTTTAGGTACAGCATACATTTATGTATCAAAATGTGAAGAAACTCTCCAGCATTAGAAAGCTTAGCCTTGGATAGTGGTACCGACAATAGTTAGTTTAAAACTCTTAAGAAGGTTCAAGCAGAAATTATTGATCCATTCCTATCCATTTTAAAAAGCAGAGATGTGCAATAGAATCAGTTCATCAACATTGTTTGTTTTATCTTCCTTGTATTGAGGTTGCACGATGAGTTGAAACTAATTTAAATTGAGTGAACTGTATTGTGTGTGATTTTAGTTATTTTTTTAATTCTTGTTTATCTGAACTGTGTGTCTAGAAAAAAAAAACAGGAGCATGGTTTCAAAATTAGTTTGCCTCAATCATGTGTAATACGAGAATGGAAGAGCAAAATCGATTTATGTAGTTAGAGAGCTGGATTCATTTTTTTCATAAATCAGTTATGGAGATTCCTGAGTAATCCACTTAGAGCACTTAAAACTGAAGCCAACACTACACATGATTTACATCCTGATGCAGAGACCATATACACACTTTGTGTTGTGCCACTTCCTGAAAGAAATGATTGTTTGGATAGGAAGTTCAGGATTAAGCACACAGAGATAATCTTCTTGTGGTGATGAAAAAAAAGTGTTTTTATGTAATTCATTTGTATTAGAAAGCAGCTGAATCATAATAAAATCTCTTGCAAATTACTGAGTGCATGGTGATGGAAGCAGGCCATGTTGTTGCTGGTCTAAAAATAAATCTGCATCTCTGCTTAATATCTGTAGTGTAGTGTGCATGGGACTACTGAATGGTGGTAAGTTAAGGATCTCAGACTCAGACCATAGTAATGGAGCAGGGTTTGTCTTTTTTTTTTTTCTTTCATGTGGCCCCTTGAGGCATACTTCTTACATCAATCATAATCTTACCTTTCATCACATACACACACACACGGTATGTGGATTTTATGCTGTGATTTTGAAACACAGGTGTTAACTAGTTATGGAATTGCATTTGTAATTAATGCATTTTTGGCCTTATAATTTCTTATGTTAATTTGTCTTTGCATGTTGAATAGGGTGAGAAACTATATTAGATTCAGTCGAAATCTGTTCAGTCCTTTTTTTTTTTCAGCTTTTGGCATCTTCACTTAGAAAATATTCTTTTATTCCTCAGTGGCTGATGGTTTTGGTCTCTCTTCACTGTGTGCCATAGAATGACATAAGAGATGTTATCGCATGGAGGCAATGTTATGTTCTAAAAATTGAAAATTTAAGAAAAAAATACATGGAAGATTTAGGATTTTTTTGTCATTTAACTGTTATGTTATTTCATTTTATATCGTCTTATGAGAATGATGTTCCATGCAAAAAAGCACATTGAGAATTTAATCCATAGGATAGATAAATTATTCTCAGTAGAGAGACATGTGGAATTATCACTGTAAAAGAATGTATAATGGTGAAAATTCTTTCTGGATCTTCTTCTTTGAAAAGGCGGTACTTCAGTCTCTTATGACTGGTTCATTCATTCATTCATTTGCATGTACTTTGACTCCCTAACAGCACTCCTTTAGTCCTCTTGGTTGTGACCAAGATGGCCTGCTGCTGATGCATCCATTTGCAGATCATCAACGATGTCTTGCAGCTATCTTTGCCTTGGTCTTCCTCTCTTTCTTTTTCCCATTATGTACTCTTTCAAGACAGTCTTCTCTAGATTATCATGGCGTTTAATGTGTCCAAAATATTTAAGTTTTCTTTGTTTAATCCTCTTTACTAGCCAACCTTCTTCAGTATTAAGTTCTTGTAGTAGGGATATATTTGTTCTTTTTTGTGTCCATTATATTTGAAGAACTCTTCTGTAGCATTTACATTTAAAGGCATTTATGTGTTTCTCAGCTGTTTTGTTAAGTGTCCAGGTCTCACAGGCATATGTTGCGATGGGAAAGATGCATGCCCTTATCTTATTTTTGTGATTGGTGCAGAACTGAAAAATGGTTACTTTCTCCTCTCTGCTGAGTTGGTAGTACACATCATTTTTCTGGTAGCAGGGTGTTTTTTTTGCCTGTTTGTTTTTTTAATGTTATTTTTATTACAGATTTAGCTTCTATATTTATGTCATGCTTATTTTTGTTTGTGGTAGTCTGCTACCTTCTTTTGCTAGGGTGTCAGGTGTTTAGTTACCATGTATACCACAGTGGGATGAAATCCACTATATTACCTCTCTTGAGAAAAGCTTACATATCTGGTATATTGCTGTGTGCATATCAATGAGGGTTTCATCTTTGTGACTCTAAGTCAGTTGTTACTGACTTTGCATCACTTGGGATCCTTTCTGGATGATTTTATATCTAGGGGAGATTTTGGGAAAGTCTGCGTTGAAAAGGGAGAATTGGGACCTGGGATGTTGAGAACCACTGGGGTAGATCAGAGATAGTATTATTATCTCATGCCATGTTGGATAGCATTGGTGATCACACTTCTTCATCTTGTGAGATCCTTGGTGTTTCTTTTTCCATGCAACTTGATCAGTCCACTGAGAGATTTTTCTATTAACTTTCCTCTCTTCCTTTTTCCCATGAGTTTTCCAGTCATTAGTAAGGGGAACCCACCGCCATACTGTCATTCCCTTGTCAAATCATGCTTTACAAATCTATGAATAATAGTATGGAATACCGATAAACAATATGCAGAGTCAATCAAGTGAGATAACTTAAGGATACAAATTTTAAATAACTGCTGTATATGACAGAGTGATTCAGAATAGCCCAGCAAGTATAAAGATACAAAAGAATAAGCTAGAAGTAATATAGATATGGAAGAGGTATAAATATGGAATTTTTGATAGATAACTCATGATGAAAGGATAAGACAACATTTCTCACTGCATTATCATGAGGAAATATCATTATGCACCCCATATAATGATTAAAATTATTTTTATCATCCTGAAAGATTTCAAAATAATTTTTTTTTTTATTTACTTTCAAGGGAAGTTCAGGCAGAATACTAGCTGTGTGGTCCTTCTTCTGTCTGTTTTTTCAAGGATCAGAGTTAATATACTTCTAATATTTCAGAGAGCGCATTCACATTATGTAATGGCACTAAGACATTATTTCTTAAACAGAGCATACAAACTGAAACCCTGGAATTTCATTTATTGGATATTTGAAGTAAATTTGATAGTGCCACAAAGAAAAAGAAAACCATAACTAACACAAGCAGAAAATAAGAAAGCAGACTTCAAGATTACAGCTTGTGTATTTGTTGCCTGTTGCATAGACTGATGGGCTGAGTCCATTGTTGTTTTACATTCATAAATCTTCATTTAAACTTTTTTTTTTTCTTTCCCAGCTGTAGAGCTGCAGACTCTAATTAGAAATGCCACCCCCTCCCCCACCTCCACCCCCTGGTCTTGGGCCACCCCCACCACCCTCATCTGGGGGTGGTTCGAAAGGTGGAGGAAAACCCAACCGCTCTGCTCTGTTGGACCAGATTCATCAAGGGGCACGATTAAAGAAGGCAGTTACCAATGATCGCAGTGCACCACAATTAGGAGGTAGGAACTTCTTGTGCTGTTACAGATCTTGCTTTTTTTTGCTTTCCAAAATTTATTTTGTGTCTTGCGTCCAAACATGTTGAACCATGGTAATCTACGAGGGGTGATAGATAAGTTCTCAGCATAAGGTATAACGGATTATTTGTGGACAACTTTTTTGGGTTATTTCTCAAATCCCTTGCAAGTTTATGCACTTAGTCCAGCGATCCTGGAACATATGGATCCCTTCTTTGTAAAAGTCAACATATTGTGCCAGTAGAAAGTGGCCTACAGCATGAATGACGTCATCATCTGAAGCAAATATGCGACCACTGAGCTCCTTTTTGACTTTGGTAAATAGGTAATAGTCCGAAGGGGCCAAATCTGGGGAGTAAGGAGGATGTTCAAGAAGCTGGAAGCCATATTCATGAATGGCAGCCATTGCCACTGCCATCTCATGAACTGGAGCATTGTCTTGCTGAAAGATGACTCCTGTCATCAATTTCTCTCAACGCTTTATCTTCAGTTTGACTCGCAGTTGCTTCACAAGATCAGCGCAATAGGCCCCGGTGACCGTTCTGCCCTTTTGAAGATAGTCTGCCATTAGCACACCTTCTGAGTCCCAAAAGATGGAAGCCACCACTTTGCCTGCAGACAGAACCACCCTTGCTTTCTTTGGAGGTGGAGATCCATGATGTTTCCATTGCTTTGACTGTTTTTTTTTTTGGTTTCTGGTTGAAAATGATGAATCCAAGTCTCATCCATAGTCACAAATTGCTGAAGAACCCTTACCTTTCAGGATCTGCAGAAAAATGGCCAAGATTGTCTCTTGACGTGTTGAGATACTGTCGTTTATAGTCAGCTCCAGGAAGTTTCGGGACCCATCGAGCAGAGACCTTTGTCATTTGAAGATCATTGTGAATAATGGCATGAACATGTTCCTGGGACATGACAACTCAGTAGCAATGTACTGCTCAGTTAGTTGTGATCCTCCATGATCATTCATGGATTCTGCCAGTGGTTTCATCGGTGGTTACCGTTCTTGGTCTTATTGGACGGGGATCATCTTCCAGACTCTCCCTTCCATGTTTGAATTGAGCTACCTATTTCTTCACTGTGCTGTAAGAAGGGGCACTCTCTCCATGTCTCTACTATATCCTCATGGATCTCCTTCGATGATAAGCCCTTGATGCAGAGGTAGCGAATGACTGGTCGATGAGAAATTTTATCCATTGTCTCAATTTCAGTCACCCATTACCACTTCAGTAGCCTGAAACAAAAAAAAATTGGTTGCAGTTAATTTCTTGAAACTTGGTGTTTGATCTTACATTAACCTGGTCTACAAATGCACCTGATATTGACTGTGTGTTTCAAGTATTTGTACCTTATGCTGAGAACTTACCAATCAACCCTCATATGTGCCTTCAAATGCATCTGTTACTTTTGAAAGCTTGGTACGTCTGTTTGAGTATGAAGCTGTCTGTACAACATAACTCGATTAGGAAAAGAAAGAAGAAAGTGAATCAATGAAAGAAATTCAGTGGTTTTATATTCAACAGTAGCTACAGTTTATTTCAGTGACAAGAGCATCATTAAAATGTGGTTTTAGTATGTTCTTACAGCTGAACAGCTTTTGGGCTATTCATCAATGCTATCCAGATTTATATGAAAATGTGTTCCTCTTAAGAGTGTTATATTGTTAATGATGAAGAATTATGATCCTGATGTTGTGTAGCTGTGAACAGCAGAGCTGATAGCAGGTGAATTTACTTAAGAGGTATATCACATTGAGTTTCTTTGGGTACTTAAGATCTGGTAAAGGTCCCTGTTTCAATGCCATTAAAGGCTATATTTCCAAAACCTTTGGCACATAAAATCCCTACAGATCTTACACGACTGAACTTCTTTTGGAACTTATAGATCTGACACAGCTGAATTTCTTTTGGTACTTAATAGATCCATCACAAGTGAATTTCTTTTGGCACTTATAGATCTATCACAGCTGAATTTCTTTTGGTACTTAATAGATCCATCACAAGTGAATTTCTTTTGGCACTTATAGATTTGTCACAACTGAATTTTTTTTGGCACTTATAGATCTGTCACAACTGAATTTCTTTTGGCACTTATAGATTTGTCACAACTGAATTTCTTTTGGCACTTATAGATTTGTCACGACTGAATTTCTTTTGGCACTTATAGATTTTTCACAACTGAATTTCTTTTGGCACTTATAGATCTGTCACAACTGAATTTCTTTTGGCACTTATAGATTTGTCACAACTGAATTTCTTTTGGCACTTATAGATCTGTCACAACTGAATTTCTTTTGGCACTTATAGATCTGTCACAACTGAATTTCTTTTGGCACTTATAGATCTGTCACAACTGAATTTCTTTTGGCACTTATAGATTTGTCACAACTGAATTTTTCTTTGGTACCTTTTGGTCTGACAAGAACCAGACTTAGGGTTTTCAATACAGATGTAAAGACTGTCCTGCTGTATGCTTTGGAGACATGGGTTATGGCCAGGGCAATACAACAGAGTATACAAACATTCATGAACTACTGCTTGAGGAGGATTTTAAACATTAAGTGACAGGACAAGATCAGGAATGAGGAGGTCTGGGAAAGGGCAGGACAAGAACCTACAAATCATGTCTAGGAAATGGAGGTGGATTGGCCACACTCTGAGAAAACCTGACACCAGTATAGCAAGACAGGCACTGACATGGAATTCTCAAGGAAATAGAAAGCGAGGAAGACCTAGACTTACGTGAAGAACAGAAATTATGACAGTGCACAAAGACAATGGTAAACTGAGTAGGGTAAACATGGAAGGAAGCAGAGAATAATTCCAAGAACAGGGATGACTGGAGAGCCTTTATCCATGGCCTGTGCTCTCAAGGGAGTGAAAGACGACGACGATGGCTTATAGGTGCGTCACAACTGAATTTCTTTTGGGACTAACATATCTGGCATAGTTGAAGATTTAGCATTTCATTGATTATTTTCATGAAACAGCACATCTTATATGGCATTATTATGTCTTCCTTATTAGGTGTAAAAAGCACTGGAGGGGGTCGTGCTGGTGGTGGTGGAGGTAGCTCAGGAGGAGGAGGAGGAGGTGGTGGTGGTGGCGGCAGTGTTGGTGGAAGTCCAGCATTAGGTGGATTATTTGCTGGTGGAATGCCAAAACTGAAACCTCCAGGACAAGCTAAAGGTAGGTAGAATAGTGAAATTAAATAGCAGCACTAAAGCCATCTTATTTTAAATATATATATATAAACTGCGCGTGCACACACACACACACAGAGAGAGAGAGAGAGAGAAGCAAATATCACTTAGGTGGACAGCAATTAATGTGATAATGTATGTAGTTATAAGATTTTTTGCAGTACCGCACTGAGATACTTATAAATGTTTTTGCATTTTTTTTTTAAAGAGATAACAGTATTATCATATATGCAAGCATATGTTGATGTTAAATACTGTAGTGGATATACAGATGTTAAAAATCATAATGGTTATACTGATATTTAATAATAAAGTGGATAACATGTTAAATACCATATATAGATGTTAAATGCCAAAGTGGGTATACTGATGTTAAATACCATAGTGGTTATATTGAAGTAAAATGCTGTAGTAGTCATGTTGAAGATGCATAGAATAGGTACAGTGCATATGTAACGTCTAAAAATTGTGCATTTCAGCACCAGGAGGTGCAGGAGGTCCAGCGCTCAGGCCTCCAGGTGCGACATCCAATGGGCCAACAAGAGTGCCCAGTAATGACAGTAGCAGTTTACCCAATGGTGTGGCACCACCACTGCCACCTCCCAGCACAAATAAGCCTCCAGCAAATAAATATGGATCAGCTGCCCTGCCTGCCACTCCTAATAAAAGAAATAATGGAGGCATGCCTCCACCTCCCATCCCAGGCGCCGCTAAACCCAGCAACGGAGGAGCACCAGGACGTTTGAACTCCAATCTTTTTAGAAATTTTAGTACTTCTTCTGTGGATGATGAAAACTTTAGTTCAGAAACTTCCAGGCCAAATGTTTCAATAGCAGGTGGCCTTGCATCTCGCACCGCATCACACCCGTCTTCAGTGCCTAAACCTCCATTTCCAAGTGGAGGGCCTCCTCCTTCAACTACAGCCCCTCCCCCACCTCCAGGTAGACCACCTTCATCAAGTTCAGGCAGGCCTAATAGTATGGTGGGACGACCTTTACCCCCACCACCCCCTGGAGATAGTGGAAATGCAAATGTTGGGCCATCACGACCACCTCCTCCTCCTCCATCAAGAGGTGTAGCTCCTCCTCCACCTCCCAACAGAGCTGTTGCTCCACCACCACCTCCTCAGAGAACAACTTCAAATGTCCCTGCTGGAGGCACAATTGGCCGGTCAGGCCCACCAAGTATGCGGCCCCCAACACCACGACGGAGCTCAGTAGGTGGCGTTTTGTCATCACCTCCGCAGGTCCAGCCTCCATCAAGTTCTAGAAAGCCTGGAAGTGTCAGTTCTATTACAGAGGGTAAGTTTGTTTTGAAGAGCCCATTGTTTTTTTTTTTTGTGCATCATTAACTGAGAGACTTATAAAAAAAATAAGATATTCATTTTCATTCTTACAAATGGCGAGATTTTCTTTAAAGGAATTTTTCTACTACACAAGATTGATTTATAACCCAAAACATTCTCTGTGTGCCTATAAAGTGCAGTAGAAGGCCATGTTTATTTGAACATTTTTTTTTAACACCAAATTTCTTTGATTTTTCCACACTTGGTATAGCTTTTTTTTTGTAATAATCTTAACTCTTCCCATGCCATAGTCACTATAGTGAGGATTTCCGATTACTGAGTTGTGTGCCATAGTCGTTATAGTGACAATTCGTTTCAATAAAACCAACCGGTGTAACATTTAGATTGTACATATTTCATTCGCGTTTCCGGTGACACTTTTCAAAATGGTGGAAGAGTTCTTAGTTACGAGCGATGCCGATCTAGAAAAAGGAAGAGAGACATCGAAATTTTTCAATTTTTGACGATGTAGATAGGGGTATGGACATTGCCTGTGACCACCCCACTGCTCTTGAATGTATCCTAAGTAGATTTAGACATATTAGATGACTGAAGAAATAGTTAGTATGTTATTTCAGACATTAATTTAGCGAGAGTGCAACATAGAATCACAATATGAGATCGACAAGTAGATCTAGACATCTCAGATGGTAAGTAGGGCGTATTTAGACCTAGCCGATGGTGAGCTGGGCACAATCATTGTCTAAAAACACCACATTACTTCTTTTTTCCTAAAAAACTCTGCATTTATGAAATTTTCATACATTTAGTTATTGCTTTGAAACATAATAAGTGCACGGAAGTACATGTAAATACTGTTTTCCATTCCATTTTACAACTATGCCCACTATACAGATCAGGACCCACTCTTTTTGTGTGGCACGGACGGGATCGTCCACGTTTTTTTCTTGGGCACCGGAAGAGCTAAGCACTTTCATTCTTGTCCAAGAAACAAAGATGCTTAAAAGCGGAATCACAAGTTTTTTTGGAGCTGATTTTATTTTGAAAAAAAAAGAAAGAAAGAAAAAAAAGAATTTGAAGCACTTGTGATGGATTATAATTGTTTATATTTTTCTGTGAAATTTTTAGAATCACTAGTTATTTTTTTCTGTGAAATTTTTAGAATCACTAGTGCAAGTCTGACTTACGTTATAGTAAGACAAAAATTGTTGCATTTTTAGTGTTGTAGGATAGTTAATGTTGGGAGATTCCATCTTGAAGGAGTTAGCTTCCATACTGCCATTGTTTCCTGACATGCAGTAAGTGTTTCCTGCTTTCAGGTAGGTTGATAGAAGTTGTGTTAACAAAAAACACAGTATCTTTGTTGTGAGAAGTCATGAGAAAAATGATCGGTTAAACTGGTTTATGGTTTGGATCATCATCATTGCACTCTGGATATGTCCATAGGTGCTCAGATCTCCCTCTCAGTATATCTATCAGCATCCTGGGGCTGATATTGTCCGTTCTGTGTTGGTTTACAAGTCCTCTCATGCGCTCTATATGCCTTTCATTCCAGGCTGTACCAGTCAGTAATCAGAGCTCTCTCAGTCTAAGCAGTGATGTAGATTTGCTTCTCTCAAAGCAATACACTCTGCTTATCTCATTAAGTGCATTGATGATATCAGCTTGATCCAGTGGTTGTCCATCTGCAGTGATGGCAGAGCCAAACAACCTATCAGCTTTTTCATTTCCCTGGATACCTGTATGCCCAGGGACATAGATAAAGGTGATTTTGTAAATCATTGATCTCTGCAGTGATTCAAGCCAATGCCTGTGTATGGAGCCTGCCTTGACCTTCTGGATCATACTCATTGAATCACTTAGAATGCAGACACAGACGTCGTCTTGTGACTGCAGCCATACGAATGCTTTCATTACTGTCATCACTTCCATTGTCATGCTGCTTGTGGTTATAGTGAAGGCGCCGCTGGCTTACTGGATTGTTCTGGCTGCTGAGCGTGCTGTGAACACCCATGCACTCCTTTGATGTCGTACAACAGATCCATCTGTGCAAATAACTGCATTTGTCTCACTGGATTTTTCACTGATGAGGGTATTAATCTCTGCATTCACAGCGAATGGATTCTTCTACTTGTTCCTTTTGTCAAACCTGACAATGCAAGCAAATGAAATGTGCCCTTGAATGTTGGAGGCACATGGGGGGGGGGGGGGGGGGTGGGGGTGGTCTGATGTTAAGTTCTCAGACTTGGTTGATAGCATCTTCTGTATGACCCATCCTTGATTTGCCCCCTTTTAGCCTGTCATCCTTTTCTTTGAGGAGCTCTTCATGCAGTGGATGTTTCTTATCTGGAGGTATGCACCCACCCTCTGATCTTGATCCTGTGGTTCTTGGTTGGGAGATCAAGGCGGTATCTCTCATACGCCCAAAGATAATTCGCATGGGTTCACTCTGCACCTTTTCGAGTTTTTCAGTCTGCGCAGGGCTGACAGTGAGGATGGCTAGGGCATACTGAATAAGTGCAAGGACCGGTCCCTGGAACAGAAGTATTTAGTAGCCTCTGCTCAGTGTTGGCAGCTGTTTCATTGCTGATAGAACCTTTGCAAGCTTTTGTTATCATGTGGTCAACATGTTCTTGAAACACAGACAGTGAGGAATTGATACATGCCCCATAGTAATTCTCACAAATGCAAGATCAGTACTGGAAGCTCTTCAGTGCAACAAACTACCAGATCTTAAGGATGCCTTGTCAAAAATTGGCTTACAACACAGTGTCAGTTTGCAGTGGATTCCCTCCCACTGTGGGATACCAGGCAATGAGAAAGCAGACCGTCTGGCCAAAGAGGGCACTGAAATGGAGCAACCAGACATACCGATCACCTATAATCAGAAGAAAAGCATGATAAAAACCTACAGGAAGCCACAAACACCACTACATGATGACTATCATATGCTAAATAGAAAGGAACAAGTCACCATTTTCCATCTCCGAACAGGACACAGCCGACTCCGAAGTCATATGTATACAAAGTTTAAGGTTGGTACTACTAATCTATGTACATGTGCCCAGGTGCCCCAAACTGTGGAACATATCCTCTAAAACTGCACCAACTATGAGACACTGAGAAGTAATTACTGGCCCAGTGAAACCACTAAAGAAGATAAGCTCTATGGTTCCTTACATGAATTACGAAAAACTGAAATTTGTCCAAGAGACAGGACTGCAGATATAGACAGACAATGCAAACGAAGAAGAAGACAGACAGTGAGGTAAAACTGGTTCTAGTGCTAAAGTAGTTGGAGGTGTATTGTTCAGTTTTATTAAAAAGAAAAAAAAAAGAGAGGAAAGTGGGCAGAAACAAGAATGGCAGGAAGTGAAATGAGCACATACAGACGAAGAACATACAACAAGTCAATATTTCGGCAGAAGCCTTTTTCAGGGATCACATACAAAAACAACAGATGAAAACACGAAAAAATAGATGAAAAATATAGACTTCGCTTTTTTTATCTCCTCCTAGTAGGAAAGAGAAGCACAGAATGTCATTGTATTTCACCAGTATGTGCTCATCTTGCTTCCTGCCATTCTTGTTTCTGCCTGCTTTCCTCACCCTTTCCATCTTTTTGTAAAACTGAACCATACCTCTCCATTTACTTTATTATTTTGAGAAGTCAGCGCCACTCCCGCTCTTGATCTTAAGAAAGACTGAATATCATATTCATTAAATATCTCTCCTAAATACAAGTTTACTAACTAAGACTAGTAAAATATGTTAGAAATAGCATTTTTGGTACCAGATTTTAACTTCGGTGGTTTAAAAAAAAGCAAAATCTAATGGCCATCTTCATTCAAGGTATAGGATTAAGAATGAGGGCGTATTTAGTTGTATAAAGCAGTCTCTTTGTGTTGTTTTCTTGATGTATTGCCTGAAAGCAATGAAGAACCAGCTTTATTTGAAAGCCAATATGGCATTCACATATTTCAGGATATTGACGCTCTTTAGTTCTTTGAGAGTCTGTAAAAATGTATAAGAAGTGGAGAAATTTTAATCATTCTTGTTCATCTTATTTACTTATATCTGCTTACCTTGTCTGTGTTTTTTACTACTACTTCATACTGCATTATCTTTTTTTTTTTTTTTCAAAATTCCTTGAAGAGAGAGAATTGTTTTAGTTTCTATTCTCATTTTACCCCATCGTTCATTCTTAATCAAGGTAAAAATGTAGTATTTGGTACAGGTGGTTATATTTGTGAGACCTGGACACTTAACAAAACAATTGAGAAACATATAAATGGGTTTGGATGTAAATGCTACAGAAGAGCCCTTCAAATATCATGGACACAAAAAAGAACAAATATATAATATCCATACTGCAAGAATTTAATATTGAAGAAGGCTGTTTAGTAAAGAGGATTAAACAAAGAAAACTTAAATATTTTGGACACATTAAATGTCATGATAATCTAGAGAAGGGTACATATTGGGTAAAAAGAAAAAGAGGAAGACCAAGGCGAAGATGGCTGCAAAACATCGTTGATGATCTGCAAATGAATGCATCAGCAGCAGGCCATCTAACTGACAACCGAGAGGCCTACAGGAGTGCTGTTAGGAAGGCAAAGTTTCGCAACGGACATGCAAATGAATGAATGACAAGAACTTAATATTAAAGAAGGTTGGCTAGTAAGGAAGATTAAACAGAGAAAACTGAAATATTTTGGACATATTAAACGTCATTATAATTTAGAAAAAACAGTTTTGGAAGGGTACATAATGGGCAAAAGAAAGAGAGGAAGACCATGGCGAAGATGGCTGCAAGACATCGATGATCTGCAAATGGACACATCAGCAGCAGAGCGTCTTGCTTACGACAGAGAGGCCTACAGGACAGCTGCTAGGGAGGCAAATTTCTACAAGGTACATGCAAATGACTGACTGACTGGTTATATTTGAACCACTGTAATTTCCTTTATGCTGTTGTGTATTGTTGTCTATATTTATCCTTTATAGACTACTCAAAGGCATTTGATTGTGTACAACACCAGAAACTTTGGGAAATAATGGAAAAAATGGGATTTCCAACACATTTGATACAATTAACATCACTGCTGTATCTAGAACAAACAAGCAGCAGTGAGAATAAATGGTGAAACAACAACTTGGTTTGACATAAAACAAAGGGTCCATCAGGGGTGCATATTGTCACCCTACTTATTTAACTTGTATACTGAAAATATAATGAGGAATGTTAGAGAAGATGTAGACAAAGAATATTATGATGCCATAACAATTGGAGGTTATGAAATACCAGAGATTAGATATGCTGATGACAAAGTATTACTGCCCACAACACAAAAAGGAATGGAAAAACTAATCATGTCAGTCTGTAATAACAGCGAAGAGCAGAACCTCTATCTTAATGCAAAGAAAACTAAATTGATGATAACAGACAAAACAAATAAGGCAGCTGAAATATGTATCAATGAGGAAAAACTAGAAGAAGTGGAGAGTTTTGAATATCTTAGATCACTACTAACTAATAATGGAGATACAATGAGGGAAATAAAAAGGAGGACATCTATCTATCACTCTTCAGAAAGTAAAACAAATAAAGAATCCGTGGAGAGGAGCAGACAGAACCACAAAAATAAGATTTTTAAGGGCATGCATCTTTCCCATCGCAACATATGCCTGTGAGACCTGGACACTTAACAAAACAGCTGAGAAACACATAAATGCCGTTAAATGTAAATGCTACAGGAGAGTTCTCCAAATATCGTGGACTTGAAAAAGATCAAATATATCCATACTACAAGAGCTTAATATTGAAGAAGGCTGGCTAGTAAAGAGGATTAAATAGAGAAAACTTAAATATTTTGAACACATTAAACATCATTATAATTTAGAGAAGACCGTATTGGAAGGATACATAATGGGAAAAAGAGAGGAAGACCAAGGCAAAGATGGCTGCAAGACATCCTTGATGATCTGTATATGGATGCAGCAGCAGCAGGCCATCTTGCTTACAACCGAGAGGCCTACAGGAGTGCTGTTTGGGAGGCAAAGTTCCGCAAGGGACATGCAAATGAATGAATGAATGATTGTTGTGTATTATGAATCATTGTAATTTATATCCTTTATGCAGTTTTATATGAGCCACTGTAATTTATTTCCTTTAGGTAGTTGTATATGAGCCACTGTCATTTTTTTCCTTTAGGTAGTTGTATATGAGCCACTGTCATTTTTTTTCCTTTAGGTAGTTGTATATGAGCCACTGTCATTTATTTCCTCTAGTTGTATATGATCCACTGTAATTTATTTCCTTTAGGTATTTGTACATGAGCCACTGTAATTTACTTCCTTTAGGTAGTTGTATATGAGCCACTATAATTTATTTCCTTTAGGTAGTTGTATATCATCATCATCATCGCCTTTCACTTCCTTGAGAGCATAGGCCACAGATAAAGGCTCTCCAGTTATCCCTGTTTTGGAATTATTCTCTGCTTCCTTCCATGTGCATCCCTTCTCTCTGAGCACTGACATAATTTCTCTTCTCTGTGTAAGTCTAGGTCTTCCTCGTTTTCTGTTTCCTTGAGGATTCCATGTCTTTGCCTGTCTTGCTATGCTGGTGTTGGGTTTCCTCAGATTGTGGCCAGTCCACCTCCAAAATGTAGTTATAAAATGTAGTTGTATATGAGCCACTGTAATTTATTTCCTTTAGATAGTTGTATATGAGCCACTGTAATTTATTTCCTTTAGATAGTTGTATATGAGCCACTGTAATTTATTTCCTTTAGATAGTTGTATATGAGCCACTGTAATTTATTTCCTTTAGATAGTTGTATATGAGCCACTGTAATTTATTTCCTGTCACTGGTTACACAGACTGAACAGCAGATTTTATATATTGCAGATTTTGAATCAAGATTTCACTTTCACCAGCCCCAAGAGTTTGCACCTCCAGAGCCTTTCAGTAACATAAACAAGTCCTATCCTAGTACAAATCCCAGAAATAGCAGTAAGTTGAGCTTTTAAAGTGGATTTATGAAACAGTGTTTTGAGTGTGAGTTTGATTTGTATTATTGAAGGTGCTATATGTGAGTTTGGGAGATTCATTTCAAACTAGGCACAAAGTGATTGTGATGTGTCCTTGTTTTGTGTTTTGGTTTAACATTTTTTTCATGCATTTTAAAAATATTGTGCTGTTTTTTTTAAAAAATACATTTTAAAAAAATTTTGATTCATTATTGTTTTAAAACATTGTTTACTGATTTTTGTTGTAATGTTACATTAAATTGCATTCTGTTTAAATAAGAGATGTAGTTAAATTCATTTGTTACACTCCATTAGAATTTATTTTTGGGTTGATAATTGTTGCTTAAAATGGATTTATGGAGCTTCGTTTTTTTTCATATTCTCGTTTTTAATAGGTTTTTTTTTTTTAAGTTCGTCTGATAACAAAATACTTTTAAGCCTTTAGTTTAATTATGTGTTTCATAAAACTTTCTTTACACCATAAACCATGTTGTTGACAACTGTCAGCAGTTCACACAGATGTTATAGGCAGGGAACAACCTGCTGTGGCATGACTGTATCATTACTGTTCTTTTTGTTTCAGCCCGTCAGAGAGGGCCTCCACCACAGCCTCCACGATAACTACATCATATCTTGGGATAACCAGGTTGTTCTATGGTGTGTCAAAGGGAAGTGGACTCACAAGACATGTAATGTTAGTGAGAGCCGTCTGTAATTTTGTAAACATAAATCCTACTTTTTTGTTTGTAACTATTATTGCTTAAAATAGACAAATTATATTCCTATTTTGAAAGGAAGATTTGTGTGACAAAATGTTTTCAGCCTGAGCAGGCAAATACAGACTGATGTCAGAATTTAGCATCATTTTGTAACTAAAAGTATCACCAGAGAATAAGTGTCTTTTAAGTTTGATGAGTTAAATTTGAGGAGTTAATGATAAAGGAAAAAAGAATTATTAAATCATCGTGGCATTATATCACGACAGAGAAAGTTGAAGACTCTTAATAAACTCGGCTTTTGCTTGAGGTAAGATGGTTCATCCAGTCCTTGCTATCTTTCATTAAAGATACATTGGGCATCTGCTCGTCAGCTGGTTTTGACTGGTGCAGGTCATGGACAAGGATTGAACCCAGTCTCTTCAAGTCTTTGAGTTGGAAAGGAAAAAAAAGCAGTTCTCTGAATACTTTATTACTCTTGCACTTGGATTGTCAGTAATGTCGCAGAACATTTTTTATTCCTTATGCCTGATTTATTTGTAATTAAGCACGAATACAAAAGACAAGCATTAATTTGAAACATACAGAAATTATTTCATTAAAAAATTGTGTTTTGAATTGAGAGATAGTAGCAGAGCTGATATAAATAAAGCAGATGTATTTGGAAGCCTTGGACTAATTTGATAAAAACAGCAAAGATGGTCTAATGTATGTGGTAAAGATTATATAGATGACAGTGGGGTTAAAAAATTGGTATCCCATGCCTCATGATAGTGCATCCACCAGTTCCTCAAAAACTAGGTAGAATGTTTTCATTCAAAGTTCAGTGTACACCCTTCAAATAAAAAACACAAACATGCATATACAGGAACTTCAAGTAAAAAAAACAGTGATGAATGTAAGACACTGTGTCCTCTGTTTAACAAGCCCACAGAAGAGAAGAGTAATAGTAAACCTAGAGAGTAAATTGAGATTAAAAATCTTCACTTGACAGTTTATGAAGAATGCTGCAGGAAAAATATTTTGCAGAGTTCAGTTGTGACACTTAAATAGATAAAGCCAGGAGAAGAGCAGATTTGATTCACAGAAGAATATTGGTTGGTCCAGGTATTTGCATTGGAGATGGAGATTTTCCATCGTGTTGTTGAGGACATTAATAGAACTACAGTTCACCTCAGCATATCAACTTGATGGTCTTTGAGAATGCTTTTACTGGCAACTGCTTAGAGGAGCATTGTGAAAGAAGTGTGGATTCTCGGTCAAAATTGTCATTCTGAATCATATTTTGTGTATGTGTTGAGCAGTGTTATGCAGCATTAGCATTTGGTGTCATGTTAGATCTGGGATTGTCATGTTAATTCTTTCCATGCCGCAGGAAGAAATGCAGGCGTTCTGTTGGGTGCCAAATTAAAAGCGCGGGTCTTGATCTGTAAAGGGGGTATAGTTGTAAAATTGAAATAACAAAGTATTTCCATGATAAAAGTATATGTATTATGCATCAAAATAGCTGTAAATGTAAGAATGAAGAGTTTGTAGGAAAAAAGTAGTAGTGTGATTTTAGCTGATAATTGTGTCCTACTTATTACCATCAGGTAGGTCTAGATCTACCATTGGCAATGTCTAGATCGACCTGTAGCTTCATCCAATCTCGTCATGTAATAGTATGTAGCAAACTCAGTATAATAATGTCTGAAATAACCTTCTAACTACTTCTTCAGTCTGTTTTATAGCATTCTGTAGGTCAAAATCTACTTGGGGCACGTTCACGAACAGTGGTCTGGTTGTAGGGCTTGTCCGTATGCCTCAGAAATCACACAAAATATTGAAATTTCTCCAGAGAACGACTCGTTTTCACTCGGTTGTTAGACATGCTTCTGACGGAACTATGAAAGGTCACCGGGCATGTGCATATAAAACGTGTACAATTAAAAAATTACACCATCTTTTTAGACACGAAACAAGTGTTAAAATGTTACCAAACAGTGCCCAACGGACAAATCGAAAATGGTAAAATTTTGCCAATCGGCATGGAAAGAGTTAAATCTGGGGTTGGTTGAGAATATTTATGTCTCAGCATACAGTTTCTTATTGAAAATTTGGTTGAAAAGGGGAGGGGGAACTGAAGTTACAAGAAAAAGCTCATGCAAAGCAAAAAATATGTTACCATTATATTTTTTTTTTGTCTGATGTATTGATAATTGCCTACTTAACAAATATACCTAATTATGACTCGCTGAACCTTGTATTTTGTAGTGTGAAACATTTCCTAGGTCAGTGGAATATTTCTGATTAACATCAATCCTGAAGTAATTCAGTTTTAATTGTAACACTGCTTTTGCTGTGGAGTGGTCTTGGTCATGATTTGATATGTTTAATGCTCCAGTTTATATGACTTGGTATTGAATTTTTCAGTTTTTTTTATCTTGAAAGTTACTTCACTACTTTGAAACTGGTGTGATTTAAGTACTGTTTATGTTCATTTAAAACAAGAGAGAGCTGGTGTAGAGTCAGAACTAATGCTTATCTGAGCAGGAGTACAAGGTGTTTCTGGTAAGTAATGAGACTGATTCCATAAAATTCGATTTGTTCAAGATATACTTATATATACTTAAAATCAATACACTGTTGCCACTGGTTATGCCAAGCATCGTAGCTCACCTGGAAGTCTTGAACAGTGATCTCCTTCAAAGCACTCATTACAGCAGCTTGCTCATCATTAACAGTCCCAAAATGATGGGCTTTCAAGCTTGATTTGAGCCGGGGAAACAAAGAGAAGTCAGCCGGGGCAAGTCCGGGTTGTAAGGAGGTTGGCACTGTTGCCATGGTTTGTTTCACCAGAAACTCTCACTAGCAGTGAAACATGGCTTGGTGCATTGTTGTGGTGAAGAACCCAAGTGTTGACTATCTCTAGGCGAATGCAAATGATTCTGTTCTTCGGCCGTTTAAGCACTTCTACGTAAAATGCTGTGTTGACCAATGAGCATCGATTTCATCTTCGATTTGCACATTGTTCATCCTCAATGTTCTCTCTTCCTTCATTGAATGTCCTGTGCCACTGAAACACTTGTGCTTTCGATAAAGCATCCTTCATGTAGGCTTTCTGTGTCATAGCAAGCGTCTCAAGTTTAACACAAAACTTTATTGCTGCTTGACGCTCCTGCATGTTGACCGTTACGTGACGCTTAAACAGTTGTCCACTTAACAAGCAGACTGCACTCTGTAAAAGCTCAGAGCCAAATAACGAGATATCGACCCTTTACCTAACATCCCCCACTGACCTTCAGGCCTGGAGAATTGCCCTGGCCTGCTGATTGGCTGATTAAAATGTCTTATTACTTACTTGTATTTTGTCACAATTGCTAGGCAAAGATTGTCACCATTTTAATGAAACCTGCCATCATTCATGACATTATCCATGTTTTTTTTATGAACCTGGTCACTTACTGGTGATTTGTTGTAAGTAGAATTGATAAATTTAATTTGCTGCTGATGGGAATCCTCTTTCTTTCATGATGTTTTTCATCAGCCTTGAAAGAAAAACAGCCTTCTAGTGTGCTATTGTTTAGGAGAGAGATGAATGTTTTCTTTTGCTTTAGAATGTTACAGGCTGTATTCTGTAATGTACAGTATAAAACTGCTAATAATTTCAAACTCCCAGTGTCACAGAATTTACATCCTGCTGATTAGACATGATCAGTTATGTAACAAGATTTTGTTAGTTATACATAACAGAAAAAAAACATGAAAGCATAGGGGAAATTGGTTGAAAACTTGTGTTTGGAGACAGGCAATGACAGAAAGTTAATAGTTTATGAGTGCTGCTATGGTTTTGATAGTAAAAAATCTTGTGTTCTGACCAATTGTTTGATTGATTAGTGCCAACAGTGCCAGAGTTGTTGGAAATGAAGTCACCAGATTTTATGGCCAAGATTATCTATATGTTGCTTGGCTTTTTAATTTAAATATTTCTTTTTCCCTCTTTTTTTTATGTATTCCAGTTTTTTTTTCTAGATTGTCAGATTAATGAAATATTTAACAAAATACTAACTTTGCAGCCCAGGTCAATCATTTAAGACAACTGGGCAGTCTCATTGCCCTTTGCTCAGTGTTATGTAGCAAAACATATAATGTGTGTTTTATTTGATTTATTTAAAGTAAGAAGATCAATTGTGAATGCTGAATTGGGTTAGAGTGTAGAATAGATGATGATTTACAGGTTCATGTGGTTATTCACAAAGTTGGAAGTGATGGGGCATAAATATAGTTCAAATGTGACTCGTCATATTAGTGAAGGCTCAAAGGATTTGAAAGGAAGTGTGGTCAAGGTCACTTGGGGTATAATATTGCTTGTCAAAATATATAAATTTGTTATGTTAATAAATTGAGAAACACTGGCCAAAGCAGTCCTTCTTTCATCTTTTAATTGTTCACTGTGTTGACATTCACATTTTGGTTAGTTCGATATACTTGTGTGTGTGTGTGTGAAAATGTATTAAAACATGCACTGGACGTTTTACCAAGCTGTGTCCTTGGTGGGGTGTCAAGTTGATGAGTCCTTTCCACAGATCTTGATCTTTGATGTTTGCATTAGCACAGCTGGAGATTTTCCATCATATTGTCACAATGTCCATTATTCTCTCTCTTGGCCTTACTTTGCCACTTTTCATCTTTCGCTGCTACTGCAGTGTTTCAAGTCCACTTCTCATTACACGTTTGCATCTTACAGCTTTAAATTAAATTTTGTTTTCCTTCTTACCTGTTGTCAACATTCTTCAGAGCTTTGTATTGGTCTGTTTATTGTCATTGACTTACTCCTTTTTCTTAAGATGAGCACAGTGTAGATTATTAGTACTTGTTTTCTGATATGCATAGCTGTAGGTGTCTTACATAGAAAGTTCTTCGTTTTGCTAGAATGTGGCTTAGTTTTTGCATGTTTTATTATTGATTTCATTCTTTTGAGAACTATGATAAAAAAAGATAAAATATTTTTGCAAACACTGAAAAAGTGAGCTGCTGAAGAAAAAGTCACAAGTTTTTGAAAAGGCCTACATGTGGATACCTGTATTTTTGTTTGTAGTGTTGCAGTGCATGTTTATAGTTTTACAGATGCGGTTAGTAGGGCATGTAATTTGTATGATTTGCTTTGCTGCAGGTAGCTGATAGTTTACTTTCCTGGGCATACTGGAACAGTTTGTATGTGTCTGTGTTTTTTTTTTTCCATGTACATAGCTCTGTATATGATGCTCACCAGTTTTCTTCACACTTGTTGTCAGTAACCTTATCAAATGTTCCAAGGCATAGCATTTCATGCTTGAAAATGTCATGTGACTTTTGTTTCAGATTATTTCTGTATGTTTCAAAGAGCATTACATTACAAACCATGCTGAGTGCTTGAGTGATGGAGGATACAGTTGTGTGTCATGACCTAAGAAGAATAGTTGCTTAATTGCCTATCATGAACTTGTTAACAGTAACAGCGTCTGCCACTTCAGTTTAATTAACATCGCTATTTCTTGAGATATGGCTGCGTTTGTTTCAGCGCCTTGGAAGATGTTTTTTTTTTTATATGTTTTGTCAAGTTCTAAAGTGCCACAGCTTCTGCATTGTTCCAAGGGAGCTGTTGTGTTTGCATTGGGTTATACACCTTACACTTCATAGTTCATCAGTTCTTTCGACTGTAATTGTCTGATTTAGAAGGAAGAAGATCAGATTTTAATGTTGTGTGCTAGACTTTCAACAAGTATTAGTTTGCAGCTTCATGTTATAAATCAGGTAGTGATGGGGCTTATAAACCAGGTAGTGATGGGGCTTATAAACCAGGTAGTCATGGGGCTTAAATATAATTCAGCTTTGGGTGATCACATTAGCAAAGGCTCATAGGATTTGAGAAATTGTTTTTATGGGTTCTCTGCTGTATAGAAAATATTGTTCAGGTTTCTCAAGATGTGGAATCGTTAAAAAGTTGATGAGAAACCCTGGCCTAAGCATTGTCAGTTTTTTAATTTTACATGTCATTATCATACTTTGCATGCCCAGGATCTGTTAAAAGACTTGAAATATTTGGGACTTTTTAATTAAAGTTTTTTTTTAACTCATTTTACTAGTGCCATACAGTCCTTGTTTTTGCTGTTTGGCAGTTTTATTTTGATACTTCTATTTTTTTTTTTCAGTCTTCACAAATTTCAATGATTTGAGTGTCCTGCCTGACAGAACAGATGTTATTTAACATTTAAGAAATGATTTTTTTCTGTCTTGTTATTGTAAATAATATGCACTAGTTACCCTGGAAAACACACTGATAGTTCCTGATGTACTTTGACAATATTTAATTTTACATAATTTAAATTTAAAAAATACTGTAATAGTGTTTTTTTATGTGTAAACTATACTGTAATGTGCATCTCCAGTATGACATCTAAAGCAGAGAGATGTAGGCATTCCATGTTAATTGATTTTTTTCTTTGAGGAAGTAATGGAATGCTTGTCTCTTGAGTGATTTGTGTGTGTGAATGTATTTTTAACTCATACTTCATGAGCTCAGATATACAAGGTGTTTATAGCTGACTGGCAGATATAATGTATATACATACTTTCCAGATCATGTGTTGGTAACAGATGGTTTATGATGAACATGTACAGTCAACTTGTGTCTGTAGTGTTTTTGTTCCAGTGTGTTGAAAACTGCAGGTGTACATTGAGTATTTTGCACTGATTTTTTTTTCTGTTAAACACAGTTAAGGAAGCTGATATGAAAAAAAAATTTTTTTTTTTCCTGTGTTGATTTTGTGGTGTTAAAAGAATTTCACTTCCTTGTTGACTGTCATGAACTTTTATAGCCATCAAGTGTGGGCCAGGTCTGTTATGTAACTGTTTTTCTAAAGTGGGTGGGATATTTGAGAGCTGTTTTAGTCACATTTTTATAGGCAGTGCATGGACATGGAAAATTTCACATAGGCATTACATGATTATATTCATTACCCATGCTTAGTGATGTTTATAATATTTGGTTTGTATTTCTTGGAGCAGGAACATAAATTTGTTTTATGTAACTATCAGTGTCGGGAAGAAAAAAATAAACACAACCCAACATACAAGCAGTATTATAGTGTATGATACTTTGAAATGTGTGAAACATGTCTGTAGGTAAGGCTGTCTGAGCTGGGGTTCTATGAAAGATCATGGTTGAAGAAAAATACAAAATAAGAAAATAAAGTCTCTTGAACATAGTGCACAGCATGATGCCAGTGGCCATTAACTCTCTTGTTAAGAGTACTGACAATTATTATATGAATAAATTACTGATCACACTAACGTGCATGAACCATAGATGTAATAGTTTTTTATATGGTGGTTTAAATGAGACATGAAAATTTCAAGGTAGGCTGGCTGTATCGACTCCCCTCTCCACTCACAAATGACACCACACACCCCCACAAGATTTGTTGAAAAAAAAGGGTTGAGAAAGGATGTGGTAAAGTAGCTGAGCCTCCAACAGAAATCTTGTAAGGTGGTGGAAAACTATTTCTCCCATTGCCTCACCGCCCCCCGTTGTGTAACCATTTTGTTTCCATCTACTACGGGCTGTGCTACTTCTGCCTCCTCCCCCGCCCCCTACAAAACAACACAGAAAAGGAGGGGGAGTTCCACCAGAGCAGTGTACTGGCTGGATATTTATCCTGCTAGGGCATGCTTTTTTTTTTTCCCTCTCTAGAATGTCAGGATTTTTTAAAATGAGGTTGAGGGGAGAGCACTGCAGTGATCTGTGGTAACTAACAGCAGCTTTAGGATTAAAAAGAAAGAGACCATAAGCTTACTGCTTTTTGTACGCAAGTACACGACTTGTACATATCATTTATATGTATGTAATATATATATATTAACACTAATGAAACATAACTCGTTACTTTTACTGAAATAAAAAGTAAGAACTTAACAGTTAAAAGTCAGCACAGGAGGAGGTGGTAGTATGTGGCATCATGGGAAACTTGAAATCAGCACAGGAGGAGGTGGTAGTATGTGGCATCATGGGAAACTTGAAATCAGCACAGGAGGTGGTGGTAGTATGTGGCATCATGGGAAACTTAAAATCAGCACAGGAGGTGGTGGTAGTATGTGGCATCATGGGAAACTTGATGGAAGGTTGTAGCTTTGCTAGTAAAATGTACAAAAAGATTTCCTATAAATAAATAACTTTAAAATTGGCGAACTACTTTGTACATAGTGATGTTTAACGGCATGGGAAGGATATAAGATTAAGATAAATAACTTTTTAGTTTTATAAAGACTGATAATGTGACATTCAGGCCAAAAATAAAAAAAAAAATTTAGATAGTGAATTGAGTAGAGGTTTGTTGATGAAACAAGGGGTGGTGGAGTCGTCTGTTATGTTGGAACCTGCACTGAGATCTTCCAATTATGCAAGAGTGCCAAATCATAGTCTTTTATCATCTTGTATTACTCTCTTGTCACTGACTGTTCTCTTGCATGTAAGTACATACACCTGTATAACAGGGATGCTAGTGTGAGAATTTCCCGGGGCAGGTATCAGGTTTTGAGTTTGATGCATGGATGAACTGAATTGCTGGAAGGGAAGGGTTTTCATTTCAGAATAATCTTGTATGATTTGTGCAGAATGGTTTTATTTTTATTTGTGTGGGATGGGGTTGGGTTGTAAGAAGACATCCTGAGCTGGCGCTAGACCATTCAAACAAGCCGTAGTTATTTGTGCCAGATGTGAGCCCAGATAAAGTCTTCACGATGTGAAGTGAAAGCTGAAACTTGTAGCTCAGAATGTCTTCTTCAGTACACTGTTAAAGATTTTTTTTTTTTTTTAAACAGATAATGGTGCACTGATCACATTTTGTGACATGCTGTTTCATATCACTATTTTGTTCCAGTTTGCTTTATTATTTCTTGTGTGTCTTTTGAGTTGTTAATTTACTGCTAGAGGCTCAGTTTTTTTATTTCAAACTTAGGAACTCACTAAGTGACATATATGTGATGAATTACCACAATTCTTAGCCATGTGATGGCATTTGTTTTTTTTTTTAAGAAATATCATTTATTGAAATAAAATTTACTTCAAGATGGTGGTTGAAAAAGAAGTTGTTCTAAACATTTAACAACAAACATGTTTGAGAATTTGGTCTGGAAGTGTGAGAAAATAACGTTGAAGAATGTCATTGATCTATAAAGAATGTCATTTAATGAGTATGGCATTAATATATGCCTTGGCACCTGAAATACTTTGTTGACTAACATTAGTATTTGTGATTGAAGCAATCAAATCTACTATTGAGTGTGGATATTTTCTTTAAATGCTTCTGGGATAATTTTTAAAAATATTTTCAAGGAGTACTTTCTCTGCAGTGGAGATGTTAAATTTCAGACTTCTAAATCTGTATGTTAATCTCAGGTCAGAAATGTTACTTTGTGATTTCTTTGAAATTTTCCTGCTGAATTTCTGAACATAAAGCCACATCCTTCTGGCACACTGAAGTTTTGAGAGTCACTGAGAGTTTTGTACTTAAGTCCCTTTCCCTACATGACTTATTCAGGTGAGGCTTTAGTACAATATTATTGAGCACAATCCTCAGACCGAAGTCTCCCTTTGTGAAACAAAGAAATATCTCACATTCATTTATATCTGCACCTCTGTAATATATTTATTAACTTGATGAGGTCTTTTTTTTTAATGAAGAAATTATCACCACATGTACAGAGAACACTGTATTATATAGCCAGTGCGTAGTTTTAAACCTAAGATTTGCATAATTGCTGACATTTCTAGAAGCAAGTAGAGTTATTTTCCTCTGGCATTTTATTTTTCCTGCAGTAGTTTTGTGGGTTCTGTGTAAAATGATCTAATATGAAGGGTTGTCAGAATGAGATTATAATTTTCTCAGACATGTATCACTTTGTTACGGGCATAATGAATGGTCATGGAGTAAGAGATTTAAAATTGTTACTTTATCCTAAACTTTTTTTTTTATGGATATTGAAGATGTGAGCAAAGCTGTGTAATGTTCATATCCTTTTTTTTTTTTTTTGTATTTTGTTTGTACATATCTTGAGCCTGGCTTATGATCTTTCTACTGTAATTCCCATTTTTTTTTTGTTTTGGTGCATACAGATACATGCAAATTAATTACATTTTGGACAATATAAGCATTCAGATTTGTGCATCATGTGGTCTTGAAATGTTTGATTTGAGTATGTGTCAGTTTTACAGATATCTGCCAGCACTGCATTTGAAAGTCATATCAAGCTTTTTGAATTCATTATACAGGGTGTCTGTAAATTATTCATCTGATAACTGTCATCCATCATATAAAAAAAGAAAAACATTGCAATCAAGTGTAATAAGAGTCAGATTGTAGTAACATCAACATCAGAAATTTTTGTCCTTGAGGTTGGCAACACTCTGTACTATCATGCATTGCAGCAAAACAGTAAAAATGGCAACCATGCAAGAAAAGGCAGTGTGTCTTGTGGTTGTGAAACAAAACCTCCTGCTATGTGTATAGGAAAGAATTCAAGAAAGATCCACGTTTTGTATTTTTCATATTTTGGTATTAATCAGGTGAATAATTGATGGACACTCCGTACGCACACACACTTCACTAATATTCACAGAATAACAATTTCATTCAGGGTATGACAGGATATGTATTTTTTAATTCATATAAATTAAAGGGAAAAGTCTGATAATAAAAAAGTACATTACTCAAACTGAATTCATTATACAGACGTAACTATGTAAATCTTTTTTTTTTTTAAAAAAAAAACCTTTTTTAACCATAAATTTTTATTGCAAGCCCAGTTTTTCTTTGTGCTGTAACATTCTCGTTTTGAGACAAAACTAAATAGGTAAAAAAATATTTCAGGCTGTTAAAATATCTTCATCATAAGCTTTTGCCTGTAAACTGCAGGAAAAAATGTCAGAAAATGACTATAACTTAGTACATTAATTACAACTCAAATTATATGAATGGTTGAAATTTTGAATTTAAAACCAACCCAACATGCATCATCATCATTCTCCACCCAGAGGAAAGAAAACAAAAACAAAATCATCGATCATGTCTTTGTATGAGAGATTTTCTTCACAACTTCAATAAAATGGGATTATTTCTTGGACAGTAAACATCTGTCAAAAAAAAAAACCAAACCAGTACAGGCTTAATAAGTTTTGCTCTTCTGAAAAATGGAATGTAGAAATGGAGTCTACAATAGAAGCTGCTGTTTTATCTGAGCCATCTCCATGATGCAACTCAGCATTGAAACTAGCAGTTTTAATGTGGATTCTAAGATGTCAGCCAGTCACATTTTCAACAGCAAATGCGTTATTTACAAAAACAAAAAAATGAACACTGAGAAAAAACATCTGACAAACCCTCGTCTTGTCCTTCCCTCATTTACTGCTAGGTGTAGAGGTGAAGTGCAATTGCTCCCAATGGCTCGCCCGTTGGCTTTGTACACTGAGATGTTCAGAGACTCTGCTATACCATTGGTCCATCGTTTGCATAGGCAGCCCTTTCCTCTGCCTTTGTGTGGTCTGTAAAACATTGCTCTCTTGGTACACGTTCTGTTGGTAGTTGTGATGCATGACCGAACCATTTTATTTGCTGTTTTTTAATATAGTTCAGAACGGGTTCGACTCCTACTTTATTTCTAATGACATCATTTCTAATTCTGTCCATTCTTGATATTCCAAGAATTCTTCTAAAGAATCTCATTTCAGCTGTTGTAATTTTCCTTTTGTCTTTTGCTGTCAGCGTCCATGCCTGGCATTGGTAGCACAAAGTTGGTATGAAGATTGTCTTATAGATAGTTCTTTTGGTTTCCAGTGAGACATGCTTGTTATGGGAGCCATTTGCCCAATAATTGGTTCGCTTTGTTACATCTGTTTTCGATCTCTATGTCTATTTTTACTTTCGTTGAGAAAATGCTTCCGAGGTATCTGAAATCCGTTACTTGCTTCATAGTATGTTTTTCCAGTGTAATGTTTATTTGTGTGTCTACTCTTGTGATGGTCATGATTTCTGTTCTGCCTAGGCTAATTTTCATATTGTGTTCTTTGCATGCATCATTCAATTTGCTATACAAACCACTACTTAATCAAAAACGCAGTAATTCTTATAAATCATGGACAAAGTATCCGAAATATCTTTAAGGCATATACCAGGCAGTGATGACTGTCAGTAAATGGTACTTCAAGTAAAATCTCCCCCAACCTCTCAAAATGGGTTCATGCTGTTTGATGCTGAACTCAGGCAATGTTAACATAAGATTTTATTTTCACAAATATAATCTCTGAGAACTGAAATATTGCTCTCTACAAACCAAAAGATGATACCTGATTAGGACATAAGATATCTGTTAAGATGCTTTGTTAGAATGTTCATTAGAATATCCATAAATGGTTTTTAAATCATTTTATCTGTCTGTAAACTAAGTTCAGATAATATCAGTCATTCAGATCATAACAGAAGACACATCAGTCAGTCATACAGATCATAACAGAAGACACATCAGTCAGTCATTCAGATCATAACAGAAGACATCAGTCAGTCATACAGATCATAACAGAAGACATATCAGTCAGTCATTCAGATCATAACAGACCTAATTATGTGATGGAGTAAAAAAAATCTGTTACATGAACATACAAGCACAAGAGATTCTGCAAGAAGCTAGAACTCTCTCAAACTATCACAGTTGTAGATTAATTCATGAATTCCCACAATATCAGGTTGGTAACAGGAGATTCCAGGAAAGATGCATACAACCAAACAAATCATTCATTCACGTAAGACATAACTGGCTGAAAATATAGGCCTTGGAGCCAAAGAGAGAGCGGTTTTTGCCAAATGACAATCCCCAAGCATATGGACACCAATAGGAAAAATAAGAAATAAAATCTGACTGTTGTATCTAGCTTACAATCCAGGACACAATTAGCACTAACCAACCTAGATGTGATTTATAAACATGACACCTCATTCAGAAAGCTCATTACAAAATCTGACCAAGAAATTATATTCATCACTAGTGCAACAGCCCCTGTGTGGTACCCAGGATCTGCAAAGAATAGAACCACTGTACCCTACCATGCATGATTGTAAAAGGCGACTAAGGAGGGTTCGGCATAGGGCCAGCAACCCTATCTGGTAAAAAAACTATCAGACTGCTACAGAAACAGAAGCAAGGGAAAAAACAAATGCAGGTGGAAGGAGAAATGCCCATGAAGGTTGTGGATGAAAGCCACCCACTGGAAGTCCCCAGCCTGACTGCAGACCTCATGGAACCTAAACACAAGATGCAAATAGGCAGCTGGAATGTAAGAACACTTAACCAGACTGGAAAACTAGCACAAACCATCAAGGAAATGCACAGATACAAACTAGACATACTAGGAACACAAGAAGCAATATGGACAGGACAAGGCAGAAGGAAATTAACAACACAGCACACAGAAGATACAATAATATGGTCAGGTAAAGAAGATCATCATGAAGGAGGAGTAGCATTGATTATAACAAAATAAGCATCAAGAGCATTGCTGAAATGGACCCCTATAAATGAGAGATTATTATATGCACGCTTCAACTCAAGATTCACGAAGCTGTCTATTATAGTTTGTTATGCACAAACAGAAAGAGCTGAAGAGGAATTAAAAGAAGATTTTTACAACAGGCTCCAAGCCACAGTAGAAACAATACCCAAGCATGATATGCTACTCATCTTGGGCGACTTCAATGCAAAAGTAGGTGAGGGAAATGAAGATAGAAGAAGAATCATGGGAAGAGAAGAAATCGGAGAAATAAATGAAAATGGAGAAAGACTGTACAGTTTCTGTGAAGAAAACATGATGACCATCGGAGGGACAATTTTCTAACATAAAAACATCCATAAAGTGACTTGGAGGTCCCCAGATAAAACCACAGAAAACCAAATCGATCACATACTAATAAACAACAAGTGGAAACGGTCACTACAAGATGTGCGAGCAAGGAAAGGAGCAGATGTAGGAAGTGATCACAACCTTCTGGCAGCAAAAATAAAACTAAAATTAAGGAAGCCAAAATCGGATAACACAGAAAGATACGTTTTGATACAAGAAAACTGAAAGACTAGCAAACAAGAAATGAATTCTCAACACTACTTAAGAACCGCTTCAGTGTCCTACAAGACGAAGCAGAAATGCCCATACTAGAGTTCAATAAAACACTACAGGAAACACCAAAAGAGGTGCTAGGACATCGGAAACGGAGAAAAAGAGGAATGGATAAGCAAGACCACATGGGAAAAGATAGAGCAAAGAAAAGAAATCAAGAAAAAATTACTGAACACCAAATCACAACGGCTAAAAGAACAAGTTTTAAGTAATTATGCACAAAAAGACAAAGAAGTGAAGGAATCATGCCGTCAAGATAAACGTCAATACTATGACAACTTAGCAGAAGCAGCAGAGAAAGCAACATATGCAAATGACATGAAAACGATACACAAAATCACAAAGCAGATGACAGGTAACTCCAGCACAAGATGTGAAAGTGCAATAAGAACACATAAGGGACAACTGGTCAGTGGAGAAAGAAAAAACTGAAAGATGGAGGGAACACTTTAACACCCTACTAAACAGAACACAAGCAGCACAAACAATAGACATACCTGAAGCAAAACGGAACTAAACATCAATACAGGACCAATAACAATAAATGAAGTAAAGGAGGCAATAAATAAGCTAAAATTAGACAGGGCACCAGGTGAAGATGAAGCGACTGCTGAGATGTTGAAAGCAGAAGAAATAGAAACACCAAAACAACTCTGCTGGATACTACAACAAATTTGGGATCTAGAAAAAGCTCCAGAGGAGTGGAAAACTGGACTTATAGTAAAACTTCCAAAGAAGGGTGACCTCAGAGATTGTGGGAACTGGAGAGGCATTACCCTACTGCCACTCACCAGTAAAGTATTTTGCAGAATAATCATCAACAGAATTGTACCAGCACTTGAGGGAAAACTTTGGAGGAAAGGAAGATCATGCATAGACCACATATTTGTAAATATTAGAACAAGCAAATTATTGGCATAGCACAACATATGCATTGTTTATAGATTTTTAGAAAGCCTTTGACAGTGTCAACAGAGATGCACTGTGGAAAATCCTAAGATGGCATGACCTCCCCCATAAGATAGTGAATGTAATCAAAGCCCTATATGAGGGTTTTCAGTGCGAAGTGATCTGTGTAGAACATACCTCCAGCAGCTTTAGGGTACAAACAGGAGTGAAACAGGGATGTGTACTATCACCAACATTATTTATCTTGGCAGTAGACTGAAGGAGGCAACATCAGACAAACGCAGAGGATTACAATGGACCCTTGACACAGTGCTGGAAGACCTTGACTTTGCGGACGACATTTGTCTACTATCAAGCTATGCAAGATAAAATAAACAAGCTAACTCAGAATGCAAACAACATAGGACTAAAGATCAACGTAGGAAAGACAAAGTTAATGAAGCAAAATGTGAACAACAGAAATGTACTCAGAGTAGATAGCAAGTTAGTGGAGGAGGTCAATGAATTTGTATACCCTGGCAGTAGAGTAGTAGAAAATGGAGACAGCACAGAGGACATCAACAGCAGACTTACTAGAGCAAACCTGGCTTTTGCAGTGCTGCAGACTATATGGAAATCTAAAAAAACTAAGTATAAATAAAAAAAATCAGGATATTTAAGAATAATGTTCTAAGTGTACTACTCTATGGAAGTGAATGCTGGAAAATCACCAAAACCATAGAAAACAAGTTGAATTCTTTCCAGACTAAATGTTTATGAAGAATTAGAAAAATATTTTGGCCAAACACCATAAGAAATAACATCTTGTTGGCAGAAATGCAGATGAAGCCACTGACAACAATTATTGAGGAAAGATGCTGGCGATGGTTGGGACATGTGCTCCAAATGACTGATAACTCACTACCAAAAACAGCACTAAGATGGACACCACAGGGGAACAGAAGTAAGGGTAGACCAAAAGAGACATGAACAACAGAAAGGATGTTGAGCAATAGAGGGCATTTGTGGAAAACCCTTGCAGAAGCCCCATGTGCCCTGGGCACTTAAGGTTCAGAGAGAGAGAGTGCAACAGAGAGGTCCTCAATAACATCAACACCTTCATTCTCACTCAACCTTAAATACATCATATCACACACACACAAAATATGAGCCAAGGCCAAAGGGAAATAAAGCCATGCTTTAAAACTTGTAATCACTGGCAAACTTTATATGACGACATATTTTTCATCAAGATGAGTAGTAGAGGCTGGCAGTATAACAATTAGAAAAAACACACACACACACACACACACCCCCCCCCTCACAAATATGAGCCAGGGCTAAAGGGAAATAATCCTTGCTTTTAAAAAAAAATTCATGCCAATCTTAAGAACATAACAAATACAGAATTCTGAACCAGCAATGCAAATTTTGCCTGGTAAAAATGAAAACCTGTTTACTAAAAGTATGACAATCTTTGTCTTACATATTAGGAAAATAAAAGGGCAAATCTTTGTAGGGGAAGGAGGGAACAAACTCGCCCATCACGTTAATGCAGTTCACATTTACTGATCTTAACAAACAAAACATTAACATGAAATACAAACTGAAATTAATCTTTAAAAAATCTTGTCCAATATACCCCAAGCCAAAGCTGCATGTAAATAATGAGAAACAGTCAAACCCTGGCACTGAATAGCATAGAATGTATTTAAATATATTACATTTAGCCTTTACTGCATCACATGTGGTAAACAACAGTTATCATTGGAAGCAACAACAAAAAATATATGGCAAGCCCATTACAACAGCTAAAGAATATCTGAGGAAAGTCAATTAAAAAAAAAAACTAGAAAATAATAATCATTGGTTATGTAATAATGTTCCTTAAACACCATAAACAACATAAAAAATAAACTGAAGAAAAGTTGGCCTACACAAATGACAGAAAGTTACCAACACAGCTGATAGGTAAAAATGCATTAAAGGTCATGATTTTCAGCAAAAGACAAAACACAGATTGGTACATGACGATGACTAAATTGTGATGTAAAGACAGTGAAGGATAACATTTAAATTAAAAATATATATATTTAGAAAACAGAAAGAAAATATGACAAGACACAGGATGAAAACATTTTGAAAAGATAACAAAATCTTGGAAAAAAATGCCATTCACATTAAATAATTACTGGGAAGGTAAACAATATCATGCAAAAAGGGATGCCTAAGGACTAATTTTTTTTTAAGGAGGGGGGGGGAATAGAACAGAGTATTCAGCAATGTCAATTAGGCAGTGAATATATTTTTTTTTTGCATAAAAAAGGAAATATGTCCAGACAGAGAGACACATGAGACATTACACAAATATACAACAGAAGCGTATTTTTCTCAAAGGTCTTTTAGAATCTTATGCAAAATTAAGATTGTTAAACTAACACACCCGAGAGATGTTCACACATAACACAAAGTACACCCACTGAAGATAACAGGAAAAAACTGTTGGCAAATGGGGCAGGAATATAAAAATGAACAGCTTGATAATAATAATATTACAGGGAAATCATGCCATTTAGAATGGCATTCACTACATATAAATTATACAACTTAAACATACATTATATGCATGAAATAAACCTGTGGCATTGGAACTAACAGCAAACTTGCCAGTGCTATCTCTGTTATAAACCATATCTTAAATCTTATGTTTCAAATCTATTTTACATGAGTCCTTACAGTTGTTTACAGGCAGTCTGAATAAGTTAATTTACATGTTAAAAAATAATTACATAAATAGTAAAGAATACAAATTTTAACTTTAAATCATTAGGCAATTTAACACGATTTCTTCACAAATGCTTATTCAGCATCTTCAAATTTTAAAGTACTAGAATATTAATACTTTTATGTTACTTTTCCTTGTGGCTATTTTTCGTGGACATGAGACACATCACAAGTTAGTTACAATGATGTCCTTGATGAAACATATGCTGGAAACACATCACTTTATTATAAGAGTTTCAGATTTACTGTAGTATGTCTAAAATGGAGTTCACGCAGCCATTCAGTTATCTTTTCATATACTGCTTTAGTTTATATCGTCATGGTAGCATCTACTAACAAATGTCTTATACTGACTGTTACAAAGATGCTGTCCAATTTGGCAATTGGCGAGCCATAACTGACATACTAGTGTCAAGATTGGCAAACCATAACTGATAAAGACCCTGTCCTACTTCCTTGTTGATACCTCAATAACAGGACTAGCCTTGCTAATGAGGCAGGGAATCACCACAATCTCCATGGTGCTGCTGTCTGCTAAAGAAGCATTACACACCCCTCTGCATTTTTAGCTCTACCCAGGTACTGAAAAAATAGTCATCATAACCTGCTCCAAAGCTGATCTGATGCTCAAGATCTCCACTATATTGACTACAAAAAGAGCACCAGTTCATAGTTCCAGGGAGATCAAAGAAGAAGAAAGAACACTGACTGTAATCCATTTCTTTTATAGATACTTCTATGTGTAGGATGCCAACTATACATGTAGAGTAGCCTACTATCTTAGATATTTATACATTTAGAGTGGCCTACTATCTTAGATATTTATACACATAGAGTGGCCTACTATCTTAGATATTTATACACATAGAGTAGCCTACTATCTTAGATATTTATACATGTATAGTGGCCTACTATCTTAGATATTTATACATGTATAGTGGCCTACTATCTTAGTTAGATATTTTTAGAGTGGCCTGCTATCTTAGATATTTATACATGTAGAACGGTATATTTAGATACTTATACATGTAGAGTAGCCTACTATCTTAGATACTTATACATGTAAAATGGTATATTTAGATACTTATACATGTAGAGTGGCCTACCATCTTGAATGCTTATACACATTTAATGGCCTATACTAGATTGTCCAATCTGAGAACATGGCCACAAATAAATTACTGCTAATAGGCATTTACCGTCTCTGTTTCATACTTGTGTTTCACAGTCTTCTCATTTCATTCTTTCGTATTTCATACACTTATTCCTGTATTTCTCCTTAGGAATTTAACTTCTGTTGTTTGTCTTTACTGAACAAGAAAACAAAACAGAGCACTCCATTAAATTATCTAATCTATAAAACAACACTTTAGATGTAGATAAAAAGTTTTGAGAAGAAAGAGTGTAACACATAATGATTAAATAACTCACTCTGATAAATCTAATTACCGCAAGATGGTGTGCAGATATAATTATAACCAATATTTTACATCTTACATCCTTCCTGTGCAGTTAAACATCACATACAGCTCGCATGGCAGTCTGCCAAGTTTTCCTGTTTTCTGCAAGCTTATAAACCTCATCAAGGGATTTTATGCTACTAGCTTGGCCTCTCTTAACAATGTCCTATTTAGAGTTTCACATGGTCGGCCTCTCGTTCTTCGCCCTTTTGCGTTCCACTTGATAGCTTGTTTTAAGATTCTTTGTTTCTTCTCATCACATGACCGACATATGTCCATCTCTTTTTTTGGATCACACATGTTACAGGTTGTTGTTCGCTCATCTGCCTTATCTCTGCGTTGTTCTTGAATTTGTTCCACTTTATACCAAGTATTTTCTTTAGGCATTTGTTTTCAAAAGTCTAATTTGTTGTCTATTTCTTTAGCTGTTTTCCAGCTTTCAAATGCATAAATGAGGGTGGATATTACATTTGAATTGAATAATCTTAATTTGGTCTTTGTGCTTATAATTTTTTAATGCCATATGTTCTCAAGGTTCTTGAAGGTCAATGCTGCTTTTGCAATTCTAACTTCCTTTCTGGTGTCCATCCTGGTCTATATAGCTGCCACTGTATGCAAATTGGTTTACTTCTTCAACAGCTGTTTCTTCTACATATATTTTTCCTTCTTGATTAATGGGAAGTTTCATTATTTTTGTTTTTTCCTTGTTAATTTCAAGTCCTATTTTGCTAGACAGTGAAGACAGGGTATCTGTTTTTTCTTGCATCGAATTCACATTGTCACTGACAAAAGTTATGTCATCAACAAAATCAAGATCTTCCAGCTGGGTCCCATGTACACAATCAATGCCCGTTTTACATGTGCAGTATTTTTTCATTAAGAAGTATTATGGCAATTCTAAAAAGCAAGGGAGATAATAAACATCTTTGTTTCATGCCTGTTTCAATTCGGAGCCATTCACTCATTCCTTCTTCTATGTTGACTGCACAAACATATCTACTGTAGAGATCCTTAATGATGCTGACAATTTTAGATTGTATTCCATACAGACTTAAAATTCTCCACAATGAATATCTGTGTTTGCTATCAAATGCCTTTTGAAGTTCAGGATTAGTGGTTTTTTTTCTTTTAAAAACAGAAGCAAGTTATTAGCAGGAAAGAAAGCAAAGGATAATTCTTATATTTAAATAAGGAAGGCATAGGATGGTCAAGAGAAAGGTGGTACTTAATTATGATATCTCATCTTTATGCACAGCTCTGTACAAATGGTCTCATCTTTATGCACAGCTTTGTACAAACGGGTCTCGTCTTTATGCACAGCTCTGTACAAATGAGTCTCATCTTTATGCACAGCTCTGTACAAATGGGTCTAATTTACACACAGTGCTGTATTAACATATCTCATCTTTGCACACAGCTCTGTATAAATGCATTAGCATCAAACATTTTTAATGAAGCAAACATATATTAGCATTACAATGTCCAGTCATAACAATCTACCAATACAAACACTGCACTAATAAAGAAACCACAACAATCTGCAATTTTTTTTTCTTTATAAAAGTAACATTTTGTTGAAAGTGTGCGTGTGTGTGTGTGCATGTGTGAAATCTAAGATGCAACATCAGCATGTCATGTACTCAAATGTATCCAAGAACTTGTAAAAGTAAGGAGCATCATGGAAATGTTGCTCACTATTTGTATGAGTTATAACCCGACCAAGCAAAAGTCGACGTCCATATGCCACAGCAGTCTCTCTGTCAGCAGCCAAGCCTGCTCTTAGAAGCCAGTCACACATAGCAGTGCCAGTAAACACATTCTTGAATGTTCTAAACTGAAACCTGAAAGAAATAAGAAGATGGCACTCTTGAATGAGAGCTGTTAATAGAAGCATCTTGTTTAAAAAAAAAGTGCATTTTAAGATTAATGTTGAGGTTGTGATAACACAACAACCTGTTGCTTGTTGGATAAGGGAACACAACAACCTGTTGCTTGTTGGATAAGGGAGAGTAAATAAGATAATTTCTTCACTAGCTACAGGCAGCCAGCTCTTATGACTGGCACAATGAGCTTCATTCCAAACACGTGCGTGTGTGTGCGCGCGCATAATTTTAAAAAAAATGAATTTGTAAATAACCAATGAAATGCAGACAGCCATTTTAAAAGGTAGATAGATTAAGGGTAAAAAAAAAAAAAAAAAGAAAAATTCCCTAATTAATAAATCAGTCCAAAGACTGTCATGTGGATCATAATTTCTGCACAACCAAATACATGTTTATGCTGGATAATGAAATTTGAACTTCTAACTAGTTGTATTTTCTTTTTTTAAAGTCATGTATCTCACTGGACAGCCATCAATTCATTATGTACTTTTGCAGTCAGCAAAAGATGTATGTATATTCAGTAACGTGCAATAATATTCTGCACAAAAAAAAATGAAGTTTAAACTAGCAAACAGGAAAAAATATATATATAAAGAGAATAAGAACTGACGTGAAAAAACATTCATCCTGAAATAAAATGTCCTGAAGAAAGCAGAAACACATGCAAAAACCCAAAGAAAAGGCAGTAACGCACAAGAACTTGCAAACAGATGCATAAAATACTTAACTAGATATATATGACCCTTTACAAAACACTTATCTTCTGATAATTACTAGTCTTCTGTAAACTCTAACTATAAAAATATTTACTTCAGGTAAGTTCCACTAAGTCTGCAGTTTATAATTTACTACTTTTCTATATATTCTAAATGCAAAAAACATTTACCTCAGCTAAAATAATGGTCCTCTTTACAGTGGAACCAAACATTTCTTTCTTCTTCTTGTTCAGCTTTCTGAGCCATTAAAGCTCATTGCAGCACATAAATTTCACCTCCATTCCTCTCTATTCCTAATCTTCTCACTCCACTTAGTGACACCAATTTCTTTTATATCCTCTTCTATGTTGTCTTTCCATCTCTGTCTTGGTCTGCCCTTCACTTCATGTTCATACATCAACAGAAGCAACATAATAAGCAAGGACATTAAAAGCAGAGTACAGACAGAGAATAAAATATTCTTTGCCTTGCAACACCTGTTAAAATCCAAAATCCTGTCCCAAAACACCAAAATAACAATCTACAAAGCTATAATAAGACCAGCTGTCATGTATGGATCAGAAAAATGGAATACAACAAAGAAAGATGAACAACAATTGCAGATCTTTGAGAACATGATCCTAAGAAGAATCTTTGGGCCCATAAAGGATACCAACAGTGGAGAATGGAGAGCTAGAAAGAACACTGAACTGACCAGCTTATTTAAATCCCAATAAATTATAAATGTATTGAAATTGAACAGACTATGCTGGCTGGGGCAGCATTCGTTCTGTAGAAGGAATGGAAGAGAAAAGACAAACAAGAACATTTATCTTAGTTAAATTTCTGATCTTATGCATAGTCTAACTATACAAAATTCTTACTTTTCATATTCAAGTGAACTAACTGAACAAAACATCTTTGTAAAATCACTGTTTCTGTTTACAGTTTGTGTAAAATCCTCAGGTAATATGCTAGTTTTGTATTAAAAAACTGTTTTAGATCGTTGCCTCAAGCAAAGACACTTATTCAGCAAGGAAACATTAAGATAACATCTCAATGAAACATTACTGAAATTAAATATTTTATATATCAATTTGACCCCTCAACCACACATACACCTTATAAATTCCTATAACTGACAGAAGAATTTTTTTTCTTTAAAGATTTACCATCTTTTAAAGGCAATGGCATACAAAAGTATTCAGTGTAGACCAATCAGTTGTGGATCTCTTACAACTACTGACATCATTAGTTCTAAAAGTATCTTCAATATTTATTTCAAAAATATTTTTCAAATGTTTAGCCTTTCATTTCAATCACAAAGCTTTTGATAATTAACATTAACAAACTTCAAATAATAATCATCATGGCTATTATCTGAAAAAAAAAATGAAAGAGTCATCTTTAATACAATCAAGGAAAGACTGGGCAGATAAAATCCATCACCTAAAATAAGCCTGTAAGCTGGTAGGATTGTTAACAGATAAATAGTTGCTTAAAATGTAAAATATCAAATAAGTTGAACTCATTATTCTTGTAGGAAGAACCAAAATACAAAGAAGATTAGAGTTGGGGGAAAGAACTTGGACATAGGGTAACTGAGACAACATCTTCCCACTCTGCAGCTTATCTTTGTTGCTCCTGCACACTGACTCACTAAACCTTTATTTGCTGTTATTCAATCTTTGTAGCTGACACTGTGGCAAAAGACACGGAAGGCACTGAGGTGGATGAGATGGAGCTATGGTGGTTCTCTTTAATTCCAAGAACAGGCTAAGACACCAGTGTCTTGGCAGACTCTAGCACCACAAGTTCTGCTGATTCTCACTCAGTTAAAGCACAACTCTGCTTCCAGATGCACCTTGAGGAAGTAGACTAGGGTTTTCTGCTGCTCAGCTGTTTCATTGCAGTATTCTTTCTTCTTCTTATCTCAGTTATATTATTGTTTGAGCTGCATTAACAATGTGCACACACGTGCTCTCCCCCCCACCCACCCACCCACAGAGAGAGAGAGAGAGAGAGAAGATATAAATCTCCACTTCATTAACGCAAATATCTTTATGTTATTAAAGCAGCACTAAGTGAGTCTAACCAGTGCCACGTTCTGCTACAAACATGGCTACTTCAAAAAGACAGTGGTTCAAGACAACCTTTACTTGAGAGTAAGAACATCACCACTAACCAGGGCCATGTTCCTAGGAGCAGTCACTAACAGTGATCAGAAGTTTCTCCAACTTTTTCAGTTTATTTTTTTAATTGTTTTTTTTTCTACAGCGTAGCACACCAGGCTGCATCAGTGATATTGCCCACCTGCCGGTTTACTGTTATTCTCTTGTTATTTTTCTTCTCACTCAACTTTTCCTTCCAGTTTGACTCTCAGATTATTCTTATGCCTCTTAAAAAACTGGAACTTCGGCACCTGACACACTGTTAACGTTAACCTGAATATTTCATACCCTAATAAGAATTAACGTTTAACGGCACGGGAAGGATGTAAGATGTAAGAAGAAGAGTCATTCTGATCATAGTACTGGTATAACATGTTCAGGCCACAAGCAGCGTCATTCTAATGCATGGGCCCAACCAGCCCATAGAAATCTATGAATTCCTAACATTACTTGCATTAGGTTAGAGAAGAATGGTGGGAGCATTACTTTGCCAAGGGGCCCTCGGTGCTGTTAAGATGGCCCTGGCCACAAAAGCACCTTATCATGTTTTATAATTTCATATTTCTAGATACACAAAAATGAATATGTGTGTATATATCTTGTCAGAGAGGATTCTACCAGTCCTTCAATGCTATTCTAATATCCATTTTTGTTAACTTAACTCAGTCAATATGGTCCATGCTGGTTTCAGGCAAGGAAGAGGATCAAGAGATCATATATTCAATATAAGATTAATAATAGAGAAATGCAGAGAGTTTAATGTGAATCTATATTTATCCTTTATAGACTACTCAAAGGCATTTGATTGTGTACAACACCAGAAACTTTGGGAAATAATGGAAAAAACGGGATTTCCAACACATCTGATACAATTAATATCACTGCTGTATCTAGACCAATAAGCAGCAGTAAGAATAAATGGTGAAACAACAACTTGGTTTGACATAAAACAAGGGGTCCATCAGGGGTGCATATTGTCACCTTACTCATTTAACTTGTATACTGAAAATATAATGAGGAATGTTAGAGAAGATGCAGAAAAGGAATATTACGATGCCATAACAATTGGAGGTTATGAAATACCAGAGATTGATATGCTGATGACACAGTATTACTGTCCACAACACAAAAAGGAATGGAAAAACTAATTATGTCAGTCCGTAAGAATAGTAAAGAGCAAAACCTCTATCTTAATGCGAAGAAAACTAAACTGATGACAACTGACAAAACAAACATGGCAGTTGATATATGTATCAATGAGGAAAAACTGGAAGAAGTGGAGAGTTTTGAATATTTTGGATCACTGCTAACTACTAATGGAGATACAATGAGAGAAATTAAACGGAGAACATCTATCGCTCTTCAGAAAGTAAAACAACTAAAGAATCTGTGGAGAGGAACAGACAGAACTACAAAAATAAGATTTTTAGGGGCATGCATCTTTCCCATCGCAACATATGCCTGTGAGATCTGGACACTTAACAAAACAGCTGAGAAACACATAAATGCCTTTTAATCTAAATGCTACAGAAGAGTTCTTCAAATATCATGGACACAAAAAAGAACAAATATATCCGTACTACAAGAACTTAATATTGATGAAGGCTGGCTAGTAAAGAAGATTAAAGAAAGAAAACTTAAATATTTTGGACACATTAAACATCATGATAATCTAGAGAAGACCGTCTTGGAAGGGTACATAATGAGAAAAAGAAAGAGAAGAAGACCAAGGCAAAGATGGCTGCAAGATATCATTGATGATTTGCAAATGGATGCATCAGCAGCAGGCCATCTTGCTCACAACTGAGAGGCCTACAGGAGTGCTGTAAGGGAGGCAAAGTTCCGCAAGGGACATGCAAATGAATGAATGAGAGACTTTGTGTTTTAAAGTTTGACTTCATCTCTATTTTATGGATATGATCGAGCAACAGATTTTCAAGATGGAAAATTAGTTTATTCTTCTTCTTTTTTTGTAGGCAAAGTTCCACAAGGGACATGCAAATGAATGAATGAATGAATGAATGAGTCCCCTTGCAAGTTTATACACTTAGTCCAGCGATCCTGGAGCATACAGATCCCTTCTTTGTAAAAGTCAGCAACTTGTGCCAGTAGAAAGTGGTCTACAGCATGAATGACATAATCATCTGAAGCAAATTGGCGACCACTGAGCTCCTTTTTGAGTTTAGTAAACAGGTAATAGTCCAAAGGGGCCAAATCTAGGGAATAAGGAGGATGTTCAAGAAGCTGGAAGCTGCATTCATGAATGGCAGCCACTGACATCACCGACTTGTGAACTGGAGCACTGTCTTGCTGAAAGATGACTCCTCTTGTCAATTTCCCTCGACGCTTTTCCTTCAATTTGACTTGCAGTTGCTTCACAAGATTAGCCTAATGGGCCCCGGTGACCATTCTGCCTTTTTGAAGATAGATGTGTCCACTGCTTTGACTGTTCTTTGGTTTCTAGTTGAAAATGATGAACCCAAGTATCATCCATAGTCACAAATTGCTGAAGAAACTTTTGACGATCTGCAGAAAAATGGCCAAGATTGTCTCTTGACATGTTGAGATGCTGTTGTTTGTGATCAGCTCCAAGAAGTTTCGGGACCCATTGAGCAGAGACTTTTGTCATTTGAAGATCATTATGAATAATGGCATGAACAAGTTCCTAGGAGATGCCCAACTCAACAGCAGTGTACCGCTCAGTTAGTCGTCGATCCTCCATTATCATGGATTCTGCCGGTGGTTACCATTCTTGGTCTTCCTGGATGGGGATCATCTTCCAGACTCTCCCTTCCATGTTTGAATTGAGCTGCCCATTTCTTCACTGTGCTGTAAGAAGGGGCACTTTCCCCTGAGTCTCTACCCATGGATCTCCTTTGATGATAAGTCTTTGATGGAGAGGTAGCGAATGACTGGTCGATGAGAAATTTTATCAATTTTCTCAATTTCTGCCACCCCTTACCACTTCAGTAGCCTGTAAAAAAAAATTGGTTGCAGTTAATTTCTTGAAACTTGGTTTTTAATCTTGCATTAACCTGGTCTGTAGACTGTAAATGGACCTAATATCAACTGTGTGTTTCAAGTATTTGTACCTTATGCCGAGAACTTATCAATCACCCCTCGAATGAATGATAGCTTCTATGTGATCTTTGAATCTTAAGTTGGTCATCTAAGAAGTGGAATGTGACAAGTCAAGCTAAACTATGCACAATCTAAATAGTGCAATCCGATAAGTCATTAAAAGACACTCAGTTTAAGAACTGCAGCAACAATAAGTACATTATGAATGCAGTGTATGAGCACCCATCTTTCTAGCTGTCAATTAATATCATATCAATCCATATCTCCCAGCTGGCACTAAAATCATATCTGATCATATCTCTCTATCTGACATTATTATATTAGTCCACATTTCCCTGGCTGGTATTAAGATCACATCAGCCAACATCTCTCTTGCTGTCATTATTATCACAATCCACACTTTTCTGGTTGTCATTAATATCCTCTCTGGCATCTCTCTGGCCATCATCAATATCAGAATAAGAAAATTAACCCTGTGGTAACTTGAAAGACTATTTCACAATATAATGAATACTTAGGATATAAGTATATAAAACTAAGTATATAACTATACATGAAGTCACTGCAGTAAAGCTGTGATAACAAAATGTATAACCTAGGAAAAAAGTAGGAACAGCTTTATTACTTAATGAGCACATGGTTGTGATGTTTCAGTGTGAACCTTAATCATACAAAAACACACAGAACGAAGAAATAGAGAGAATATAAAATAATACTTATGTTTCAAGATATAACTTTACTTAAAGACTATTTCAATATATAACTCTTAAAGACATTTAAAATATTCAACAAGCAAAAGGCATTAAAATGTTTAACAACAGCATTCCAATGATCACCAGCTCAAAGCAGAAGCTAAAGTTAAGTATAAAGATAAACATAAGAGTAAACATCACCATCCAACACTTCTACTTGTTCTTGCAGAAGAATCGCCCAAATTTTCCTCTGCTGGAGTAAGAAGGTAGATTTGAGATACAAACATTTTCAAAACACACAGAAGCAAAACCTAAACTTCCTCTCTTCAGTACAAAAATGGTCTTTACTAAATAAACAAAAACTGGCTAATCTGGGGAAAAAAAGACAACTAAAGCAACAGACCACTGATATTTATTATGAAACAGCAACTGGGAGATGCATGTATGGTGTATAAGTCCATATTTTACAATGTTTTCTGAGCAATTTGGGTGTGAGGCAAAGCATTAACAAAATCCCACAATTTCAAATCCAATGGTTTCCAAAGTGAGATGTATCACTTACCTCAAGGACACTGGGCAAGGGAACAGCAGAGGACACCACAACAGAATGAAAAAACATTTTGGGGGCTCTCAGGATGTGGCCAGGTAGGCAAACAGACAGTATCCCAAAAGTTTTGGAACCACAGGTATAACATTTGTGGCAGCAGCCCAAAAAAGTTTGGGAATCACTGGTATAACATTTCTGGCAGTAGCCCAAAAATGTTTGGGAAACACATAAAAACATCTATCACAAGTCTTTAACTATATGTGTGCTGTGGTTTTCTTTTTATTTACTGCTGTTAGTAGCAAAGTACTGGGACTGGTCATAGTTTTTTTTAATGTCTGATAGCAGAAAATTCCTTTCTCCAATGTAATAACTAAATCTATTCTGATGCATATAAGTCATTACTGGCAATTTTCACACACACACCAATTTCTGGGCATGAAAATATGTAAGCAAAAGGACAGCAATGAAAATACAGCTGTGAATAAAGCTGAAAGTGCAGAAAATAAGAATGGGGCGGTGAAGGATGTGTCAGTCCATCTAGAAACTGGCTATTTGCAAGTGAGAATGTTGCTCTTACCTTCGGTCTCTGACAATCTCTTTAGCACAGTTTTCCTTGTGGTAATCTGTGAACTGCTGGCAGGTGAGCTTTGTGTCAGGGTCAAGATCACACAGTTTTGGAAGGCGCAGCAATTCTGCACCAAATATGTAACGTCTCAGCCTGCAAATTACAGAAAATGGAATCCTGAACTTAGAGAGTGGACACAAACTTAAAACGCTTACACGCTTCAATTCACCAGGCAAACAATTTTACACACATAACTTCCTTGTATTAATCTGAAAGCAATCAAAGATCTGTTATTTAAAAATGAATTATTGATCAGGGTAGCAATGATGTTCTGTAACTCCCACAGATATAAATGACAACTCAGTAAAGAAATAAACTGAATTTCTGTGCTATGGGAAAAATTCTTTACGGAGATGTCTTTTGTTTTCTGCATATTTTAATCCTATCATATCCAATTTTTAATGTGAAAGTGACCTACGGAATCCATTTCACCTGCAACAACATTAGGCTGTCTTGTTTTTTATTTCCTTGTATTGTAGCTCATTATGTAAATGCTTAAAATAAAAGTTTTCAAAATAAACTAATAAATCATCTGAATGATTTCTTTCCACAATTATTATTTCAGTAACATTTTGTCTAAAATTTGAACTACTACTAGTGTAAGGAAACTATGACAAAGGACAGCAATGTGAGTGTTCTTTGTCTAAGAAATCTTTAGTAATAAATAGGAAAAAGTTCATATAGGAAACAAACTTTAAGACTATTTCAAGATTTAACTCTACTTAAGATTATTTCAAGATATAACTCTTAAAGACATTTAAAATATTCAACAACAAAAAAAAGGCATTAAAATTTTTAATAACAGCATTCCAATAATCACCAGCTCAAAACAGAAGCTAAAGTTAAGTATAAAGAAAAACATAAGAGTAAACATCACCATCCAACACTTCTACTTGTTCTTGTAGAAAAATCACCCAAATTTTCCTCTGCTGGAGTAAGATGGCAAATTTGAGATATAAACATTTTCAAAACACACAGAAGCAAAACCTAAACTTCCTCTCTTCAGTACAAAATGGTCTTCACTAAGCAAACACAAAAACTGTATCAACTGGGGGAAAAAGGACAACTAATGCAAGGAAAGTTTTTTTTTTACTCACATACATCCTTGGGAGTTGTAGGTCCCTAAGATTCTACTCATTGCTGCGCTGTAAACCTACAGGTAAGGATAGTTTTATCTACTCTATGCTGTGTAAACCCAGATATAAGGTTAGTTTTATCTACTCTATGTTGAGTGCAGGCAGGAAACTGTTGTAGAGAGTGAGACAACACAGTTTCTCAGGTTGTCAGAGAAGTATACTCCCCTCCCCAAGGGCATGTGTTCTGGTCCTTTAAACTTCCAACACTATAAGAGTGGTGGGCCCCTCTGAGTCTTAACACCTAGAGGTCTGTGAGTTGTTCATTTATAACAAATTCATGAGGCTGATGATATCATAGGATTTATACATGCACACACAAGGTGTGTTTGGAACAGAGTGAACTTTTTAGTGCACCAACCGGCACAGAGTGGTTACTGAGCACACCCAATGGCAGGTCTTGACAACAAGTTGCCACTTACCCCATTCCACTATTAGCATTAGTTGTTCAGCTACATCTGCTGAAGTGAGCAGGTGGACAAACTGTTCATCAGATTAGTGACAAAGCGACAATGAAGGAGCTTGAAAAACAATGTATATGTTTGTGAAATTTTGTTGCAAACTTGACATACTTTATATAGGCAAGGCAACTGCTTAACCAAGAATACAGGTAGAACTGTATGACCCAATCACAGTGCTATAAATGGTTTAAGTGTTTTAAAAGAGGGCAGAACGTCGATAGGTGAAGATCCCAGCCCTGGATGACCTTCCACATCAACAGATGGTGACCACGTGAAAGTGTTCATGTTGTGATTCATGGAAATCACCCCTTAAGTGCCAGAGAGGTTGCTGATAAAATGGTCATCAGAACAGGATCCTGCCTTCAAATTTTGAAGGAAAAACTTCAGATGTTTCGTGTCTATGGCTCCTAAGTCGCTCCTCACCTGCAGTTATCTGGCACAATATCTGGCATCCAGTATGCCCCATCCACCCTATCCTCAGGACTTAATCCCAGCAAACTTTTTCCCATTTCCCAAATTTAAAACCACTCTGAAAGGATGTCACTTTCAAACCATAGAGAAGATTCAGGAAAATGCCATAAGAGAACTGTGCACCATCACAAAAAGTGCACTCCAGGAAAAATTCCAACAATGGAAGAAATGTTAGGAACAGAGTACTGCCAGTGGAGGTGATTACTCTGAAAGGGATAATACTTAAAATGTCATCATGTGACCACTTATGCCTTTATAGCAAAATGCTACTTTTTTGTTTTTTTTAAAACCTATGACCTGCAGCACTTGGAATTTATATTCAGCAAAACTATTCACAGCTGAGAATGAGGGCACATATAATACATTTACTCAGATCATAATCCTGTCTTAATGTCTTTTTTTTTTTTTAAACTTAAATAAATAAACACTTGCTCGACAGGTTATATCCTCTTATAACCTAAAAAAAAAATACTGTCACATAAAGCTACACCAAAATGAAGCTATCAGCATAGGATGACATTTACATCTAATGCTATGCTATGAGGGGTGTTCAGAAAGTAATGCACCACATCATTTTTTTTTTCAGCTAATAATGAAGATAGAAGCATGAAATTTTGCACGCTTTAAATATGGCATGTGCCGATTGTGTGAACCAGATTGCACCGCAACTGGCCAAAGAATATGGCTGCCCTGACCATTGAAAGGGAGCGTGTTAGCAACTTGCGGTATAAGCAGTTAGTCACTTGGTTCAGAGAATCAAAGAATCAATAAGTGGAGATAAGGAGTTGCATGATCAGTGGCGCTGTGGATGTCCTGCCACAGCCACCAAGGCAGAAATGTTGAAATGAGCTGAGGGCATTATTCTTACTGAGAGGAGTATCACTACTCAACAAATGGCCTTAAAGCTGTCAGTCAGCAATGGTAGTACAAATGCAATTATAAAAGCTCTCGGATTTTCTAAGGTTTGCACATGATGGGTTCCTAAGTCTCACAAATGACCATCGATTGCAAAGGAAAGCAATTTCTTCTGAATTGTTTGAGTGTTTCAATGCTGAGGGAGAGAACTTTTTGGCTAAGATCGTAACAGGTGACGAAACCTAGGCACATCATTTTGAACCTGAGACAAAAAGACAGTCAATGGAGTGGCATCATCCGCAATCACCACGAAGAAAGGAATTCAAGACAACTCTTTCAGCTGAAAAGGTCATGATCACTGTTTTTTGGGACACTGAAGGTGTGATTCTTGTGGATGTTACGCCAAGAGAGACAATCAATTTGCAAGCTCATATTAAGACATTGAAAAAACTCAATCAACGTTTTCGCAGAGTTCGGCCGCACAAGAATCCAGCAGACCTGCTTCTCCTTCATGAAAATGAGCGCCCTCACACAAGTCTGGCAACACGGGAAGTAATCACCAAATTGGGTTGGACTGTACTACCCACCATTAATACTGAATTTCATAGATTTTAAGAAGGCATTTGATAGCATACACAGAGATTCATTATGGAGAATTTTATGTCTATATGGAATACCATCTAAAATTGTCAACATCATTAAGGACTTATACAATGGATATGGTTGTGCAGTCAAGACAGAAGAAGGGATGAGTGAATGGTTCCAGATTGAAACAGGCATGAAACAAGGATGTATACTGTCTCCTTTACTTTTTGGGATTACAATAGACTTCATAATGAAAAAATGCTGCACAGGTAACACAGGTATTGACTGGGTACATGGGACCCAACTAGAAGATCTTGATTTTGCTGATGACATAACTCTTATCAGTAATAATGTGAATTCCATGCAAGAAAAAACAGATAGCCTATCTTCACTGGCTAGCAAAATAGGACTTGAAATTAACAAGGACAAAACAAAAATAATGAAAATTCCCATCAATCAAAATGGAAAAATACACATAGAAGGGACAGATATTGAAGAAGTCAATCAATTTGCATACCTTGGCAGCTACATAGACCAGGATGGTGACACTAGAAAGGAAGTTAGGATCAGAATTGCAAAAGCAGCATCAATCTTCAAGAATCTTGAGAACATATGGAATTCAAAAGTTATAAGCACAAAAACCAAGTTAAGACTATTCAATTCAAATGTAATATCCACCCTCATTTATGCATGCGAAAGCTGGAAAACAACTAAAGAAATAGAAAAGAAATTAGACTCTTTTGAAAACAAATGCCTAAGGAAAATACTCGGCATCAAGTGGAATGAATTCAAGAACAATGCAGAGATAAGACAGATGACTGAACAACAATCAGTCTCACGGGTGATCAGGAAAAGGAGATGGACATATGTTGGCCACTTGATGAGAAGAAATGAGCAGAGAATCCCAAAACAAGCTATCAAGTGGAACACAACAGGCCGAAGAAAAAGGGGCAGACCGCGTGAAACTCTGAAGAGAACATTATTAAGAGAGGCCAAGTTAACAGGCATAAAATCCTTTGATGAGGTTGAAAGACTCGCCGAAGACAGGAAAAATTGGCGAACTACTTTGCGAGCCCTATGTGACGTCTAACGGCACGGGAAGGATATATATAAGAAGTACTACCCAATCCAACCTATAGTCCTGATTTGGCGCCCTCTGATTTCCATCTGTTTGGTCCACGTAAAGTTGCACTCCAAGGGGTAAGATTTGAAGGTGACAAAGGAGTGATTCATGCAGTGAAGAAATGGCTACATAATCAAGAGAAAATCTGGTATGGGTTAGGAATACATGCACTGTTTCGCGCTGGCGTAAAACCGTACAAGTTGATGGGGATTACGTTGAATAATACAAATGTTTACATGACATATCCATGTATATTGTGTATAAATTTCATGCTTTTTGAATAAAAAGCTCCTGAGAAAAATGATGTGGTGCATTACTTTCTGAACATCCCTCGTACAATGACTATTACTGAAAAAAAAAAAAAAACAATATTAAAACTGACACATAAATACTGCTCCCACTGATTCATTAATGATTTCAACACTACATGCAAAGCAGATAAAATACACTGATGGGAATAAATCAACATACAAGTGAACGTGATTACAATGATGGAAAACCATAAAACTTGACCTCATCATTAAGCTAATTCTAGTGCTTTATCTGCAGTGCCATTGTGTATTAATGTGCACAAAAATAGACAGAAAGATAGAATTTTATACTGGAATTTATATAACACAACATTATACTGGATTCTGCATTCCTGTTCCCTTAAGTCAATCTGCTTAATTTCAATGAAGGTTGTTCATACAAGTGAAGGTTTCATACTACCACAATGAAATTCACTATTCTGCTTGCACAAAGAAACACCAAAGATTTTATCAATATTTTTGGTTTTTCTGAGAAAATGGAGGCCTGACTAGTTCATACAAAGTTCATGGAAATCTTGGGGAGTTTGTTGATAAATTTCAGAGGAATTTTGGGGGAAAAAAAAACAACTAATTCCATTTTTTTCTGTCATGTAAGACAGATCCCCCCCCCCCCCACTCACCCCCAGAAAACTCTAAAAATCATCCTGCATTCTGCACCTTAACCAGCCTTGGAGTAGAGGTTACCGATACTAGGCTAACACCTAAAAACAGCCATGTTTATGAGGTTCCACGAGTGACAAATGCATAGGTCTATACCACTTGAACAGTACTGTAGTTTATAGAAGTCAGTCAAATCACCTAAAACAGGTCAGCCCACGCAGGTTGGCTTATGAGTGTGGATACATCAGTACTTGTAATAAGGTGAGCTGCATGTTTCACCTAAGAAGTTCATAGGAGAATATCCTGTAGCACATAGTCTTGGACCAATGCCTTAATGAGGTGAGGGCTATAAAGTTCATGAAAAATGTGGAGTTTTCTTGGAAAAAAAGTGTGTCTCACATGGCAGGATATAAGGTAATCAGCAATTATTTTAGTTTTGCTCCAAAATATTATTTGCCAAATTGTAGATGTATCTTATATATTGGTATTTATTATATGGCAGGAAAATAACTTTGTGTTTGCTTTTCAAGCAATAATGAACATAAGCAACATATTTAATTTATACTTGCGAAAGCTGCTTCTTAATTTCAGTTGATCACCCTATCCAGCCACAGAGTCATACTTTAGAAAAGTTAAAAAAAAACCACATCAGGTTGTGCAATTTACTGTCAAGTCTTGTCTTCAACCCTTTTTTGAAGTTAATCTGACTGTAAAGTCCAGGTGTTTTTCACCAGATTGAACTATGTGAGCAGTAAACAGATAAATACTGAAACAAATAGCAAACAAACTGACAAATGCAACACTCAAATCAATGTAAAATAAAATGAACAATTCCAAGATGACCACCAAGATGTACATGAATTACCTAACATATGCCATATAGATAAACTTATACTTTGACATCTGTCTGCATGTAGGATGAGATGGAAAGTGTTAATGAATTAATGCTGCAAAAGGACAAAACACTGTAAGTCCATATCTAAGTATTATGTTTTACAGATTAGAATAACACAACAAATAACAGAAAAACTAGAGATACACATCTGAGCTTCACTATAAAACAAAAGCTTATATATTATGTTTAAATGTTTTATCTTCATCTCACAGACTATTAATAAAATATTCTTTCCATACTGTCCACCTATAAGTTATGCAAATGCTAAGATAACAGCGATATATGAAAATTTCTCAACAGCTCCACTTGAAAAGGTAAAGGTAATCCTGTCATGCCTTAGAAGCACATAAGGATATGGTGTTAGTACCCATATTTTCCTTGACCTGTCAGCACACTAGAGGGTGATATGGTCAGTATCACGCCTGGCCACCTTTCCTTCCCCAACTCCAGAAAAAGTCGGCTACTCATTTCCACAGTTGGGTGACTGGGATGCCTCTAGCCAGATTCGAACCCCCAACCTTCACCATGAGAGACCAGTGCACTAACCACTTCGCCACTCAGGCAATTTCCATTTGAAAGGTATATGAAAATTATTATAGGAAGCGATATGCGAACAACAATTTAAAAAAACCAAAGCTCACCTTCTGACAATGGGTGAGAAGACAAGTCTTGTATCAAAACCAAACACAATGAGGACCAAAATACCCTGGAAATCAAGAAAAAAAAAACTTGTACTGTTTATATGTAAGTGCCCCTACTTAACCGAAATATCAGTCATCACAATGATGGATTTCAAGATCCTTCAAGATCTGCTGGGGATCAATCAATGGTTGACAGACAATTTCTGCTTGTAATCCTAAATTTCACACTAAAAAATCAGTTTCAACATTACTGCTATCAACACTATTATCTGTTTATCTTTATCTACCATTGTCAATAGTTTTTTAGACAAATCAGTTGTGAGATTCCCCATTCTATATCAGTTTTCTTACACAAGAAACAATTTTTTTAATAAGTTAAATACACACTAAAATCATTACATTTTTTCTATACATTTAACATAGCAATTTTAAAACAAGCAAGATAAAAAAAAACATATAAAAACAGTGTAATGAAAATTCTGCAGATCTGCTCTGTTTAAAAAATGGTTTAAAAAAAAAAAACACTTAAAGCATGAAGTCAACGAGAATTTTTTTTTTTTCATCAAATTGCAACTAACACAATTTTAATTTTAAAAAAATATAGAAACTGTGGAATACTGGTTCTTCATGTGACGTGTCCTTTCCCTCTCACTGGCTTTCCTGAAAGCAATGCAGTCTTGTGCAAGCTGACCAGTGTCTTGCAATGACATATCCAGACTTTCCATGATGTCCTGAGTCCACCTGCAGGGAGGTCATCCTTTTTCTCTTTTGCCAGGCACTATGTTCTCTATGAATTCGAGAACAACGCAGAGATAAGACAGATGAGTGAACATGGGTGATCAGAACAAGAAGATGGACACATGTCGGTCACATGATGAGAAGAAACAGTCGGAGAATCCCAAAACAAGCTATCAAGTGGAACACAACAGGCTGAAGAAAAAAGAGGTTGACCACATGAAAGAGGACACGTTAAGAGAGGCCAGTTTAGTGGGCGTAACATCCCTTGATGAGGTTGAAAAGCTTGCTGAAAACAGGAAAACTTGGGAAACCACCATATGAGCCCTATGTGACATTTAACAGCACGGAAGGATGTAAGGTATATTCTACTATCAGTCTTTCAAACCACTGTGTATCTTGATATAGCAGAAGTATCGCAGGTTTCTAATTTTGATGGTGTTTACAAGGCAGCTCTCCGCGACAACTAATCCATCAATATCTTTTTTTTTATTTCTTTCTATCCACGATATCCTTCTTTAACATTTCATTTCAAATGCTGTTATTCTCTTTTCTAGTGACTTATTAAGTGTCCATATTTTGCATTTGTATGTTGCCACTTGGAATATGTAAGCTCATAACTTGGTTTTCTTATTTGTACCTTGCCACATACTTTTCATCTGTGCTAGTGTGCTGCAACCACTAGTCTTATTTTGATGTGTGGAATATTGGTGGGAGGACAAATTTTCAAATTTCACAGTTCACCTCGTGTAATTCATCTACCCATACATAATGCGAACGAAGAAGAAGAATCTACCCATACACACATGCATATGCAAGTCATATCACATTAAGCATGAGGATTTTGTCTTTTTTTCCTATAAGAAAAACATCTGTGCTAATGTAGATTTTTCAAATTATTAATGAGGAACAATCAATAGTTTTTCATGTTTCTAACACACCGGTTATATACCAAAATAATAAAGAAAAAGCTCATTAATTTCACTGATATCAAACATGATCTAACAAAATGGATCTTATAAACCATGGTAATTGGTTATAACAACAGCAGTGACATAAACATAATTCACGCTGCTCTCCAACAGTTATCTTTATGCTGGAACAATAAATTACAATCAGAAAGGAAGATTTACCTGTCCATAGTTAAAGACACAGTCAAGAAACTCAATCTCAACATAAATTCCTGTTGGCTGATTGTGGAAGAGACGCCATGCACACAAAAACATGCCCTGAAAGTAATGAGAAAACACAATTTTGAAAATTACATCACCTACTGCTTCCAAGAGTCTGACTCAAATGTTCCTGTAAAGACTTCAATAAATCCAGTAACAACTCAGTTCATTAACTCTAACACTGAACCTTTTATTCAGGAAAAAAAAAAAAAAAACCATTCATAACTCACTGAACTTGCACTGTTTCCTGTGAGACCAATTTTCCATTAAAGTCATAGAAAAAACATTCCTATATAACATGATGCATCAGCACCAGGGCATCTTGTTTACAACCGAGAGGCCTACAGGAGAGCTGTTAGGGAAGCAAAGTTCTGCAAAGGACATGCAAATGACTGAAATTGTCACAAGACAATAACAGCACCAAGCAAACACTTGACGTAAACTCAGGTACTGTTCCATAAAATTTGGGAGTGGTTTTCACATGAATATCCACTTTCTCTTAATACACTGAAGGTAATGTGTACAGTTTCCTGTAAGTGTAAGGAACAAAATTTTAATGCCCGACTTGGCATGTTAGCTAAACCACTACATATATCTTGAGAAGTCAGGCAGCTTTTGTGCTCAGAAGAAAAAGAGAATTAGATATTCTGGACATGTATGAAAGGGATTGACAAGCCAGGAGCTGTAACATTTAACAACTGAATGTGGGAATGTGGAGAGAAAAAAAAAAAAGGACAGTCAAGAAGATTATGATGAGGTAGCAACTTGTTGAGGTGTACTGCAGCACAACATGAAAATATGGCAGCAAAGATAAGCTATACCAGAAAGATGGCAGGGAACCAGAGATGTTCCAAACCATACCCTACCTAGCTCAGCCTGGCAAGGAAGTAGCTACAGTCCTCATGATGGTGGTGGAGTCAGCTGAGAAACTCACTTTTTTTTTTGGCTGGGGGGAGGGGAGGTGTCGTTTTAAGTTTTCAACCAAGTCATTATAATCCACTCCCAATCCACTGCAATGCTTGTGTTCCAACACTGATGACAGTTCTGCCAGATTTCAAATGGCAGAATGAAGACAAGAGTAGCGTAATGGTTAAGATGTTCATTTGGTTACCAGGATCAGATGCCTAGCTTCTTAAAGCAGAACAGATACATATAAGTAAGTCACTTGCTAAGTGAGGCACACATTATATACATAGCCATGAGTGAGTTAAAAAAAAAAAGATACATATTTAAGTAAGTCAAGTCAGTCAGTCAATCAGTCACTCACTCACTCACTCTTCTATCCCCCCACCCACCCCCAAAACATGAACATTACCCATATACTTCTCTTGTCACAACTAGTTGAAGGAGACATTTTTTTTTTAAATGGGCAAACTAGAGACCAGAAAAACAGTCAAATCAATCCCTCTGTAAACAGTGAAAACAAGAATGAGGCAAGCACAGAGAAGATTTAAACTTTTCTTCCCTTTCACAGAAGAATCTAAACAACTCATGGCCAAGCAGCCATTTACTTCACTGAAATACATCTTATCTAGAAGTGCTCACACAGGAGAGCTTCAGTTTTAAAAACCCACCATGTTTGTGAAACTCTATGAAGAAATCTATGAGATTTATTTAATTAAAACATAAAACATATCAAAATGAATTCTACCTTTTTGTCTCTTGGTACAAAAAAAAAAAAAAAAGGTATTACAAAAAATTTCCACACAAACGAGAATAAAGTTGACTGTGCTATGGTTACAGTGTAGCTGTCAAGACCTGTGAACTAGAGAAGGTCAAGACCCCATCCTACCTTTCTGTGATACTCCTCATGCTTTTATTAAGCTTGACAAAGAGGACACTGATCAATGAGCTTATCATGAGAGAAATCATGCAAGACACTGGAATCTACTCTTCATTAATCTACTTGCCCATGTTCTAGACCTACACCACAGTATCTCAGAACTCAAGTTGCAGTTACAAAAGATCCTATAGAAAAATTCACAGAATTCAAGAATTTATGAGTTCACTCACCCACTCACAAAAACACTTCTCTGAATCAAAAAAAAAAAAAACTAAACAATATCTAGACAAGAACTCTCCACTCACAATGAACATTGACAGAAGAAGCAGCAACAGCAATATGAGATGATGCATCATCTGGTACTCCTCGTCAATCAGTTCCCCTGAGGACTTCACATCCATTTCTTGAGGAGAGTCACCACTGACAATCACATTTGCTGCATAACCACGGAGCCTGTCCATACAGGCATGCCTCTGTTCTGTGCTACATTGGCCCAGGAGGCAAGTGCGCTCTGATATGTTCTGCATGATATCAGAAGTGTCTGACTCAAAGTCACCAGAGTTTGGGTATGGAATAAGATCTTCAATACTTGAAGCTGCTGACAGATAGGAAAACTTAAAGTTTACATGTTTTAATCTCTACACAGTTCTGAGAAACAAGTACATTAAATAACAAGTACATTAAATAACAACTGTGTCTAGCAAAAAAAAAATGAAAATCATAATTAAAAATGTTACAAGGGGTGATTGATAAGTTCTCAGCATAAGGTACAAATACTTGAAACACATAGCTGATATCAGGTCCATTTGTAGATCAGGTTAATGTAAGATTAAACACCAAGTCTCAAGAAATTAACTGCAACCAATTTTTTTGTACGGGCTACTGAAGTGGTAAGGGGTGGCAGAATTTGTGAAAATTGATAAAATTTATCACTGAGCAGTCATTCGCTACCTCTGCATCAAGGGTTTATCATCGAAGGAGATCCATGAGGATATGGTAGAGACTCTAGGGAAGCGTGCCCTTTCTTACAGCACAGTGAAGAAATGGGCAGCTCAATCAAACATGGAAGGGAAAGTCTGGAAGATGATCCCCATCCAGACCAAGAATGGTAACCACCAATGAAACAACCGGCAGAATCCATGACATGATTATGAAGGATCAATGACTGACTGAGCGGTACATTGCTACTGAGTTGGGCATCTCCCAGGAACTTGTTCATGCCATTATTCACAATGATCTTCAAATGACAAAGGTCTCTGCTTGATGGGTCCCGAAACTTCTTGGAGCTGATCACAAACGACAGCGTCTCAACACATCAAGAGACAATCTTGCCAATTTTTCTGCAGATCCTGAAAAGTTTCTGCAGCAATTTGTGACTATGGATGATACTTGGGTTCATCATTTTCAACCAGAAACCAAAGAACAGTCAAAGCAGTGGAAACATCATGGATCCCCACCTACAAAGAAAGCAAGGGTGGTTCTGTCTGCAGGCAAAGTGATGGCTTCCATCTTTTGGGATTCAGAAGGTGTGCATTAGTAGACTATTTTCAGAAAGGCAGAATGGTCACCGGGGCCCATTAGGCTAATCTTGTGAAGCAACTGCGAGTCAAACTGAAGGAAAAGCGTTGAGGGAAATTGACAAGAGGAGTCATCTTTCAGCAAGACAATGCTCCAGTTCACAAGTCGGCGATGGCAATGGCTGCATTCATGAATGCAGCTTCCAGCTTCTTGAACATCCTCCTTATTCCCCAAATTTGGCCCCTTCGGACTATTTTTACCAAACTCAAAAAGAAGCTCAGTGGTCACAAATTTGCTTCAGATGAAGATGTCATTTACGCTGTAGACCACTTTCTACTGGTACAAGATGCTGACTTTTACAAAGAAGGGATCTGCATACTCCAGGATCGCTGGACTAAGTGCATAAACTTGCAGGGGGACTATGTTGAGAAATAACTCAAAAAAGGTTGTCCACAAATAATCCGTTGTATCTTATGCTGAGAACTTATTAATCACCCCTCGTAACTTTAACAAACCATGAAGAACTTCTACACAGATTCCTGGCTCTCTTATATTTACAGAGTGCTTGCAGTAGTTCTAACAATGTTTACTTCTGTAACTTATAAGTACTGAGTTGACTGTGTATGACTGTGATAACAATAACAGCTCATGTATTTAGAATGTTTAATAAATTATTGCTGGTGTGGATCACAGGCTGGATGTAAAAGTTTTGGCATTTTAATTTTTCTCCTGCTCTTTATGTATTTACTGCTCCATGTACTAAACTGAATTGTTGAGTGAAAGTTACATGAAGAAGGGTAGAATGTCAGATAGACCTGTACATTCAATTCTCTACCCTCTGAACATGAAGTTCATTCTCTCTGTCCAGTTATTTACTCCAAGTTCTCATATGTCCTCTTCTATGTCACCTCTCCACCACAGCCTTGGTCTGTCATTACTTTCCAGATCTTGTATGTACTGTTTGGCCTAATGACCCTACTTCATTCTTTGTTACATGGCATAACTATCATAATCTCTTAAATATTCTAACAGATGTGATTAGCAGTGCCTTGTGCTATAACAATAACTATAAACTGGTTCTGATTCTCCATACTCCACCAACTCCATTTGTATGTGTATGGCAAAATTAAAAATGATGAGCCTATCAGGGAAAATGAAAATGTACAATTACTCACACTTTCTCATGACATGATTTTCACTGTACGTGTGATAGTTCCTGCTGAGCTCCGATTTCATGTGGGGTGAATCTGCATACTCTGGAATGGTCATTCTCGAATCCTCAATGTTGGCCCCCTGGTCGTAGTCACCTTGGGACTGATCTGTCTCTATGTCACTATCTGTGATCTTACAATGTAGCTGCTCCTGACCACGGTGAGCGACTTGTCTTTCTATTCTCTGCCACCACACAAGTGATGTGACTGTGGTGATAATGGAAATGGTGACAATCACCAGTGAAAAACCAGTCTGAAAATAAAAAAGGAAGAATTCAAGCAAAACCTTTGTTTGAAGTAAGGTAGTTTAGAACTTTGTCTCTTTATTTCTCAGTTTTCATGAAGTATAGAGACTTCAGATTTCAGCAAAGTTCAGATTTATATTTGCTTTGTATCTAACTAACAATGAGTATTAGTTATGGTGAAGTAAACAGAGAAGCACAGTACTGCATCTGGCCAGCCAGGTGAAACGTCTTTGCAAGGCTTAGCCTTTTACAACAAACTGTGAGTTATGCAGTCTCTGGACCTTAAACTTCAGACATGTCTGTGAATTCCGCAGTCTCCTGACCTTAATTTTCAGACACGTCTGTGAGTTCCGCAGTCTCTGGACCTTAAACTTCAGACACGTCTGTGAGTTCCGCAGTCTCTGGACCTTAAACTTCAGACAAGTCTGTGAGTTCCGCAGTCTCTGGACCTTAAACTTCAGACAAGTCTGTGAGTTATGCAGTCTCTGGACCTTAAACTTCAGACATGTCTGTGAATTCCGCAGTCTCCTGACCTTAATTTTCAGACACGTCTGTGAGTTCCGCAGTCTCTGGACCTTAAACTTCAGACACGTCTGTGAGTTCCGCAGTCTCTGGACCTTAAACTTCAGACAAGTCTGTGAGTTCCGCAGTCTCCGGATCTTAAACTTCAGACACGTCTGTGAGTTCCGCAGTCTCTGGACCTTAAACTTCAGACACGTCTGTGAGTTCCGCAGTCTCTGGACCTTAAACTTCAGACAAGTCTGTCAGTTCTGCAGTCTCTAGACCTTAAACTTCAGACAAGTCTGTGAGTTTCGCAGTCTCTGGACCTTAAACTTCAGACAAGTTTGTGAGTTCTGCAGTCTCTCAATCTTACACTTCAGACAAGTGCTCCAATCTTTTCCTAAATGCATCACTCGGTGCATAGCATATGATGGCACCACTTCTATATTGATGTACAGTTCTTGTAGTCTCTTGTGCTACCTTCGGCTTTGTATTATCTATAACAATAATGCAAAATGAGCACAGTGTGGGACAAACATAACTTGAGATTATGATCACTGCTATACACAATGACACACAGCTTTAGCTTACTCACTACTACCTTTATAAAGGGATATGAAATCAAAACACTGGATGTGTAATTCACAATTATCTTCAGTGATTACCTGCAGAGAGCCATAATGAAATGATGGGTCAATTTCTCCACCAAAATCATGTGATCCCACCATAAACAAAACACCTGTTGCAAAAACTGGAATACTGAAATCAGAAAAAAAAAACACACACTATATTCAATTAATCTCTAATATTAAAAATGACTCTCATAAAATTTAATGTTAGAAAAAAAAAAAAGCTTTTTGTAAATGAATACTACGCACATGTAGACATAGCTACAGCTGTATTGTACACTTGTATCTGGTAATGACTGATATGCTCACTGATTTCAATCAGTTTCTTGGTTTGTTCATTCTGTAATTTTCCTTCCTGGCAAAAGATTTCTTCTCAGATTTATGTGAAACAAAGGCACAAACTTGTCTTCTGATTTGTTCACAGATCTCATGCATGTTTCCAAAGTTCACTTTGAAAAGACACTATCTTTTCTATGTGTGTAAAAGCAGTTAAGATGACTTCTCATAAAAACAAATCAGCCTGTGATGCGCTTTAGTCTACTACATCTGAAAAAGAACAATACCCACCTGCCAGATTGGGCAAGCAAGAGTGAACTGTACACAGTTATCAGTGTATTAAAGGAAAACAGGATATTCAAGCATGAATTAAACCCAACTGGAAGAGACTGCATTTGAACTGAGACTAATCACAAAAATAAACCTACTCTATTGTTTTTGCAAATATATCTAGAAAATCAGCATACAAAAATGAACTTAATGTTCATTCATCATTCATGTCCTTTCCAGAACGATGTCCCTCTCATAGCCTCCCTGAATGCAGTACGCTCTTGCGCAAGTTGACCGACGTCTTATGCTGACACATTCAGACTTTCTGTAATGTCCTGAGTCCATATGCAGCAAGGCTGTCTCTTTTCACTTTTGCTGGGCACTATGCCTACTACTATTAACCTCTCCAAGCTACTGAGTCTCTTTATGTGGCCGAAGTATCTCAGCTTTCTAATTTTTTATGGCATTGACGAGCCAGTTTTCTGAGACACCTAATCGTAGCATTATCTCTTTATTTGATTTTCATTCTATCCATGATATTCTAAGTGCCCTTCTGTAACATTTCATTTCAACTGCTGTTATTCTCTTTTCTAGTGATTTGTTAAGTGTCCACGTTTCATATACATATGTTGCCACTGGGAATATGTAAGCTCTTAATAAACATACCTTTGTTTTCTTGTTGGTACCTTGCCATATACTCATCATTTGTGCTAGTTTCTGTGATGTATCTGGAATTCTTCTTTTGATTTCCACTGCAGTTACCTCTGGTGGTGATGACTGAACCTTGATATTTGAATTTATTTATGTTTTCAAGCTCTTGATGGCCCAATGTAATTTTGTCAATAAACTAATGTAAACAATGGCCAAACTTACCCAAATCCAAAAAAATAGAACCAAATATGCTTCTGCAACACATAACAAAGGCTGCGCACATGCAGCAAGCACAGAACAACTGCAATGGCTGCAGTCCAACAGCGTGTGGCAAAAACTCCCACTAAAAGGATTATGATGATGAGATAATGGTGCCAGCCTTCTGTCTTCCCATGACAGTAAAATGCAATCATTCCAATGCAGGCAAAAATCTATGAACACAATATTTAAGAAGTTACACTGGTTAAATCAAATGATTTCTTCAGAAAGCAACCACATTTAAATCAGCCTTTCAAAATGCTTACAATGTCTTCAGATAATATATGTAATGATTCTTACATCCTTCCTGTGCCATAAACGTCACACAGGGCCCGTATGGTAGTTCGCCAAGTTTTCCTGTCTTTGACGAGTTTTTCAATCTCATCAAGGGATGTTATGCCCACTGAACTGGCCTCTCTTAACAATGTCCTCTTTCATGTGGTCAACCTCTTTTTCTTCGGCCTGTTGTGTTCCATTTGACAGCTTGTTTAGGGATACTCTCATTGTTTCCTCTCATCACATGACCAACATATGTCCATCTTCTTTTTTCTGATCACCCCATAAGACAGGTTCTCGTTTGCTCATCTGTTTTATCTCTGTGTTGTTCTTGAATTCGTTCCATTTTATACCCTGTATTTTACCGAGGCATTTGTTTTCGAAAGAGTCTGTAATGATTAGAGATATTTTTTCTTGAAGTTTGATTGTAATGTTAGAGATTAGAGAATGTAATGATTAGAAAAAATTTTTAAAATTTATCTGAGGTTCCTTTTCATGTCTCAAATGGTTTAAGGAACCAAATGTTATAATCTTAAATTTGATTATGGTAATACTGGTGATGGTGGCAGGTATGGATTTCGCTTTCTTGATTTATAGGGGTAAGAAATGAGATGGAGCCTCCCTTAAGTTATCACACACCATAGTAATTCCATCAACACAGGGTCCAGGTCAACCCTTCCGTCATGCAGTGCAAAAAAGTAAGAGTAGTTTTGACTGACTATGGTTTGCCAACAATGGTGACAAAGTAGATGAAGGTGCCTTTGCTCCCCCTTCTGAAGAGGCAGTAAACAGTTTTTAGGATCCTTTAATCTGCAATTGCTCTGTGGTAGAAACAGCATGTTGATTTTTTGGGACTGATCTAATAGAAAAGTTCCACATACTGACTAGTGCCAGGATGGTTAGCAATGCCTTGGTGCCAGTTACCTGCTCTTATTTTTTTTTCTTTACTGTTTTTATACTTTCATACACTCTCCTTCTCATCACAAGAATAATAAATGTTTTTGCCATGTTTTTTTTTAAAATCAAATTTTAAACTCCTTAAACCTTTCACTGACATTCCTTTCCACTTGTCTTAGAAATCCAAGATTGCTAACAAGTGCAAACATTATCTCCTCTGTTTACTAAATTTTAATTATCCTAGTGGACAGTGAAAACGTTATTTGTTTCTTTATGTTCACTAGCATGGATATATTTTTTTTTAAACTCAGGATACTTCTACAGGTGATTTACTTTAAAACCACAAATCCCAGTCCTCTTATTTTACACTTTCACATTATGCTGCAAGGAAATAAACCAAAAATTTGCTATTGGAAATAACCATATCATTAAATTCACCCCCCCCCCCTCTCAATTTCTTGTTTTATTCATTTTTTCCCCCTTGTTTTTCATAAAACTGAACTATACACTTTCACCTAACTTTGTCATTAAAACAGAATGGCAAATGCCAGTCAATAATAAAGACACAAAGACTCACATGAGATAACATCAATGCTATAGTAAACCTATGAGGTATCCTTCTCCACTTGCCACTCAGCACGAAAATGCCAATAACCCACACCTGAAAGAGAATGTATTAATGTAATATAAAACATATGAACAGAACCACAAACAACTCTTACAAAAGCTGCAGCTAATCCTGTGCATATATTAAAATACTCAGAGTACAATGATCAGAGAAATCTGCTTTTATAAATGAAAAATATCTGTCTGTATGGTGATGTATACTGGATTTACTGCACACATGGCTATAGATGGATAAATGGAAAAAAAAAAATAATACAAGTAACACAATTCCATAAATATTGGCATTCTGCTTAAGTCTACATTGGGTGAGAGGGGAGAATTTTTTTTTAACATTTCCTGGGCAAAAGACGAAACAATCCATCTTCCGGTTTTCCATGTGTTGTTGGTTGAAAGCTAGATTCACCGTTTTCAATGGTCGTCTTATTCACACTGTTTCTAGCTTGTTATTTAAAGTAATTTTTTGTTGTCTGTATTTTTACTGCAAAGTTAATATAATAAAATATTGTTTTCAATCTTCATAACTTAAAAACAAATTATTACTCTCACATTTTGAGATGTTGGGAACATGTGTTTACAGAATTTTGCAAGTCTACAGTTTCTCAAAATTACACAGCACGTTTCTTTTGATGACACCACGACTGACACTGAATTATGCTCTGATTTTTTTGTCAGACTGCCCCAGTGATGACGAAAAATCACCGTCTAATGATTCTTGTATGGGTTTCAAAGTGATTCCTGTGACAGAGATGGGATTAGACCTACAATTACTAGGCACAGGGTTGCTGTGTCTGAAAGTTCAAATGACAGTGATTGTGATTCAATCAGGATATGATGCTACAACAGCAAGTATTTCACATTTTTCATGTGATATAGTTGGCAGTGATACAGGTGTGTGGAGTAACATTGATTCTACACCAGTTCTTGAAAAATTTCTAGGAAATCCTGGTGTTTCAGTGAATGTAAACAAACCAGACAGCATTGAGGAAATTTGCAGTATAATGTTTGGCAATGAATTTTTTTTTTACCTGTTAGCTCATCATGAAAATTTATACCATGCACAGACCCAACATATGCACAAAACTACTGCCTTTTTGTCTGAAAATATAACACACGAAGGCATGAAAAAATTCTTTGGACTAATCATTTTGATGGGCCAGACTAGGAAGGCACACCTGAAAGAGTACTGGACAACAGACCGTCTTCTGGAAACACCAATATTTTCACAAACAATGACAGAGCTAAATTTGAGCATCTTCTGACATTTCTGTATTTCTCTGACAACTCTCAGAGTGCTGCCAACAAACTTGAAAGCTGCTTACAAAGGAATAAAGAAAAGTGAAAGCACATTTTGTCGGAAAGACCAAACACTTCCTTAGGTCTGAAAGACAAGAGTTGTCAGCATGATAATGATATCAACAATGCACAATTAAAAATAGTTGCTACTGGGAAGACAAATAGAAAAAACTAGACAGCCACTAATGAAACCAATCTGCATAGTTGATTACAACAAGCAAATGAAGGGTGTAGACAGGGCTGATCAGTATCTTTCATACTACACCTTGAGGAAGACAGTGAAATGGAACAAAAAAGTAGGATTCTGTCTCACCAACTGTGCATTATTTAACTTATACACAGTCTACAGAGCCTTAAAAAGAAAAAGAAGACCTACAAGCAGTATTTGGTTGAAGTGGCAAGATTCTGACTCTCTGAAACCAACTCTACTGTTCAAGAAAACTTGAAAGCAGGTGATAAGAATGCCAAAAAGCTCAAAAGGCCCCCAAGCAAGGATCCTCCAGGAAGACTATCTGGAATAGTAAAGGATCTTGTCCTGGTGAAGCTTGAGGGTCAAGGCACTAAAAAACCACCATCTAGGAAGTGCAGAGTGTGCTTGGTCAATAGGAAAAAAAGTGAAACAAGATTTATTTGTAAAAGTTGTCAAGTCCCATTGCATCCAGATAATTGTTTCATAAGATATCACACACTCAAAAAGTACTAGAAGGTCTTGGAAGTCTGTCTACCAAAATGGATTAAATTATCTCAATGGTGAGGAGAGATATGCATTTTTTATAAGTCCACTCAAAAAACTTCATTTTTCAGAAAAATGGCTGGGAACTGGGAGTTTTTCAGAGTAAATAACTGTCGTCCACAAAGTGTCAAAATAATTTTAATTCTGCAAGACAAAAACTACCTGCAAAATTTAACAGGGTAGTAAATTATTGCTTTAATAATTTTCACATTTTGAATTTAAAATATTCATTATGATCAGCTTGCCAATGTAATGACAGGCTTTGTTTGAAGACATGATTCTCTATTTAACAGACTTAAAAAGATTTTTCTACACACCATCACTTTTTAAAATGAAAATCTATTATCAACTTCTTTGTCTCTCTCAACATGCTCAGAAAGTATGCTAGGCCCTTGTTCATGTGCAGTGCAACCTAGGTTTATTTAACTCTCTTAAATTTATTGAAAACAACTATATCCCCAAAGCAAATAATATATGGTGAGCTTCTGGATGGACAGACAGTGGCAGAACAAAACTGGGATGAAAGGATATCAATATCACACCAATGAGAGATCAGCCATGACTACTTGCAAGAACAAGATGATAAACATAAAGAGTGACTGCAAAAGAGGATGATGTATTATTTGAGAAGGGCATGACAGATAAAACTGAAGTGCAAAGAGATTGGGCCTAGCAACACAAAGATGGTTTGTTGTTTTTTGGCTGATTATATTAAATATAAGCAGAATCAGGCAGGTCATCAGGATGATGCTCTGCAACTTACACAAACAGGCAACATCTACCTACTTCAAAACTGTCTTGCTAACAAGAAAACAGTCAGTTTCCTAAATTTAAACTGAATTAAGATTTACTGTCATTTAGCTAATATATATTTTTACTCTAATCTCTTATTTTATTCCTCCTCTAATGACTTATTCCAAGCTCCTCTAATGACTTATTCCAAGCTCCTCTAATGACTTATTCCAAGCTCCTCTAATGACTTATTCCAAGCTCCTCTAATGACTTATTCCAAGCTGGTGACTCAGGATACAAATCCACTTGGGCTGGTTGGCATGATAGTCCACCATGACATTAGGGCTATCTAGTATCTTCATATCTCATCTTAATACAATCTTCAACCAGTTTTGCCTGCTTAGCTGTGTTTTTTTTTCATACACTAGTTGTCTGTAAAGCATATTTTAAAGACTCTTTCATCTTCCAAGTGAGGAATGTGATCATGGATAGTCTCTGTCCATGTGCAGTACTAGAAAAGGTGAAAAAATAAAAAAAGGTAAAATCTCCACTTCCATGCCATTAAAGCAAAATGCAGACGGGTGTTTGAACCGTATTTTCAAGACCATTGGCGAATGAAAATGTGATGTGGTCAGTAGTATGCCTGGCCTCATTTACCTTTCCAGACTTCACTGGTACCCATTTTTAGAGGCTGGGTGGACCCAAGGGCCGTTATACTGTATTAGAAAGATTAGATCTTACTAGCAATTACAATCTATAATCAAAGGCAATAATACATACACAACATGTGATGCTGATGATGCTAACATCAAATGAGGTGCTAGTAAGCAAATTCTTGTAGTCAGTTCTAGTGATAACAGTAAGAGACATCATCTTGGCTGATACAAACATGAGAGGTGCGGACAGGAAAGTTCCTAACACCAAACCTGTGGCAATCTGTAATCATAAAGACAAAACAGTATTAATGGTGCCATTTATTTTATCAGTCCTTTGTGATATGTGAAAAACTCAAAGCTGAAAACTAAAAAATAGACCTTGAAAACAATGGCTTATGACAGAACACATACTATCTTATCCACAGAAAAAATCATTACAGAAATCTAGTTATTGAAAATACCTTCATATCACCTGAAAGATTTCAAATTAAAAAAACTGGAAGTTTATTTTGTAAAAATTTGCAAAAAAAAAAAACAAAAACCCCACCACCACCCCCACACACACACACACACACACTCACGCACACACACACACGTACACTCACAAACACACACACACAGGGTGTTCTTAAAGTCTCACTACACTTTCTATGAAAAAAAAAATTGAAAAACATGAAGTAAATGACTTCATCACAAAATGTGCTCAAAAAAGTCATTTAATTAGTTACAACAGTGACTGCAATGATACAACGCTGTTTTGGGTTAGCCGGAATGTACCACTGAAATATTCATTACAACAGGTGTTGGAAATGTCCACCACGGGCTTCAAGACATGACTGTACACGTATCTTCATATTGTCAAATACCTTGTGTAATGTGTCTGTTGTTATTTCTTGAATGGTAATTCTGATTGCTTCTTTCAGGTCCTCAACTGTTTGTAAATTATTTTTGTAAACATTTCCTTTCAAGAAACCCCATAGATAATAATCTAATGGATTTAGATCTGGAGAAAATAAGCAGGCAAAATTCCATGTGATATTATATGATTTGCGAAAATTTCTTCCAAAAAAACCGTGTGTTGCTCTAGCTGTGTGTGCAGTTGCACCATCTTGCTGGAACCACACTTCTTCAATTTCACGTTCATTCAGCTGTTCTAAAAAAGGCTCCAGAATGTCAATACCGTACCGATCTGCATTTATAGTACTGTTGAAGAAAACTGGTCCAGTTAAACGTTTTCTACTAACGGCACACCATACCCCAATTTTCGCATCATGTAGTGGCGCTTCATGAAATGCATTGGGATTAACACTGCTCCAAATACAATTATTTTGGCTATTAATGTATCCAGATAGATGAAACCATGCCTCATCAGAGAAGAATGTTAAATCAAGAACTGACTCATCTTCTTCAGCTAAAAATGCTTGAAACCATGTGGAGTAGCTGACTCTGGATCAATTGTCACACCCTTTTAGTTCAGACACAACAGAAATCTTGTATGGATGAAAATTTAACCAATGTTTAACAATTTTGTGCACTGTTCTCAATGATACGTTCACTTCTTGCAACATTTTTCTTAAGGACTTGCATGGACTTTTCAGGATTCTATCTTGGATATCTAGACATTTTTCTTCAGACACAACAGGCCTACCAGATAGTGGAGCATCTTCCACTGTTCCTGTATCACGAAACTTATTCAACAAATTTCTTACCGTAGTGCGATGAGGAGGTTGTTTATCAGGAAATTTTGCTATAAATTTCTGAACAACCATCTATGTGTATTGACCGTCATTTTGAAACACTTGTTCAACCAAAAAAATTCTTTCTTCCGTTGATAACACATTCTGTTTTGAGTGCAAAAAATTACTCCAGCAGATGGCAACCATTCACTGGATTTTTCTTCACAACTGACTGGGCAGCACATTTTTTTAATGACTTCATTTTCTTCATTTTTACACAGAAAGTGTAGTGAGACTTTAAAAACACCCTGTATATATAGGTGGAGTCTGCTAAAAAGTGCACTGCACTGAGTGCAAAAAACACAGACTTACAGTTTCATAGAGACAGAAGAAGAAGAAGAATTTAAATACAACACAAAACAAGCCCACTTAACAACTATCATCACCTTGGAGGCTGACTGCAAAGAATTTCTAACTTTTCTGGTCTTGTTGGTACTCTTGTTGGTACTCAATAACAATAACTACCTAATAGACACACATCTACGTCATTCTCATCTTCCTGCTGTTCTGTTCTCTATTTTCTGCCATATATTGCTTTAATTATATCATAAAGTCCCTTATTATGTTAAAAAAAAAAAAATCATGTACCTGTTTGTCTTGCTCTATCTGTGAAATATGTCAAATTCTTCTGTGCAATCATACTTCTAACCTTTCCTTTTCCCTTACATGTTTAGCGTCCATAATTTTGTTTCACAGAATATTTTAGTAACACTTGATAACTTTCATCTTCAACCGACATGTTATCTGCTGGTATGGATTTGTCTTGAAAGGATGTTTAGTTATCCTTAAACTCTTCTTAATTTCTGTTTCACATTTGTTAGTACCTGCTATCAAGATAGGTGCTCAAAGTTTCTATAAAATTTTAAAAAAGGAATGAGTAACTTTATCCTGATAAGTAGGTTACTAAACTTTCACTTGGGCAAAAATGGGGGGGGGGGGGGGGGCAAGTTTGATGATAAGGATAAATTACTAATATTATTATTTTTTTTTAACCCAGTAAATTTGGTCATAACTCTCACTGTTAAGAGAGGCCAAATTAGTAGGCATAAAATCCCTTGATGAGGTTGAAAAACTCGCAGATGACAGGAAAACTTGGTAACTACCATGTGTGCCCTATGTGACATTTAATGGCACAGGAAGGAAGTAAGATGTAAGAAATCTCCATGGTTACATATTTCAATCAAAGCCAGGATAAACCCAGCTGGGATGGGACTGTCACACTGGGACGTCTGGTAACCTTACTTAAAAAGCAAAGCAAGTCAGAAAAAATTCTCACCACATCCTGAGCAATTCCGTAGTCACTGGCATAGAGGAATACTGATGGAGCAGATGGGAATGTACCATACAGAAATGCGTACATACTGTAAGAAGTTGTTTCATTGCCAGTCTCAAGCCAGCTAACAATTTCCCATGTGACAAGCGGCAGGAGGATGCTAGACAAGAGAACAGATTGTAATTCTCTTAAAAGAATAGATGTTCTTTTATGATCCAGTGTCATTACATATTTACATGCCTATTTTTACGATCCAGTGTCATTATATATTTACATGCCTACTGTTATGATCCAGTGTCATTACATATTTACATGCCTATTTTTGTAATCCAGTGTCATTACATATTTAAATGCCTATTAATTCTGAGCTTTGGTGAAATGTACCAATGTAAACAAAAACAAAAAAATTAGTTTTTAGGAAATTAAAGAGAAAATCTGAAGTGGGTTGCTAAAAATAAATTCTGACATATTGGAGTATTAAAAAGTCCAAAATTTATGCTAAATAATTAAATGGATTATATATATATCAGAAATGATCTTAAATGCAATAAAAATAGTTTAGGTTTTAAGTGGTTCATATGGACAAGGCAATCAAGACATTAAGCTTTGAATCTGATATCATACACACAATACAAAGTGTTTTACAAATGATAAACTTTCCATATGATTATCCAGTTTTAATACCTTTTCTTCTTTTCTTGGATTGGCCTTTAAACAAATCTCCTCTGTGATCACATATATACACCAAAATGTCAAATAGTGTGATCTCATTACACAGAGGAGGTAAATGGTAGCCCTATTATGGAGACAGCTATGACTCTTTGACCTATTATAACACCAGAAGATGATGTATTCAGCATCACATTTGGCTACCTCTCCTTAACCAGCTCCAGAAGGAGCTAGGTACCAGATTCTACAACTGGGTTACTGGGTCGCTCCCTGTTGGACTTCAACCACCAACTTGGCCATGACAGATTAATGCACTAACAACTGCTCCATTTAGGTGCCCCTCATTACATAGTCTTACATTTCTTGATTCTCTGAGACACAGTTTTTAATTCAAACAAGATAAGACAAGTTACTGACATGCTGATTTTGAGCCTGTACACAATCTTTTAACAGACTGGATTGTACATACTTCTAAATGCCCTTTCAATATGATGGATGTAAAAATGAAGAATAAAAATAGGAAAGAACATGAAAAGAAGTTCTTACTTTTTAGCCACAATAAGGAGAACTGGAACTACCAAGCAAATACCCAGCTGACTTCTGACTTTGCCAACCATGCTGAGCCCCAGGTAGAATAATGCAGAAGCGTTGTAAGCATTACCTTAAACAAAAATTAAATAAAAAAAACAAAACGATGAGAGCTTCAGATTTATTTCAGTTACAGGTTCTAAGGACTGTTATAGCCGGAGGTGGGGTGGAGGATATGCTCTCCACTCCAATGGCGTGCATCTCAAATAGCCTCTGACAGTCAAGTAAAGTTCCTGGCCTTCTCATGGCAGAACTGTTTAAACTGACAGGAGAAGGGGCAAAACTAAATATCTGGTGCCTGAAAACCAGACACTTCGGGTAGATGAGAGTCATGTTTGGCAGCTCATCTACTGCTGCTGGCGAGACTCTTCAGCTGCCGTGCGTGTAGTGGGGCTCCTCCCGGCCAGTGAAGAAAGGTGTGAATGGGGCTGCCATGCGGCACCACTGTGGAAAAGGTGAAAGAAAGGATTAAATGAAGTAAACAGTAGTCAAATCATGGCACCTCTGGTCTGGAGGTCGGCCACATCCTAAATGCATTCATATCAGGCGAAATGCCTGAACCAGCTTAACCCAGAGGTTAAGACACTGCTGGCGATACTCTTCAGCATATCCTAATCACGCTGAGGTTTTCCAGTGAGAAAGCCCAACGCTGGACTGGATGGGCAACCACCTCTCACCTGGTGGGGATATACTAATATCCAAAACATGTCGAGGTTTTCTGGTCAGAAAGTCCAACTCTAGATTAAACTGGTGCAACGAAAACCACGGTGTCACGCATTCCCGCTTCTGAGATCCACCAAGAATACAGGCTCAAACCCTGTGATACTCTGAAGCTATTGTGGTCCTCTCGTGGATCTCGAGTGGTCCTTTTGGGGACCACAGGACCTACTGAGGACCACAGAAATAAATTCAGGAGGATCATGTGTCTTGGTGGTAGAAGCGAACGAAGAAGAAGAAGAAGATCTCAGTTACAGGCAATTCAAGCTTCTATGTCTTTACATGTGACATATCAGAGGTCACAATGACAGAGTCAAGGCCTGATCCCATCTCCATGCATTTATCATTGTAAACAGGATGTTGCAGCGCTGTAAGGCTTGGCCAATGTGCTAGGAATTGATGTATTTCCTCTGGTGATAAAAGTGGCTGAGAAGTTGTATTATACCAGGACTGCGGATTCATATGCTAAAACTGTGACTCCAGTTATGACTTTTCTGCTTTTCTAATGTCCTACCCTGTTTCTGTATATAGTATACTTCTACTGATTTCAACTCTGATTCAACCCAAAATGTATTCCAACTCTGGGCCTCTTTTTTTTCTACTGAATCAAACTCCTTTAAAAATGGTACACTTCTAGCAGCTCCACCCACATTTCCAGCAGTCACAGTCCTACTCTTTTGGGGCCTATGCCCAAAATGACAGAAATTAGCCACAACAGTTCACTCCTCATTTGATATGAAGCCTTTAGCACTTCTTTAATAGCTTGTAAAACTCCATCGTTAAAAGCCAGTAAAACTTCTTTAAAATTATCTAGGTATCCTTGGAGAAGAGAGCAGTCTGCCATAAGGCACCTGTCGACATTGCCATCCAGCTTGTTCTGGACTAATATTTGGGTGGCCACGATGCAGCCTGTTTTATGCTTCTTATATGCAAAAGCAGTTCTGCACCAGATGCTGGGCTGTCATTCTTCCAGTGCCACATGTGCACTCATCTGTTCTGCCTGTCTTCAGCTTGTTAAATTGGTGATACCTCAGTCTGGTGTGGCCTGTGTGAAGTCTGAAGATTTTGATCTGTTCATCTCTGGTTGGTTGGTGATAGGAGTCCATTCTTATAATGCCTGTTGACACAAGATCTTAACCAAAGCATAAACTGCTAAGAGCCTTTAGTTTGCAGGTAACAGGGAAATGCAACAACATGAGGTATACTATAATTTATTCAAGGTGTGCTCTTGAAACTCAAGAGTCACTACAGGCTGATGAGTTTGTAAGAGTAATCTTACTCTGAGTGTAATGTGAATCAAAGTGTATGGTGCAGGTTTACAAACAAAAAAAATGAAAATAGGAAAAAACCATTTTATTGAAATGCTTTTTCCTATTTTCATTTTTTTGTAAAAAAAAAAAAATGAAAACAAATTTAAAAAAAAAAAAACAAATTCTTCTTCTTCTACTTCTGCGTTCGAGATTGTTGGTCACATCAGATCCTGATCATTGTCGACATGGCAAAAGTTGCAGTCCTCTCCAGACCCTGATAGGACCCCCAAAGCTTTTGCTCCAAGCCTGTGTCCTCTGGCCATGTCTCACAATAAAATGCAAAAAAAGTGAAAAAAAAAAAACTATTCTCTGTTATGAGATTTGATACTTTAAGAAGTCAAGTATGAAAATTATAAATCTTTTTTCCTTTTCTTTTCCCTTATCTTCATAAAACTGCACCAGATCCCTTTATCCACTTCTATTTTATAGTACCAGATCTACAACAGTCATCATCATTAGGAGAGTCCCTGCTGTACAACAGTCATCATCATCATTAGAACAGGTGAAGAGTCCCTGCTGTACAACAATCATCATCATCATCATTTGGAAAGGTGAAGAGTCCCTGGTGTACAACAATCATCATCATCATCATCATTTGGAAAGGTGAAGAGTCTCTGCTGTACGACAGTCATCACCATCATCAGGAGAAGTGAAGTGTCCCTGCTGTACAACAGTCATCACCATCATTAGGAGAAGTGAAGAGTCCTGCTGTACAACAGTCATCACCATCATTAGGAGAAGTGAAGAGTCTCTGCTGTACAACAGTCATCACCATCATTAGGAGAAGTGAAGAGTCCCTGCTGTACAACAGTCATCACCATCATTAGGAGAAGTGAAGAGTCTCTGCTGTACAACAGTCATCATCATCAGCTGGAGATCAGGTAAAGAGTACATGCTGTACACAACTAGTTGCTCACAGACAAGTTAGCGGTAAATCCACATTTAACTAGAAAGTTTGGAATGTCTGGGCAAAGCATGCAAATTCTTCACTGCTCTGACAGGTATAAACTGATGAACTAACTCATACAAAATATAACAACTCACCTAATACAGTCAGTATGTCATCCAATATGCTGGGCACATGGCCTGAGAAAATAAAATTTCCTGCCACACCAATGGCTGTCATGAAAACAATGGGATTGGCAATGACACCCTTCAGCACATGCAGCAGTGCTTGTCTGAAACCATGCCCTTTCTGCTGGCTTTCTTCCTGAACAGTGTGATGCTTGTGAATCTCCATCAAAGTGAATCCAACTGGATTCAGCAGAACCAAGGAGATAGGAGCAATCAGGTATAAGTATTTGAGATATTCTGGATGTGTGCTTCCATACAGTGCTTGAACTGTGGATACAGAAAGGTTGCATTTTTATGAAAACAATAAATGAATAGAAATCACATAATTTTATGGGAATTCCTCTTATAAATTTTGTCTACTTGGCTTTTCTAAATAACTTCCTACTTGAAAAACCTCCCAAATAACTTTCTTTTGCATAATCTCACTCCTAACAACACCTATTGTCATATAATGTCTGCACTTTTACTCATCTACCCCTCTTCCTCACAACCAAAGTCTTCTGGTCCATGAATTTTCTTGGAATAAAAGATCAAATCCCTCTATCAAAACTAATTACTTCAGTTCATCCATTTCAACTGTAATTTTCTGATCAATCAGTAGAACAGCTGTGGTCATGAAAACTATTGCTTGCTAAGAATCTCTGTTGGACACTCAATGGGTCCTACCATATTCTGAGAGTCTCATTTCATTTTCATAGAGGCACACTGTAAATGTGCTATCATCACAATCTACATAATGATCTTAGCAACTGAATCAGTTTGGTATTTCAACTCTGTCATCTCAATCATTTCATACATTTTCAAAACTTGTCAATTTCTGAAACATCTCAACTTCCACTGGCCCCTTAAACTATCACTTCTGTCTGCTACATCATCTTGCTAATGGCCAACTACATGATGTGCTAACAAAAGAAAGACAACAGGCCCAGTCAATCTGGTCCTGACACTATTGTGCCTTGAAAGCAAACTCAAGAAAAAATTAAGCTTTCAGTGATCTAAAATGATGCTAGGCTACACCATGTGAAATTCTGATAAAGGCAGGACAAATACATAAGAAATATTTCATTTGGCACTATCTTCCCCCTTTCAAGTCTTGTCAATGCTCCAAATATTACCTTGAAACACATAAACTCACCAAGATGAAGTGATCATTTAAGCAGTGTTTGCAAGTTTTGTTACTGACTGACTTGTGAGTGAGAATCTCACCAACAGTCTGGCTGACTGATTTTTTTCAAACTCCACTGTGACATCAGCTCAGTAAAATGGCCAGGTACAATGGCATCTCATAGTGCCAAGTACCAATGTAAGACGGACAATTCCTCTGGCTTCTCACTCCTGTTCTTGAAATGTTTATTGTTGATTCCTCTTGGAAAATCATCTCTATCATAAAATTATAGACACCGTCTTTACGAAAGATGCAATGTGACTCGGGCAAAAACTTTTTTTCACTCCTATATCACAGAAACTTCACATTTGTTGATTAATTCTGTTCTTTTGTTACTATTTGTTTTTGTTTTCTTGCTATGCCTGCGGGGGCGGGGGTGTAGCACCCCTAGAAGATTCAACCAAGCTTGGCAGATCTGTGGGGGGAGGGGCCAGACTAAATCTTACACACTGGTCCTTTAGATTATGGGATTGGGTGTCAGGCCAACATCCTCACCCTGGGACCCACCTAAAGTCACTTACCTGTTATGGAAACTTGCAGCAAATCAAGAGACAAGCTCACAGAGAAAAGAGACTAATGGTGAGCCACACTGCAAGTGTGATGCGACACATGATGGCATGGGAACAATATAAGATGTAACTCTTTAGGCTGGTCTACCTTACTTTCTACATGGATTTTTTTTCCCTCTCAAAAATATTTTAGCATTCTCTCTTAACTAACTTACATCTTAAATCCTTCCCGTGCTGTTAAATGTCAAATAGGATTTGCATAGTTGTTTGCCAAGATTTCCTGTTCTAAACGAGTTTTTCAACTTCATCAAGGGATGTTATGCCCGCTAAACTGGCTTCTCTTAACAATGTCGTCTTTAGAGTTTCGCGTGGTCGACTTCTTTTTCTTCGGCCTGTTGTGCTCCACTTGACAGCTTGTTCTGGTAATCTCTGATTGTTTCTTCTCATCACATGGCCTACATATGTCCATCTTCTTTTTCTGATCACCCATGAGACTGGTTGTTGTTTGCTCATCTGTCTTATCTCTGTATTGTTCCTGAATTCGTTCCACTTTATACCAAGTATTTTCCTTACGAATTTGTTGTCAAAAGAGTCTAATTTCTTGTCTATTTCTTTAGTTGATTTCCAGCTTTCACATGCATAAATGAGGGTAGATATCACATTTGAATTGAATAATCTTAATTTGGTTTTTGTGCTTATAACTTTTGAATTCCATATGTTCTCAAGATTTTTGAAGGACAAAGCAGCTCACAGCTTTGTGATCATCAGTCAACAAACATGGGACCCAGCGGGCACAAACTTTTCTATAGCCTAGGGTTTCAATCATTTCCTGTACTGCATTGTGTCCTATTACAAGATTTACAGCAATTTCAGATACTGTGACACGTCTGTCTTGTTTAATGATGTCCTCAACCCTTTCCAGGTTGCATTCAGTGGAGGCAGTTCGAGGGTGACGGCTGTAAGGCATATCTTGGATGCTTGTGTTTCCATCTTTGAAATGTTTCATTCACCTCCTAACACTGTTAGCACCCATACACACATCTCCATAAGCAAGTTGAAGTCTTTGGTGAATTTCAGCAACGAGGATTTCCTCTTTAACGAGGAACTCAATAATAGCACATTGACGGAACAAAACTTCAGCACCCACCATTGTGTTTCGGCTCTGTGTGGTCATGTGATAAGAAGCGCAAAGGATGCAAGTTAAGGTGATACATGATGGTGATACATTTATATTTTCTCAATCTATAAATTCTGATTTTTAAGAAATTTTTGCTCATGACTTTCAGTATGATTCTTGAAAAAACCTGTTTATGGCTCAGATGATACTGATTATTCAGTATCTTCAGCATTGTTATACACAGCAGATAGACTCTGCTCAATATAAATATCTCAGTAACAGCTGTGCACATATTGCAGACATTTATTTATTGCCAAACAGCTTTACCTTCTGAGACAGTAAGCAAGGCAAACTAAAACAAACAGACCTGAAATCTGGTTATAAAATATAATTAATTCATTTTTTTACCATTAGCTAATGACTTGAAAAATTATGACAAAAAACAAACTACAAATAAATATAAAAATGCAACAAAGCTGCTGTTTTAAGTAGTAGCAAAAAAAAAAAAAAGAAATAAAAATGTTAAGCTGATGATGAACTTTGATATTTTGAATGAAAACCTTGAGAATTCAATAACTGTAAAAACAACGGATATCAGTATGCCAAAAATGGAACAACTCAAATGTCAGTATGCCAAAAAAAAAAAAGTGTTACATCTCAATGTAAGTTAAACAGTACAGGAGAAAAAAAAACAACATGAATTACACAGTGAAAATCTCCACACATAAACAAAACTTCATAACCTCAATCACATGTTTTCAAAAGAAAATGAAAACCAGTAATGCTACACTCTGGTGAATGTGTCATCATGGTATATGAAGCCCGGACTTTGTCATTTTGAAATATCATCATGTAGCATAGACCTTAGCTACTGTAGGTGATCTACAACCTTCTCTCAATTGTGAAGCTGAACATCAAGACAGTGTTGACGTTATGATGAATTTCCATCAATGGATGCATGAAACTGGATAAGAAATGGGTTGGATGACTTTCCAAACTTCCTTTTTTATATAACTAAGAAAAGGGCTCTGTAAGTCTGTGGAGTCAGTACATTATACTCTCAACTTCTTTCTGTATTTTTTATGTCAAACTGAGATTCTGAATCATTCATAAACTGTACATTTCTACCAACTCTGACATCACTCAGACTTGCATTCACAGTTATGCCTGCAATCACAAGAAACAAGTCAACTTCTGCCCTTTTCATCTGGCCATTCGTAACAGTATCATCTGCTACATCAAGCGCTGCACGTAAGTGTTACAAAGACTTGACAAGCTTCAGTTCACTGACTCTAACAAATACATCACTTCTCACAGTCAGCTCTGGATCAACTTTATGATATACTTTATTAAGCCAACACTTGAATACCAACAGGTAAGAACAATTCTATTAATTTATACATTAAATCAAATCACATCTCCAACTCACCTATTGGGTATCCCAAGGCAAAGTCATTGCTCTGAGTTGCAAATATGCCAAATATGCCAGTGTAACCTAAATTAAGGGGCCGTTTAACCAAAAGAGTGACCAGCCCCACCAAGATAAACAATGAGGCTTTAGCGATAAGAATGCCCACAAGAAATGTCCAATTTACCTGGTAATACATAAAGTCTTTTGGTTAGGTATTTTAAATGTGTGCTAAAAAAAAAAATAACAAGATTTAATATTTTAATGAGAAAAACAAAAATAAGCAACTTAGGTTTAACACTTTTAACTGAAAAAAATATAAAAATGCACAATACATACTTAACTTTAACATCCTAAGGAAAAACAAAGATCTATGACTTACACTTTACTCCTACAAACATAATGGTATATTAGTTTCAGAAAACTGTTGTGAAGGAGGCAAATGTCAGTTGTGTGGAAACATCATTTTGCCTAGATCATGTTCTGTGTCCAAGATGATTCAAAGGGTGAAGTCTGACATCCCTTTAAAGTGCATATCCTGCTTCATCTTGACAAATGACATAGTGAAAATGCATTTTCTCCATCCAAACTCTGCCAAATGAGGTCCAGAAGAAGGAAGGTCCATATGTTTTGAAAATCTGACAGAGCTGCAAGGGATATCAGAAGGTGGGGTAGCCAAAGAACCTCACCATCAACTGCCTCAGGGTCACTCCCTCTGGATTTTAATCTCAGGGTTGAGTTTCCCAAGCCAGCCACAAGGCACTGGATTAAAAGAATTAGGCTTCACAGAGAAATGCATACGATTTATTATGTCATTAACAATTTATTTTTAAAAAAAAGAAAAACATTATTTAGATTCAGTAAAAATACATCACTTATTCTTTCAAAAATACATCACTTATTCCTCCAATACCTTATAAGATAAATCAAACTTTATTTACATTTACAACTGTACTAGCAACACACCTGATGAAAGTTGAGTTCACACATACTCTTGAACAGCAGTGCTGGCAGGCAGAACTTTGACACAAAAATTCCTATGCCAGAGCTCTGTGTGGATGTTATGAGCCCCACCCGGCCAGCAATATAACCAGATAGAATGATGACAAAGCACTGGACGATAACATGATATAAGTGGTCAAATGAAACGTCGCTCACGTCGGTGGAGTTAGCTGCTTCAAGATTTGTCATGATGCTGAACTTAGATGTTCAAATCCTGGTCAAGGATTAAAAGTGGGGGGAAAAAATAAAATACAGTGTAATCAAACATGGCCAGTCAGTCAGTCATTTGCATGTACCTTGCTGAACTTTATCTCCCTAACAGCTGTCTTGTAGGCCTCTCAGCTGTAAGCAAGATGCCCTGCTGCTAACGCATCCATTTGCAGACCATCAACGATGTCTTGCAGCCATCTTCGCCTTGGTCTTCCTCTTTCTTTTTCCCATAATGTACCCTTCCAAGTCGGTCTTCTCTAGATTATCATGATGTTTAATGTGTCCAAAATATTTTTCTCTCTTCAATCCTCCTTACTAGCCAGCCTTCTTCAATATTAAGTTCTTGAAGTATGGATATATTTGCTCTTTTTTTTGTGTCCATGATATTCAAAGGACTTTTCTGTAGCATTCAGATTAAAAGGCATTTATGTGTTTCTCAGCTGTTTTGTTAAACGTCCAGGTCTCACGGGCATATGTTGCGATAGGAAAGATGCATGCCCTTAAAAATCCTATTTTTGTAGTTCTGTCTGTTCCTCTCCACAGATTCTTTAGTTGTTTTACTTTTTGAAGTGCGATAGATATCCATCTTTTAATTTCCCTCATTGTAACTCCATTATTAGTTAGTAATGATCCAAGACATTCAAAACTCTCCACTTCTTCCAATTTTTCCTCAATTTTTCAAACATGGTACATTACAGAAATATGAATTCTATTATTTCTGTAAATTTCACATTAGAAACAATGCAACTTGACTGGCAGATGCAATTTAGTTCATATGCAAGAATGTATATTCGTATGAAAGAAAATATGCAATTAAATTTATTCTGTGATGTAACAGGTGGTCCTCAACTACTGTACACTCAACTTACAACAAATTTTCAAACTGCAACTGACAGTTTAAAAACATATTGAGAGTCATGCAATACTGATCCATACAGTCTGTAGTCACATGCTTAGTCACTGCTGTCAGAGGTATTACTAAACACATGAAAAGTAAAGTTACTGCGCTGCATTTATCACCATAGGCATATTGTAAATATAGAATTTGTTTTGTTTTTTTTTATGAATTATTTTATACATTCTTACATCCTTCCCGTGCTGTTAAATGTCACATAGGGCTTGCATAGTTGTTTGCCAGGTTTTCCTGTTTTCAGCAAGCTTTTCAACTTCATCAAGGGATGTTATGCCCACTAAACTGGCTTCTCTTAACAATGTCCTCTTTAGTGTTTCACATGTTTGACCTCCCTTTTTCTTCGGCCTGTTGTCTTCCACTTGATAGCTTGTTTTGGTATTCTCTGATTGTTTCTTCTCATCACATGGCCTACATATGTCCATCTTCTTTTTCTGATCACCCATGAGACAGGTTGTTGTTTGCTCATCTGTCTTATCTCTGTGTTGTTCTTAAATTCATTCTACTTTATATCAAGTATTTTCCTAAGGCATTTGTTTTCAAAAGAGTCTAATTTCTTGTCTATTTCTTTAGTTGATTTCCAGCTTTCACATGCAGAAATGAGGGTAGATATCACATTTGAATTGAATAATCTTAATTTGGTTTTTGTGCTTATAACTTTTGAATTCCATATGTTCTCAAGATTTCTGATTACTGTCAAAATATTCAGTTAATTCATTATGTGCCATACTGGATAACACAAGGGATACACATGGAAGGAAGCAGAGAATAATTCCAAGAACAGGGATGACTGGAGAGCCTTTATCTGTGGCCTGTGCTCTCAAAGGACTGAATGGGGATGATGATGATAATGACGATGGATAACACTGGTGGTCATGCTTCTCCAACTTGTGTGATCCTTGGTGTTTCTGATCAGATTTGTTTTTCTTTTTCTCATGCCACTTGGTAATCAATATTCAATGGCTAGAAGTGTTACACATGCAAAACAAGTTACTCTATGATAGCTGCCCATTGATTTACTGTGAGGAAATGAAACTTCTCAAATCCTTTTATATGGAAGATATGGGGTGGGGTGGGGAGAAGATGCTTGTCCAATGAGGCAATCAGCGACCCATAGCTGATATGTCAGCATCAGCAAAACCATAGCTGACCAAGACCCTGTCCCACTTCTCCATGGTATCCCCAGTAACAGGCCTAGCCTGGCTAATGGGGCAGGGATAGCCATAGTCCCCATGGTGGTGGAGTCTGTTAAAGAAGCAATGCACACCCCCTGCTTTTTAGCTGTACTCTGGGACTGAAAAAGTAGCTGCCATAATTAATCTACAACCTAACTTATTAAGCTGATATGATGCTGTGCCTCAACACCTCTACAGCATCAGGTGCAAAGAATAACAGTTCACAGTTACAGGGAATTTGTATAAGCACACACATAAGGAAGATGCAGATTTTTATTGCTTTATGTCATGGCTAGTAAATCTTCAATCTCTCTTGAACTGCAAGCTGTTCTATGCAGCCAGTGCAGTGAGACACTGAGCCACAGCATGTCCGACAGGCAGTGGGTTATGGTGGGTATTTTTTCAGTCCCTGACTGGAGGTAAAAAAGCAGGGATGTGCATTGCTTCTTTAGCAGACTCCACCATGGGGACTATGGCGACCCTCTGCCCTGGTAGCCAGGCTAGGCATATGGGGTACCAGCAGAGAATTGGGACAGGGTTTTGGTCATCTATGGTTGGCAAAACCCTGATGACAGCATGTCAGCTATGGGTTGTTGACTGCCAAACTGGTCTGTGTCTTTGTCCTATGGGTAGTAAATAACACATTTAACATTAAAAAAAAACATTGAACATTTTTTTGTACATTCTTGTTCATACTACTAAACATCACACAGATGTACCTCAGTACTGTATGATTTTGTTTTACTTATAATTAAATAAGATCAAGAGTTCACTGGAATATGTCTGTATTATGCTTGAAATCTTACAGGTATGAGAATGGGAAAACAGTTGCTTGCCCTGACTGTAGTGTTTGAATTTGCCATTCACCACTTTTAATTAGGAATTGCAGAGATGCTGCTGAATAGTCTGATGTGAGTCTGCATCACTTCATTCATTCATTCATTTGCATGTCCCTTGCGGAACTTTGCCTCCCAAACAGCACTCCTGTAGCCTCTCGGTTGTGAGCAAGATGGCCTGCTGCTGATGCGTCCATTTGCAGATCGTCAATGATTTCTTGCAGCCATCTTCGTTTTGGTCTTCCTCTTTTTCTTTTTCCCATTATGTATCCTTCCAATATGGTCTTCTCTAAATTATCATGATGTTTAATGTGTCCAAAATATTTAAGTTTTCTCTCTTTAATCCTCTTTACTAGCCAGCCTTCTTCAATATTAAGCTCTTGTAGTATAGATATATTTGTTCTTTTTGTGTCCACGATATTTGGAGAACTCTTCTGTAGCATTTACATTCAAAGGCATTTATGTGTTTCTCAGCTGTTTTGTTAAGTGTCCACATCTCACAGGCATATGTTGCGATGGGAAAGATGAATGACCTTAAAAATCTTATTTTTGTAATTCTGTCTGCTCCTCTCCACAGATTCTTTATTTGTTTTACTTTCTGAAGAGTTTCCCTCATTGTATCTCCATTATTAGTTAGCAGTGATCCAAGATATTCAAAACTCTCCACTTCTTCCAATTTTTCCTCACTGATATATATTTCAGCTGCCTTGTTTGTTTTGTCAGTTGTCATCAATTTAGTTTTCTTCGCATTAAGATAGAGGTTCTGCTCTTCGTTGTTCTTACAGACTGACATAATTAGTTTTTCCATTCCTTTTTGTGTTGTGGATAGTAACACTGTGTCATAAGCATATCTAATCTCTGGTATTTCATAACCTCCAATTGTTATGGCATCGTAATATTCTTTGTCTACATCTTCTCTAACATTCCTCATTATATTTTTAAGTTAAATAAGTAGGGTGACAATATGCACCCCTGACGGATCCCTTGTTTTATGTCAAACACTTACAGCCATGAAATGCAAGAATGGACTTCAAACAGCCATTCTGTCTATTCACAGTTCAGCTAGAATACGAAACTTCTTTGACTGCACACAGCGATTTAAAGACACCAGTACGTTCACCAATCATAGGTGGGGTGAACGTTATTAACCTAGCCTTCTACAACTACAGTTTTTATCGTTTTCTTTCAAATATTTAGATCTCTTGAATATCCAGCGCTGCATTCATGTCACACAAAGTCATTGGTTGCTAGCATGCGCTACAATGTGTCATTCTATAGTCCGTATAAGCATTAATTGCAAGAATAATAGATCGGTAGTTTCTAGAAACACATACCGTTTCAAAATGTATCTAACAGCAACACATGACAATCGATTTTTATTCTGTCGAGCATAAACGGTAAAATATGGCTGCATTACTTATTAACCGTATGTACAGTGCCAGTGCCTGTATGCCACTCACTGACGGATAAGACTGGGATCTGCTGCTTCTTCTATTATCGTGACTTCGATTTTTAGAATCGGTAGTTATTTGAATTGTACAGTAGTGAAATCGAATACAATAGTCTACCTTCACCTCGATATACTGAATCAATTTTGTATAAATAGGAGACAACGAGGCTTTTGTACGGTAAAGTAAGAGAACACAATTTTGTAGGATCCTACACAATTGTGTTCTCTTACTTCACCGATATACTGAACGTACAGTAATATGTTTCAGGTGTAACTAAGATTGACTAATATATAGTAAATATAAGAGATGGAACTGATTAAAAGAATTAAAAGCAAAAATTTCACTTTACATAATGGGGAAATGGCCTTTTATCATAAAAATGGCACATCCCGCTCTAGTTTTGATACCCATGCCACATTTCTAGTTGCCGCGAGAAACTGTTGTATTAGGAAGGAAAACAAACATTTAGTAGCCTAAGTTAAGACTGTTCAGTTCAAGTGTGGTATCCACCCTCATTTATGCATACGAGTGCTGGAGGACAACTAAAGAGATAGACAATAAATTGGACTCTTTTGAAGGTGGATGCCAAAGGAAAATACTCGGGATCAAGTGGAACGGGTTCAAGAGTAATGCTAAGATAGGACAACAACCAGTCTCATGGATGATCAGGAAAGGGAGATGGACGTGTGTTGATCGCGTGATGAGGGGAAACGATCGGAGAATTACAGGGCAGGCTATCGGGTGGAGCAAAGCGGGCCGAGGAAAAAGAGGCAGACCACGGGAAACTCTGGGAAGACATTGTTAGGAAGGGCCAAGGTGGTAGGCATAGAGTCCCTTGATGAGGCTGAAAAGCTCGCCGAAAACAGGAAAAATTGGCAAACTACCTTGCGAGCCCTGTGTGACGTTTAGTTGCAACGGAAGGATTTATGATATATACCCCTAATTAGGACATTTATCTGTATAAGTATTACATTATATTTTCTTTCTACTAATACTTGATCTTTCAATTGGAGCAATCGTGTTGTTGCATGGGGTCGCTTTTAACTTTACAGAACACGGTTTTGAATGCAATAACCATGTAGATTTTATAATGATAGTGAAATCCTTTGACGGGAGTTTTGTGTGTATGTGGCTGTATGTGTGTATGTGTATGAAGCCATAATGTTTTCGATATTATCATATTACATTAATTTTAAAATGCGCATAAACAATATTACTGTTTGTTAAAATTTTTATTGTTATGAGAGACTCCAAATATAAATCAGAACTGTCATAGTTTTTCACAGAACTGGAATCGGCCTTCAAGTTTAATAAATCGCAGAAAATACTCGTAATCGACAGATACTGATTCGTCGGTACGCGATAAGCAGAAAACTGGGACACAGGAAACGAGATAAACTGAGGACAGAAAAGTAACTAAGTGGGTAGATGTGTTGAATGAAAATAATATATTGACCTTGCTAGCCATTTCGGACCATTTTTCCAACCAGAAAACTGTTTTCTTTTTAAACATAATCTTATCTGATGTTCCAGATGTCATTTACGTCAATGGCGAGAAGGACCGAGGCAATAACCTTTAATTTGCATACACATCCTGCATCTTGTAAAGGTCAACTTTGCAACTGAGTATTTGTTTTACCAGTAGTCAGACTTTTGAAAATGGCAAGAACAGCTGTATTCATTAACGAAACACAACGTTTCAGGTTATGTCTTTTTTTTCATAGAAAAACATACAAGACGAATAAATAGGAAAAGAACGTCTAAATCGATGTGTATAATACTTGTATTTATCCCTGTCGTTCCTTGCACGAAGATGAATTCAAAGAGAGAGTGGTTGTAAATGGATTCAAAGAGAGAGTGGTTGTAAATCGTCATGAATGTGTAAATGAAGAATCGTGGGGGGGGGGGTGGATGGAATACTAATCTGACTGGTTTGCAATGAAGAATGAGGGAAGAAAATGGAGAGAGAGAGGGGGGTAAGTGGTTGTCAAATGAGCAGAATAAATTAAACGAATGCACTTGTGGTGAAGGATCTAGAAGGCAGTGGGGTGAAGGAAAGAGTAGATGAAAACTTAGAATGGTGGAAATGTAGTATTCCGATTATGAATATGTGGAAGTGGAAGGTAAACTAAAGCCGAATTTAGAGTAGAGCTCTGGTTCCAGAGTCCCATATTAATACATCAAGTGGTTTTCAAGGGCAGGTAGCTTCTGTCATTGTGTAACAGCTGGCACTTGGAAGCCCAGCTTACTTGTGTGATTAGGGCCGTTAAAAAGATTGGGAACTGACTTAGAAACATTCTAAGAGATATCATAAAGATTTTGTGGATGCAGTCGCCTAGACTGAGACCGCTCTTCCCAGTATAAGTTGTTCTACACTTTTTCACACGATTGCATGTTTACCTTACGGAACGTGAGTGCAAATCCCTCACGGGGTGTAAGGACAGTAAGCAACGTGATCGATTTCATTTCCCAGACTGCAGAGGAGGTGACACAAATTGCACTGTCTTGTTCTGAAATAAAATTGCTTTTACAGTAGTTCAATATGTCATTAAAAATGTAAGATGCTCTCGTGAATTAATTTATCTTGTTGTTGCTCCCCCTCTCCAAAATCCTCATAATTAAGTTGTTGCTCCCCTCCCTCCCCCCCCCCCCCGAAAACTCTTCGATATCATAAATTCTGAGGTGAGCAAACTGGTTGTCAGTTGATCTGTGAGGAAAATATGGCAATTTAATATTTTCCTTATGATAGGTCCTATAATTAAATGTTTCTTTGTTTTTCATAAAGACATGTCTGTCTTAGATGCAAGTTCAAATATAAAAAAAAGTGTCTCAAGTTGAAATCCCAGTGCACTGTAAGGACTAAATGCAGTCCTGTTGCCAAACAGGATGTAGCCAAAAGCGCAAAAGAAGGTTATAATTGTGTCTGAATATGAAGATATGTCTGTCTCCTTTTTTTCTTTCAGCTAAACTTTTGACAACAAGATGAGAGTCTGTTCTTGGTGTACAAATTATAGAAATCTATATAGTTTAACGAAATAACTCATACGTAGCTAAATTTTAACGTACGAGTACAGTGAATGTCAATGTAACGTGAAAAAGAAATGAATTGTTAAACCTCACAGTTACGTTGTAATACATTTTATTTTTATCGTTACAAGCAGCTGTAAATAAAAAGTTAATGTAAACATGTGTTTGAATTAACCGCGTTCAAATGTCTAATATTTCATTAATTTTTTTTTATACAGCGGACATATTCAGTTTTTCATAATGTGGTGAATGTTATTTTTAATTAGCGACATTTATAAGGACAATATAAAATTTCCCATCTTTGCTCTGTTCTACTGGAATATTGAGAAAAGAATCCGAGTCACTTGATGACCCACAAGTGAAAGAAAAATATACACAGATCAATACTCTGGAAGTTCAATACCTGCTGTTGAATGAAGGGCAGTAACCAAAGTTTGAACAATTGTAAGTTTTTTTAGGTTATTTCCCTTGAAGTTATATTGGGGATATCGTATGTGAGTTTGGTCCAAGAAAATAATCTAATACTTTCTTTATATAGTTTTTTTTTTTTGGGGGGGGGGGGTCACATTGTAGACTCCTCTATATCAGAGTGTGAGATCAATGGACGATTTGCGTGTCTATGTACTTGTGTATATTTGTATATGTGCTTGTGTGTGCATGGGTGCGTGTGCATACATAATTTGTTTAGATTCATTATACAGTCTTGCCATACAGTTGTTAGCTGTAGTGAGCAGAGATCGGTAACGTATCATGGAATGTCCTATAATAATAATAATCACCCGGGGTGATTTTTTTAAAAAAATTTACTTATAAAATTTTAGATAATACAAAGAAAATAGAAAGCTTGTTGATACTTTTCTCCAGGATGGTAAAATAATTTAAATGGTGAATATAAACATTATGGAGTTTAAAAATCTCATTTTCATTTCTTGTCCTGTCATTCTTTTAAATAGATTATAGCTCTATAGCATTCGGCAATTAATGTTGATACAAAAATGAAAGAAATAATGACTGGCATTATTAAGTAAAACTGATGAAAACATTTGTTGATATTTTACTAAATTAGTAAAATCAGTGATGAACAGGAAAAAGAGAGGACCGGAAAAAAAAGGGGGGGGGGGGGGTAACAAGGGGAGATTATTTTTTTTTTTTGTAATCTGTTATCAAATTTTACTGTGAAAATCCAAGAAAGGTAACAATGAAAACAATAGGAGACGCAAGTTCCACTTATCTGTCTTGTGATTCGATTCCTGTCGAGAGTGAAATGTGCTGATTTCCAAACGTGTGCTCAGAACAAGAATACCTGTCTGAAGAAACTAAGCTCAACATGGTGGAGAGGAGGAAGACTAGGGAGGGGTGGGGGTGGGGGAATCATGTCAGATTTGGCACAGAATAGCCTTTCAGTCCAGACTGGTTCGCCTGCCCTTGTATGACTAAAGAGCATATGCCACAAAAGCTGTTACGTCGGCGGCTTGGGAGAGCCGAAGACTCTCAAAGGGTAAACTCCGAAAGAAAACTTTGGGGACCCAAATATGGTTGTTGATGAGGCTTCTTTGTCTACCTACCATCTGGCACCCCCTGCAGCCCATCTAAAGTTTCAGAAACATGGACCTTGTTTTTCCCTCTGAAGTTGTTTGGTAGATTCAAGGCAGGGAAGTGACTTGGACAAGGTACTTTCTCTGTACCAATTATCCAGTAAGAAGAAGGGTGTATAAAACATGTCAGGGGCCAGGAAGAGAAGGGGCCCCGGCCTCAAGCAATAAAAAGAGCTCTGCAAATAATTACTTTACAGACTTATAGCAGGATATGAAGGGTATAGTCAGAGAGGGCTGGGGCCCTTTTTAAGTTTAGTCTAGGGGCCCTTATTAAGTTTAGTCTGAGGCCCTTATTAAGTTTAGTCTAGGGGCCCATATTAAGTTTAGTCTAGGGGCCCTTATTAAGTTTAATCTGAGGCCCTTATTAAGTTTAGTCTAGGGGCCCTTATTAAGTTTAGTCTGAGGCCCTTATTAAGTTTAGTCTAGGGGCCCATATTAAGTTTAGTCTAAGGGCCCTTATTAAGTTTAGTCTGAGGCCTTTATTAAGTTTAGTCTAGGTGATTACTCATTAAGTTTTTTCAGCACTAAGCGTGAAAAAAAGGCCTGTTACTCAAAGGAATATGAGAACATTTTCAATCCAGAAGCTGTCTATTGTAAAGAGCGGAACAGTTACACTCTAAAGGAGATGTGTTGTTCATGAATGTCTTCGTAAGTGACAGTGGGGATTTACTGCTGATAAGTGGACACTCTTCTACACTTTCTATTGCGTTCACAATCACTTATATCACTAATATGAACAGTACTGGGAATAGTATTACAGTCCCATTACAAGTCCCATCTGAATGCTCAGTCTCATCTCATAATGCAGGGGTTACAGACCTTGCTGCGGTCACAAACTTCACGCATATATTCTCTTAACCCTCTTCACCAAAGCTATTGAAGTCGTCGTCATTTAGCTTCACTATTGGTCTCCTTGTTTTTTTTGTTTCGACAGACTCGTGACGCGATTGGCTTGTGATGAGAACTGTCATGACAGAGGCGTTACGTTTCCTATGGAAATGTGCCACCGCAGAAATAATAAGTGATTGTAGTCCGATTAAAGAGAATTGAAACCAGAATACTGCTACTGTGGCTAGAGATGGAAAAGTCTGTCAAGAAGGAAATTCAGAAATCAGAATCCCGGCATCATCACATTCAGGATATGCTCCGCTGCCTACTCCAACATCCACTGAAGTGTTTGTCTGCTAACTGCTCCTATGAAATGTTGGTTGCTTATTAAAAGCTTTCTCCTACGAAGTTCAGATTTTCTAACAGCAATCTTTCTCTGTCCTAGCGTCATCAGTCTCCGAATATGCACATTGTCTTTCCTCTCTCTCTCTCTCTTCTCATCCTCTCTCAGCCTGCCCAAAACAGCCTTCTCAAAGTCATGCCTTGTATTTCAGCCTGTCCAGCAAATGTACGAGACAACTCACTTCCATGCACACCCGCTTGCCCTGGACAGAAGATCTACGTTAAATCCCCTCACATGTGATTGTTCCAACAGGTTCATCCTTTCTCTTCGAAGAAAATTATGAAGGAAAGAAAATATCTTGTGGAAAATACATGAAACAAAAAATATCTTGTGGAAAGCAGATGAAACAAAAAATATCTTGTGGAAAACGGATGAAACAAAATTGTGTATTAAAATTTTTTTTTACTCACGCTTTTCTGTGTCTAACATCAGTACGGAGCTACTGTTTTGTAGATAATCCATTTGTGGATCAAAATAAAAGTTTTTTTACACCTGACTCTCTCTCTCTCTCTCTCTCTCTCTCTCTCTCTCTCTCTCTCTCTGAACCTTAAGTGCCCAAGGCACATGGGGCTTCCGCAAGGGTTTTCCACAAACGCCTGTCAAACAACTGACTGACTAGTCAATTTTACGTAAATATTTCACTGTGAGAACTGATATCATGTCAAAAAACAAAAACAAAAAAAAAAGAGAGAGAAAGAAAAAGGACGATGATAAAGAATAACTATAACATTTATTTTCACGTAAAATTGCAATAACACAAGTGAAATCTTAAACAATCCACATGTAGTTCCGGCCAAGAACGAAAGTGAACATCTAAGATACTAAGCGGAAATATGTTTAGAGTAAAACTTTATATTTTAGCACTACTCCTGATATCGGCCGATCATAAGAATAGAGGAAAATGAGCGTTCACATCGGCCAGTCGTAGTTAAAGATATAGCCTTACTGAATTTCGCTATGACGGTACATAAGTGCAACTAGGAACAGAGATGACGAAGACCCTGTCCAATTTAGCAGTCAAAGGGTCAATAGCTGACATGTTAGGGTCAGCGAACAGTACCCGACTAAGACCCTGGCCTACCTCTCTACTGAGTAACGGCTCTAGCCTGGCTAACGGAGCAGGGATCGCTATAGTCTCCAAGCTGGTGGAGTTTAATAAAGAAGTACTGCACACCCCCCTGCTTTTTAGCTGCACTCGTGGATTAAAAAAAAAAAGCTGGCGTAAACCACTCCCAATCCGACACGATACTGTGCCTCACCACCTTTACCTGCAAAAAAAACACCAGCCTGCAGTTCTAGGGAGACAGAAGACAAGACAAGACAAGACAGACATCAGTCAACCAATCAGTCAAGCACTTTTCCAGAACTTGGGTGGGGGTGGGGGCATATTCAAGCCTGTAAATTATATGCACAACCATGAAAGAGCAAAGCTCCCTCGCTGCTAAATTACTTAAACAAACCAATCACTTTTCACGAAAATTCTCAACGAACTTCGGGATTCTTTTCTGCTCGTAAGCTGGTCACACTTCACTTTCACGGCTTTGCAGGTCTCGATACTAACTGAATGATTTCCGTCTTTGATACCACAGCTTGAACCAGCCCGTAAGCCCTTTCCCCTTTTCTATTTACTTGTCATTTGAAAGCACGTGACCACTGAACGCGCGTCCGCGCCGAGGAACCTAGAAGAGGCTTTCACCGATGCCCTGCACGCTAATGTAGTCACGCGGACATTCCGCCGCTCACGTGACCAGTGGCGTGAAATGTATTTGCTACTGTTGTGTAATCTGTGTAAAGTGTGTAACGACATGATCGCCACGTGAGCTAGCAGAAAAACACATAAAGAACATAATAACATTCATGTCTTTTCTAGGGTTCTTGACAGCTTATGGCGGGCAAACAGTCACGTCCATCTTGCTACTGATGTTTCCATTATTGTTTTTCTATGACATTGCTTTCGTGACGGTACTATCTATCTGTCTGTCTGCCTGTCTGTCTGTCTGTCTGTCTTCATAATTAGCGCCATCTCCACTCTGAAGGTAGGTTGTGTATCTCCAGTTTGCCCTCTCTGTTGCCTTGACAACTTGAAAACTTAGACTGTTACCGGTTCATCTCTTGATATTTTCTACATGGCTCTGCTATTGTAATCCTGTCGGTTTTTTTTTTTTCATTTTTATTCACTTAATAAAGTAAAAATTCTTGATAGTTCGGTCATACATCAGATTAGATCAGACAGTACCATATAATAGGCATAGGCGGTAGTCTCTCCATCTCGCTCGATCCTCCGTGCCTCGAATCAAGCCGATTTCTGTTTTCCTGCCAAACTGTGCAGTCAGGTCATCCAGGTATTTCTGTTTTCCTGCCAAACTGTGCAGTCAGATCATCCAGGTATTTTTGTTTTCCTGCCAAACTGTGCAGTCAGGTCATCCAGGTATTTTTGTTTTCCTGCCAAACTGTGCAGTCAGGTCATCCAGGTATTTCTGTTTTCCTGCCAAACTGTGCAGTCAAGTCATCCAGGTATTTCTGTTTTCGTGCCAAACTGTGCAGTCAGGTCATCCAGGTATTTCTTTTTCATGCCAAACTGTGCAGTCAAGTCATCCAGGTATTTCTGTTTTCGTGCCAAACTGTGCAGTCAGGTCATCCAGGTATTTCTGTTTTCCTGCCAAGCTGTGCAGTCACGTCATCCAGGTATTTCTGTCTCCTCCGCACTCTCTGTCTTTTGCCATTTATCTTTTCAACCATGACCAATGTAAAGAAATAAAGGATCAAGTAAGATGTAAAATAGTAGAAAATAAAACATTCTTACAGCGAAGGTATTTCTTAATGTATTAAGACGCATTATAACGTAGTGGAACATTTTAGAGCAAAACAGCAAAACTACGACAACATTGTACAACAGAATATCATCAAGAGATGAGCTGAGGCAACTTGTCTAGTCTACTGTGGAGGCAGAAGATACAGCAACCTGGAGACCTATTGCAGAAAATCTCTATTTGGATTGTAGCAATTGGCAAGGACGATGTCGATGACGACGACAACAATGATTTTGATGATGATGGTGGTTTGGCAGGAAAACGGCAATCGGCTTGATTCGAGACACGGAGGATCGAGCGAGATGGAGAGAGGTGACCGCCTACGCCTATTGACATGGCACTATCTGAACGAAAGATTTATCAAAAATAAAATAAATAAACTTTCTAAAACATTTTTATCTTACACGCATTTTCATACACAAAACGCTAAAGTAGAAGTCCTTTTGCGAAATCCTAACGAACAGAAAACGAGAAGACTTGCTCTTGATAGTTATCATTTACACGTTGTCAATACTGTCCCCTAGGATAGCGCGCTGTTCTCTAACATTTAGGCGTTTTCTCATCCCAGCCGAGTCTCTGCTCCAGCTCACAGTTATTCACTTACTACTTTCCTTTCTTTCACGTCTGACGTGATTTGTACTTCTCCAGATTGGGCGTACCCCACTGTGCCAGCAGTGACCCACTAGTCTTAAGAATCTAGGGGCCTGGAAGGCCAGAGGCCCCAATGTCAAGGGAAAAAAGAAAACTGCCGTGTACAGATCACACTGTTTCATGTGACAGTCATTTATAACCATTATTGCTCTTACAAGCACGTTACGCTCGTACATTATACAGTGACGTATGAGGTATATAATGGTGTATATAATACAAAATCATTTAGTAGTAGTAAAGATCAAAACAAGAAGACCGGGCCATACATACAAAGATGGACGATATAGTTCAGAGACGATAGGGCCTTACTAAGTTTAGAGGCTTAGGCAGTGGTTAATCCAGTTGCTGTACCGTGCTCTTATTATTTTACATTGCAAAATCCTATACCCTGTATTCAGTCAGTCAGTCAGTCAGTCATTTGCACTCCCCCTGCTTTATAACTCCATTCGGGGATTGAAAAAAAAGCCGCCGTAAAACTTGCGGAACTTTGCCTCCCTACCAGCTCTCCTGTAGGCCTCTCGGTTGTAAACAAGACGCCCTGCTGTTGATGAATCCATTTGCAGATTATCAACGATGTCTTGCAGCCATTTTCGCTTTGGTCGTCCTCTCTTCCTTTTTCCTATTATGTATCCTTTCAAGAAAATGAGGAAGACCTAGACTTACTTGGAGGAAAGAAATTATGACAGTGGTCAGAGACGAGGAAAGAAAAAAGAGAATAATTCCAAGAACAAACTGGAGAGAAAACCCGTCAGGGGTGGCCTGTGCTCTCAAGGGAGTGAAAGGCGATGATGATGATGATGATGATGATCCTTCCAAGACAGTCTTCTCTAAATTATCATGACGTTTAATGTGTCAAAATATTTAAGTTTTCTCTCTTTAATCCTCTTACTAGCCAGCCTTCTTCAATATTAAGTTCTTGCAGTATGGATATTTTTGTTCTTTTTTTTGTGCCCATGATATTCGAAGGACTCTTCTGTAGAATTTACATTCAAAGGCATTTATGTGTTTCTCTGCTGCTTTGTTAAGTGTCCAGGTCTCACAGGTATATGTTGCGATGGGAAAGATGCATGTCCTTAAAAATCTTATTTTTGTAGTTCTGTCTGTTCCTCTCCACAGCTTCTTTAGTTGTTTTACTTTTTGAAGAGCAAAAGATGCCCTCCTTTTAATTTTCCTCACTGTATCTCCATTATTAGTTAGTAGTGATCCAAGATATTTAAAACTCTCCACGTCTTCCAATTTTTCCTCATTGATATATTTCAGTTGCCTTATTTGTTTTGTCAGTTGTCATCAATTTAGTTTTCTTCGCGTTAAGATAGAGGTTTTGGTCTTTACTATTCATACCTAGTGATATAATTAGTTTTTCCATTACTTTTTGTGTTGTGGACAGTAATACTGTGTAATCAGCATATCTAATCTGTGATGTTTCATAACCTCCAACTTTTATGGCATCGTAATATTCTTTATCTACATTTTCTGTAACATTTCTCATTATTGTATTTTTAGTATACAAGTTTAAGGCGACAATATGCACCCCTGATGGACCCCTTGTTTTATGTCAAACCAAGTTGTTGTTTCACCATTTATTCTTACTGCTGCCTGTTGGTCTAGATACTGTATTTATATTAACTGTATCAAATGTGTTGGAAATCCCATTTTTTCCATTATTTCCCAAAGTTTCTGGTGTTGTACACAGTCAAATGCATTTGCTATAGTCTATAAAAGATAAACATAGATTTACATTCAATTCCCTGTATTTCTCTATTATATTAATCTTATATTGAATATGTGATCTCTTGTTACTCTTCCTTGTCTAAATCCAGCTTTTATATCCTGTATTATGACTATAAAATACATCAACCAGCAGTCTAACACTGCCTGAAGTTCTGAGTTCAGATAGTTGCAGTGTAGTGGGACCTCACCGTTTATGCGAGCTAGAAATATGGGCAAGAAATATAAGCTGAACGTAAAGGCGTTATATCGAAATGGAGAGGATTTACTTGAGTGTTTTTTTCCACCACTGTGGTTCCCATCCGACCGGTCGGACTGTGGCATCAGAGCATCTTGCTACCAGGAACACGTAGTGGAGGAGGGCAAGAACTTGTGAAGATTTGATTTATCGTCCCTAAGGAGAGCATCACCTCAGAAAGAGCCTCGTTCTGTTTTGCCAAAGCACATCTTCTTTTAACTTATCCATCCATCCATCCATCCGTCCGTCCGTCCGTCCCTCCATCCATCCATCCATCCATCCATCCATCCATCCATCCATCCATCCATCCATCCATCCATCCATCCGTCGGTCCATCCATCCATCCATCCATCCATCTAGACAATCACCGCCCAGTATGCCTTGTAGAATCCCCATGTTTCACAGTCTCCCAAACCAGACATTTTGTATGGTGCCCTAATTGTATCGCATACTTTCCGCCTCAGCTTTCACATTTCTTCCTCAGGACTCCTTGATGAGTTTCTCTTCTTCTCTCCTTCAGAGGTACATCGCATGGCTGTTCCTGGCAGTGGTATTCGGGTCTTTTCAAAGTACACGATTAATCCATTTTCAGGGCCATTTTTAAAAAATAATGGCTCTATGTCTCTGTTTGTGACCAGAAAATGTTAATTTCGCTCCCGAATTAATCTTCATGCCCTGCCAGAATAAACTGTGACGAGAAACTTTGGTAGAAAGAAACTGAAAGAAATTAATTTTGAAGTTTAAAAATATGGGGTGTGTTAAAATTATGTTACTTTAAGTGTTTCTTTACTCTGACTTTGCTTTAAATATCACTCTGAGCATTCGTTGGCAGAGGGGTGCAAGATCTGCCAACGCCGTACTTTTTATTTTAAAGTCAAAGAGTTAACCAGGTTGTGCGGTAAATTAGAAGTAAAGGGGGAAAAAGCCAGTTCTTTCATCATTTAAGTTCTATAATACCGTTTAAGTTATTTTTAGTCACCACCATCTTCTTGGAGACACTAGCTGTTTTCAGTTCTACTTTGGAGTTATGCCATTGGTCGAGACCAACCCCCAAAAGCAGGAATGTTTGTGAAGATCAACGTCTGAGAGCAGGAATGTTTCTGTTTACAAATTTCATTGTTCTAGAAAGCAGATGAAAAGAAAGAAGAACAAAAAAATCATCATCATACTCTCCATCATTGGCGCTCATCGCCAGTGCAGTAGTTGTCTGAAATCATAGCCTTTATTTACTGTTATTTTTTTTCGTTTTGTCAGTCCTAAAGTAATGCCTGTTATGTTTTAACTACGAAACAATACATCTTAGACATTCTGCTTGAATTAGCAGCATATTATCCTCAATAAATTCTGTCAAAATCAAATGTATATTATTCTCTTCCTTTCTTGCCTTCTATACCTCTATTTGGGGCATAGGCCATCAACAAGGGCTCTCTATTTCTCTCTATCCTGGACTATTTCTTATCTATCTTCAGATATAGTCGATCGTTTTTTTTATCCCTGGTTAAAAGACACCTTCACCATGTGTTTCTAGGTCTTCCTTGTTTCCTCTTTCCCTGGGGATTCCAAGTGACAGCTTGTACGTTATTAGTATAATTTTATTCTTCAAAAGACTGTTTCCCAAGGTTTTATCTATACCCCCGCATCCTGGAAGTCCAAGGCTGCTGATGGTGTAGTGGAGAAACTGTACTGAAAACGGGGCTGATACTCCATCAGGACATCCAGGCAGCCACATGGGACGTTTTCCAAAGGATGCAGCACTAACTTTGGATAAGAGCAGTTCTATGCAAATTAGTGGCCTTGGCTCAGGGCACAAATCAACCTTAGCACCAGCATTGAGTAAAAGGCGTCGTATATGACCGTGATTGTACATGAATAAACTTATGAACCTTTCCGTGTCATTTTACCTCTCCGACCTTCATGCTGTACTGAAAAGCTGATCAACAGCCCCCAGTGAGTGTGGAAAAATGAAGCACTTGGGAGTATGTGGCAGTTCGCTCATAACGGTTGCCACAGGAAGAGTCTCATGTACAAAGTAACTGTTTGGAAGCTGATTATGCATTGTAAGTGTATCTGCGTTGATGAAGTGTTATTTTATAAACGGTGAAGAGTACTTTTATAAACGGTGAAGAGTATTTTACAAACAGTGAACCTTTTTTTTTTTTTTTACTTTTTTTGTGATTAAACAGCTTCTCTTTAAAAAAAAATAAAAGGACAAAAACATACCCTTTCTCACTCAGTACTGAGTCATCACACAGATACCACAAAATTCACCATCACTTATAGTAATACTATTTCTACTTCAAAAATGTTTGTCACTACTGCACAGATTCTACTACCACATTTACTGCCACTACTACTACTATTACTACTATTGTTGCGACTACTACTCCTACTACTATTACTGTGACTACTGCTCCTATTCTACTATTAATACTACTATTGCAGTTACTACTACTACTACTACTACTACTACTACTACTATTACTACTACTACTACTACTACTACTGCTGCTGCTGCTGCTGCTGCTACTACTACTAGTACTACTACTACTACTGCTACTACTACTACTACTGCTACTACTATTACTAACTACTACTATTACTACTGCAACTATTGCTACAACTTTGACTACAACTTAATTGTTTTTGTATACCCACCGTCCTCTCTAGCATTTTGATTACAATAAGCACCGACATCATCATCGTCTCTGCTGACTCTTTTAACTTCGTCTTCCTAATATTTCTCTGTGTATTTATATTCACCTTTCTCACAACCTTCACATTTATTTCTTTTCTGTCAAAGTAATTTGTCTTTGGTGCCCTAGTTTGTAAAGTATTCAGTTTGTCCACGTATTTTCATAAGTCGCTCTGACCGCTAAGTTACAAATCAGTAAATAGTAGTATACAATTATATTTTCAGCTTTGCTCGGTCTGTTCTATCTACGTGTTGTGGCGTTTTTTTAAAAAGAATTGCTGTAGCACTTTCAAATATAAAATCAATTTCCTGTTCGAAATGTGATATAATTATGCAAGGGTTATGTCAAAATATCTGCTGACTCCACCCACGAAGGGGTATGCTACAAGGAATACCGTTAAAGAATCGATTCGAAGACATCGCCAATGTCTTCTTTTTTTTTTTTTTTTAGGCGAGGCACGCCATTGGTCGCTGTTACCCCACAAGCACGTGCTCAAATATTGACATGTGGCGACGCCTCTTGGTTCCGCCTTTCGCCTTCAAGCGCTATAAATACCAGAATCACCGGAAGAACGGAAACGCCTGAAGTGGTAACACACGCCAGTGAGTGAGCATAGGGCGCGAAAAAAAAAAGTTTATTAGCCCAGTGTGAGAAAATAAAAAAAAAAACAACAAAAACTAGTATTTGTTTCGTTGTTTCTATTACATCAGCTAATATTTTTGTTTAGAATTCAGTTGGCAATATCCTAATTCTGTTAATGCTTATGAAAATACAGTAGCAATGAAAATAGTTGCAATGAAAATAGAAGCAATTAACTAGCAGTATCAGCAATAAATAGACCGACAGTTAACTCAGACCTATCACCGCTGATACTGCTGAATAAGATCACTGCGGGCAGTTTACAGTTGATTGACCATATCTGAAACAGAATCAAGAAGCTGAACTGGAAATATAATTCTACTGAGAAGGACAGCAGGGCATTCAAATTATTGCAGATGAAACAAGCGATTGTCGAGTATACCTGAGGGGAAACACGATTTGTTGACTCGATGAAATAAAACGTACGTTCGACTTCTTTAATGTGTCTGCTGTATCCACGTTGCGACGAGACAATGAATACGCACGGAATTACTTACCAGCAGCTGCACCAAGACCACCAAAACCATCACCATCACCTGCAGCATCACCAAGAACTGCCGCAGCACCCAGTGCACTACTACCACGATCTTCAACAGCTTCATCAGCACGATCAAACTCACCCACACTACCTGTATACAAGCTTCAGGTTGAGCTACGGGTACTCGCCTGTAAATTCTCCACCTTCTCCGTCCTCAATCGCCCTCCTTCACAGTCCATCCTCCGGGGAGATGCCTGATTACCCACCAGGCTACAACTGCGTGAAGACGCCGAGAAGAAGAAAGCGGAAGTGCCAGCAGCAGCAAATACAGCAGAGACAGGCCGCCAACATGAGGGAACGCAAACGAATGCAGTCTATCAACGATGCCTTCGAAGGTACGTCCAATTCCAGCTTGGGGAAAAAAAAACGTAATTTAACAAAAATATATACAGAAACTTTGTTCTGGGTGGAAAATTAGGTTATGAGGAAAGAAACATTTAATCATTATTCTTCTTTCCGGTGTCATCTGAACGCGTAATGAACTACTGCAGAGGGAAATTGTTTCTCAGCTTTTTCCGATGTAACTCCATTATTTGATGAATAATATTGTTGTTTGATTTATGGAGTCTTCTCATGTCTAAATATTTCAGATGACGTTATTGCTATCGTTTGTCAGAGTATGTGAAGTACCTCATCTCATTCATTTGTCTGAATACATTAAATGGCTTTTCTCTGTCATTTGTCTGATTACACTAACTGACGTTACTGGTCGTCATTTTTTAAATCCCCTTTAAAACTGCTAACAAGAGTCTTTTACTCACCAATATCAGTTTCAAGACGTGAAATGAAAGCACGAAATCGGATACGACGTGGGCAAATGTTGCCTTTTTTTTAACGGAAAGAAATAAGACGAGACTTCTTGTCGTGCACCATAACTACCGAAGGCACGTGGGTTCTTACTTAGTAATCCGAGTTGTGTTATCAGAATAGTCTTTTAGCTGCAGAACCATAGGGCGGGGCAACATCGAGAGCCATTCTTGGACACTATCAACTTGGTTGTCATGCTCCTCTAAAACATTCACCTCATTGGTAGATTTATGTTAAATTCTGACGAAAGATTATGCTCTAGGATTATTGACTGCTATATTATTGTACTGGTCAGTAGTGGTTAAAGCTTGGTCGAAGGACAGATCGTTTTGCTTTTACGCCGTGATTATTTTTTTTTCTGCTTATTAGCCAATAATTTCAAGTGTTACTTTTGAGATTTTACTGCCGACGCCTTGTAGTTTTCTGGCGGATCAGTTTGTGTTGTGAACCCGTTTATTTTGGTTATCGTGTGCAAGTAAGACTTTCGTTTATAGAATAGTGAAGTGATAAATGCTTTCGACTCTCGTGGTGGTGATATGTGGTTCAAAACCGGTCGGAAGTGCATTAGTCAACTCAGGTGTTTAAAAAAAAACCTACCTGGTTCTTCATGCAGCTATAAAAGAAAAAAGCGCGTCAGACCTGATAAATGACCTATTAGTGTGCCGATTGGTCAAAGACAATACAGGAGAAGGGGGGAGGGGCAAACACTAGACCTTCGTGGCTTAACAAGGCTTATTTCTTCGATGCGTAGGAAAATAAATTAGCCAGATACCGAACTTTCTTCAAAATAAAGCAAGCAAGTAAACAAGTTATTAATATATCTTGGTAACTTAGTGTAAACGGAGATGCCGGTAACGTCTCTATGAGGAAAACAACATTTACGAAGAAAAGAGAGAGTGACCAAGACTGCGATAAAACTGGCGCTAGTGAAGTACAGGTAGACAGAGATGGGCAGGGTCGGGAAGATTATTCGGTATCTACGTCCTGTCACTCTCTTGTTAACGATATAACTTTACTAAGATTATTCGGTATCTACGTCCTGTAACTCTCTTGTTGACGATACAACTTTACTAAGATTATTCGGTATCTACGTCCTGTAACTCTCTTGTTGACGATATAACTTTACTAAGATTATTCGGTATCTACGTCCTGTAACTCTCTTGTTAACGATATAACTTTACTAAGATTATTCGGTATCTAGGTCCTGTAACTCTCTTGTTAACGATATAACTTTACTAAGATTATTCGGTGTCTACGTCCTGTAACTCTCTTGTTCACGATATGACTTTACTACTACTAATATATTTTGAAGACCTAGAAATGTTTGAATCTTGAAAAAAAAAAAGAATTAAGATTCTGGAAAATTAAGAAATCTCCAATTAAGAAAGAAAAATAAAGAACAAAAGTACGAAAATTAAGAAAGAGGAAAATAGAACTTTAACATGTCTCAATCATTTTTTTTTCTCTGAAATATATCTGTCTTCTTTCTATCTTACACTGTAAAACACTACTACTACTACTACTACTACTACTACTACCGCCACCACCACCACTAGGGACGTCTTAATAACATTGCCTTGAACAGAGTAACATTTCTGCTACTGCTAATACTAATAATAAGAAGAACAACGTTGGCAACAATAATGGTAACATTCATTCATTCATTCATTTGCATGTCCCTTGCTGAACTTTGCCTCCCAAACAGCTCTCCTGTAGGCCTCTCGGTTGTGAGCAAGATGGCCTGCTGCTGCTGCATCCATTTGCAGATCGTCAACGATGTCTTGCAGCCATCTTCGTTTTAGTCTTCCTCTCTTTTTTTCCCATTATGTACCCTTCCAAGACGGTCTTCTCTAAATTATCATGACGTAGTGTCCAAAATATTTAAGTTTTCTCTGTTTAATCCTCTTTACTAGCCAGCCTTCTTCAATATTAAGCTCTTGTAGTATAGATATATTTGTTCTTTTTTGTGTCCATGATATTTGGAGAACTCTTCTGTAGCATTTACATTCAAAGGCATTTATGTGTTTCTCTGCTGCTTTGTTAAGTGTCCAGGTCTCACAGGCATATGCTGCGATGGGAAAGATGCATGCCCTTAAAAATCTTATTTTTGTAGTTCTGTCTGCTCCTCTCCACAGATTCTCTATTTATTTTACTTTCTGAAGAGCGATAGATGTCCTCTTTTTAATTTCCCTCATTGTATCTCCATTATTAGTTAGTAGTGATCCAAGATATTCAAAACTCTCCACTTCTTCCAATTTTTCCTCATTGATATATATTTCAGCTGCCTTGTTTGTTTTGTCAGTTGTCATCAATTTAGTTTTCTTTCATTATATTTTCAGTATACAAGTTAAATAAGTAGGGCGACAGTATGCACCCCTGACGGACCCCTTGTTTTATGTCAAACCAAGTTGTTGTTTCACCATTTATTCTTACTACCGCTTGTTGGTCTAGATACAGCAGTGATGTTAGTTGTGTCAAATGTGTTGGAAATCCCATTTTTTCCATTATTTCCCAAAGTTTCTGGTGTTGTACACAATCAAATGCATTTGAGTAGTGTATAAAGGATAAAATGGTAACAATGTCGTACATTTTAATTTTCAGTGGTTGCCTGATGCTTCAAGTCAATATTATTCCAAACTTTAGTTATCTGCACCTGGTGGCCGGGTAAAACTCTGGTAAGAGACACCTTGTGTAGAGAGACAACTTTCTCTGTTTCTCGAGGAGGATCCAGTGAAACTTGTTGGCAGCTCCGTCATCATGGGGGATAAACTATTTGATCCTTACCTCGATATAGGCAGGCTGAAGTGACACATGTGCCTGCTTTCAAGGAGCATCTTCGTCAGCACTGGCTCACTAGCCTTGATACCAGGTCCATCCTCTACCTACGTCATCTTCGTTCCGACATATTATAATTTGACATACTATAACTTTCATGTGGTGGATGGAATGACAGATCTACAAAAATAAGATTTTTAAGGGCATGCATCTTTCCCATCGCAGCATATGCCTGTGAGACCTGGACACTTAACCAAAAAAAAAAAACAGCTGAGAAACACATAAATGCCTTTGAATGTAAATGCTACAGAAGAGTTCTTCAAATATCGTGGACACAAAAAAGAACAAATATATCTATACTACAAGAGCTTAATATTGAAGAAGGCTGGCTAGTAAAGAGGATTAAAGAGAGAAAACTTAAATATTTTGGACACATAAAATGTCATGATAATCTAGAGATAACAGTCTAGGAATGGTACATAATGGGACAAAGAAAGAGAGGAAGACCAAGGCGAAGATGGCTGCAAGACATCGTTGATGATCTGCAAATGGACACATCAGCAGCAGGATGTCTTGCTTACAACTGAGAGGCCTACAGGAGAGCTGTTAGGGAGGGAAATTTCTTCAAGGGACATGCAAATGACTGACTGACTGACTGATATTATACCATTATTTAAAACTTTTTAACATACGTTTTTGCGTTCTAATGTGCTCATTGGTTCCCTCATTGCTTAGTCCTAACTGTATCTGTTTTTGTAGAACGAATATTGTGAACATTAGAGTGGTGGAGCACAGTTTCAAAGGAGAGTACCAGTAATTGTACATCAGATCAAGGCTAGACAAGAATTAAAGAAACAAAATGAACCTTTGGAAAGCGAATCTGAATTTTCTTTCCAATACTTACTTATATATTCTAGGTAGCGAAGATTACCTTGTCAATGATTTTACGTCCAGTAAAGCACATATGGCTGACCGTTCATCTTGCCTGTAAACGATGTTTCCAATAGCAGTTTGTTGCTGGACTATAGCTGGCTAATGGGATGGAATTTCGACGTTTTATTTGTGATGGTAGATCTTTCAGTGAAGGCTGCAGAGTTTTAGGTCCTTACTGAAAAGTTAGAAAAGTCACCTTTGTGTATCATTCTGTTTGATGGTCGTTTTCAAGATCTTCAGCACGGTACCAGCTGGGAAGAACTCAAGTTTCAAGCTGCAAAGAAATATTAACTCCTACGTCTGCGAGAATGACTAAAAGTTTGGAGCTTCTCGGGCTGAAGGTTGCGGGTTGTAGTCCGGTTCGTCGTAGGTCATTTCGTCAGGATTTTGTCTCATCATCATCATCATCATCATCATCATCTTCTTCTTCTTCTTCTTCTTTCTTTCTCTTCTTTTCTTCTTTCTTTCCTTTTCTTCTTTCTTTCTTTTTCTTTTTCTTCTTTCTTTCTTTCCTTTTATTCTTTCTTTCTTTCTTTCTTTCTTCTTCTAATAATAATAATAATAATCACATGGAAACTGCAAACAGATATTCTTTCCAGCCGAGGCGGTGAACATGTTAGGCATAGCATCGTGTTGGCTTGGGAGAGGGCTCCGGTGGTTATTTCTTTTCTTTCTGTCCCAGAGTGGCCGAGCGGAACTAACAAGTAAGGGGTTGTGTAGTGCTTCATTGACAGACTAAACTGCCATGTTGGGGGTATGGCGATCCCTGAACTGTAGGCCAGGCTGGGCCTGTTACTGGGGGGTATCAACGGAGAGGTGGGACAAGGCCTAGGTATGCTATGGTTTAACCAACCCAGACACTAGCATGTCAACCCTGGGTCGCCGATTGCCAGATCGGGCAGTCTTTGACCCCCCTTGCCAATGCTGCGTGGTATTTGCATGTCCTCTTCGCATGAGGAGATCTGAACATATACGGACCCCAATCTAATTCAACATTTTAACATCCTCGTTTACATCCGTCTGTTTTTTTACCCTGTTCTAGGATTACGAGCACATATTCCAACACTTCCGTATGAGAAACGCTTGAGTAAAGTGGACACGCTCAGACTTGCCATTGGTTATATCGGGTTCTTGTCGGAGATTGTTCAGTCAGACGTCCACAGTAAAGAGAGCATTCAAACACATGTGTGTGAGCAGCCAAAGAAAGTTATCATTCACTGCCACGCTGGTGAGTATGCGTTCTGTGTTTTTTTTTTTTTGTTTTATGTATCAGTTATTGATTGGCTGAGCAAACAAAAAAATACTGTATATTTAGAAGGCAAAGGATGACAGAGTTAGAAAAAGTTTGTAATAAATAATGAGTTTATCGAGGAGAAGTTCCACCTGAGTTATCGCTCTTGTCATCTATCATCTTATCATTCATCATCCATTTATTCAAGCATACACCCACGCACCTAACTATTCATCCATTCTTTCTCTCCCTCCTTCCCACTTATTCAGCTATGAATCAAACCATCCGTTTATTCATCCATGTTCCATGAATGAACTGGTCCTTCCTTCAACCTTTCCATCCATTCGTCCTGCCAGCTAACTCATCCTTGAATAAAACGATCCATCAACCACATATGTCTGTCCATCCATCTATCCATAATCCATAACTAAATTGCTCAGCTCTTACATCTTTTTGTCATTCCACACATGTGCCTGTCTGACTTTCTGAATGACAGATTGTGTGGCTATTTGTGTGTTTGTATGCGTGTCTGTCTTATCTGATTGAGAGATTGTGTGGCTATTTGTGTGTTCGTGTGCATGTCTGTCTGTCTGTCTCTCTACAGGCCAGTGTTACTTACAGATGTCCGAAGGACAATGTTTATTAGCTATTTCTTGTCGGTAATAGAGCAGACAGACACGGATTAAGCACATCATTTAATTAAAAGGTGGAGAAGATCATCGAGGGAGAGAGAGACCAAGAGAGAGCAAGAGAGCGAGCGAGAGAGACGGAGAAAGAACAAGAGAGCGAGCGAGAGAGACGGAGAGAGAACAAGAGGGCGAGAGAAAGAGCAAGAGCGCGAGAGAGAGAGAGAGGAAGAGAGAGAGAGCAAGAAAGCGAGAGAGATAGCAAGAGAGAGAGCAAGAGAGCGAGAGAGAGCGAGAGAGAACAAGAGAGCAAGAGAGCGAGAGAGAGAGCACGAGAGAGAGCGAGAGAGAGCAAGAGAAAGAGAGTAAGAGAGAGCGCGACAGAGAGCAAGAGAGAGAGCAAGAGAGAGCGACAGAGAGCGACAGAGAGCAAGAGAGAGAGCAAGAGAGAGAAGCAAGAGAGCGACAGAGAGAGCAAGAGAACGAGAGAGAGAGAGAGAGAAGAGTTCTTGTATGTGAACATGAAAGGTGTAGCCTGAAGGAAATGAAAAAAAATGTGTTTAAAAAAGAAAGGACACAAAAAATCGGTAAAATTCACTGTCATTGATTGACCAGTACCAAATGTCCACTTGAAATGTAATTAGTACCACATAATGCTGGCCACACTTGAAACTTCTCCACCCGACACGCGGGAAAATGACTCTTATTTGGAACAAACCACACTTAAAGGAACACTGGCTTCTGACTAAGGACTCGTTTTGGTTCTTGTTTCTTTGAGAAGAGAAAAAAAAATTATCGTAAAAGAGTTTGACCTCCTTCTGGGTTTTATTTTCTGGAGGAAGCGGCTTCTACAGATAAAGTCTTCAAAGCCGTTTATTATTATGTTATTAATGTCCTGCTATTAATGTTACTTTCTCTAGCTTCTCTTACATGAAGTAGTCAAGTCTCGTAGTATACTTCCTTAGATTTCTGTTATACGCTGACTATTATTCATGTTAGGATTCTAAAATGGATTCACGGCCTCTAATACTAAGATCACAGGAACAAAGATGGTTATGTCAGATCACATGCTGGCGAACGAAAGTTGATCATGAGCTGATCTTACGCCTAAGACAAAGTTTCTCAACCGGAGGTATCCATACGCCGTGGGGCAGCCCAGTGGTGGGGGGTGGGGGAGGGTTTCAACCGATGCATTACTCTAAGGGCTGGACGGCTTCTCTCCTTATATGGAGGCTTATAGTGGAATGATATGAAAACAGACTGGCTAACCAATAGGTGAGCTGGAAAAGGGGGGCGGAATGGAGGTGGGGGGAGGGGAAATAGTTTGCATCATTTTACAAAATTCCTCTTCGGAGGGGAGGGGGGTGTGTGGGGGGAGGCCTTGTGGGGGTATATGAAACAAACGATAGGATACAGTACTCAGTCTCTTAAACAATTTCGATCTCTGAAAAGCTGTTTCATTAGATTTTCTTTTTAGTTTTCCTGCCCCTGGCTCTGCGTGTGTAAAACACGAACAAGATTTTCACATCTTTAGAACTCATACGGCGGGCATTTAAAAGATCTCGCAATGATGATGATTTCGACAATGGGGAGAAGGAAGTATTGGGACATACCAGACAGCCCAAATCTTGGGTCTTTAACTGTAAGCAGATTAAGAGGTTATCCCAGAGAATGGGATAACCCCCCAATGGTTATCCATTGAGAACTTAAATAATTTCGTTTGTCACAACCAATACTGGTCCTCCTTAGCTAAATCGCTAAGACGCACTTCGAAATGCAGTGCCAATTCGAAGACCGCGGGTTCAATTCCGGGACGAAAAAAAAACCCCACAAGACCTCTGGGAGTCATGACCCAGAGGGACCCCCCCTCCCCCCGAGTGTCAGGAATTTAATAGGGCCGAAACACTTATCTGATGTGGCGGGGGGGGGGGGGAGGGAGAGTGGTACTTCTTCTGATGACCTGAAGGAGTTGTGTTGTTGTTCCGCTCTCTACAGCAGAGAGTTTCCTGCATACAGGAACTGATTTTTGTGATCATAAATAAACACATCCTCGAGTTCCACGGGTAAAAAGAGCCTGGTAAGACACCTTTTTTCTTAGAGTAAACAGAGCCTGATAAGACACCTTTTTCCTTAGAGTAAACAGAGCCTGGTAAGACAACTTTTTTCTTAAGTCCGGTACGGCATAACATTTCAAAATCTTTACTGCAATATCAGCTGTCGAAAATTTCAATTAACAGCAGCAAGGAGTTACTAGAATCAAATCATTGTAGAACTACAGGAACCGCCAACCATTTGTAATTTAAAAGGATCATAAAGCTACGTATCTTTTTTACCTGTGTTAGTACTGACGTGTGGTCCATATATCTACTTTCTGCCAATTCTTGTCCAAAGTTAAAATAATTTTTAACTCTTTGACTCCTGAATTAGAATTAATTTCCTTGCTCTCTCTCTCTCTCTCTCTTTCTCTCTCTCTCTCTCTCTTTCTCTCTCTCTCACTGAACCTTAAGTGCTCAGGGCACATGGGGCTTCCGCAAGGGTTTTCCACAAATGCCTGGCCTTTGCCTTTTTTTTCTGCTCTTGCCCAGGTGAGCCCTCTATTGCTCAACATCCTTTCTGTTGTTCTTCTCCATGTCTCTTTTGGTCTACCCTTACTTCTGTTCCCCTGTGGTGTCCATCTTAGTGCTATTTTTGGTTCCTTGCTCTACGGGAATACATTTTAATGACAAATTTTGCTAAATTTAATAGGAAAAAAAGTTATTTTATAATTTTAAAATGTGGATTGGGCCAGACATGTACTGCTTCTCATTTTATTTTGATTTTGCTAGAATATTGTTCTGAGTATTGCTTGGTCTAGGAGTGCCAGATCCAACAACGTTCCAAGTGTTTGTGAGTGTGTGTGTGTGTGTGTGTGTGAGAGAGAGAGAGAGAAAGGGAGAGAGAGTTAGATAGATAGATAGAGAGGAATTAATTTAAAAAGACAGTAGCAATAATCAGAAAAGAAGAAATGAAAATGTGTTTTAACTGCAGAAAAGAAAGCTAACTTAAAGACACTAATTAATAGTATTAAAATTATGCTGTAGCCGTAAGACTGAACAGTTTCAGGATGAATTCTTTCTGAGTTTGGTCTGCTTACAGAGGTGTCATTTCTCACACGTGAAAAAAAACTGATACTTGATATTATAGTTTCAGTAACCAAAGGAAGTGGTTGTGTTACTCTTTAACGACATTCTGATTGGCTGGTGCCTCGATAAATTTAGATCTAAACTTCAGTTGGTTCCACTTCTTGACACTAGATATTATAAGTGGTAAATGCTCTACGATTTTTTGTAGCTTTGTTTCCGTGCTTTTGGTGAAATCAGATATTTTAAAATAAAGTTTAATTAGCACATTATAAACATACACTGAGTGGAAGTATTTATAATATTTTACAAATGAAATTAATAATGTAAGGAACACCATCTATATCGAAATAGAAATAGTCGACTCTTTTGTTCTGATCAGTAAATTTCAGCCAGAATTTTAAAAAAGACTTGAGGTAATTTCATTTAGAATTATTTCAACTTTGTTACAGAACTTTTGATGTTCGCCTAGTATACTTGTAAAGGTCAACTTCCAGTTTTGGACCTCTGCTTCCAGATATCTTTTGAGTCTTTGGAGATTTTTATCTCTTAAAAATTATTTTTAAAATTGAGAATATGACAAAAATAGGTGTACTGACTTTGCCTGATATTCCACTTGAAAATGTTGATACATGGCGATAATTTTTCTTTAACTGGTACAGTTCCATGAAGATAGTTCTTGTCGTTATTTTGGTAATTTAATCTTACTTTTCAGTATAGTTCTTGTCGTTATCTTGGTAATTTAATCTTACTTTTCAGTATCACAGTGATATCAACTTACTTCCCTGTTGTTGCCACGTATAAAGTTAGCTCAGAACTATTCAATATCAGGAAATGTTGAGAAAAAAAAATAATGTCAATCAGAAGCGCACCCTTTGGCCGGTGTTTCGACTCTATAAAGTTCTAAAAATCTGAGGGACTATCCCTTCAACTCTCCCAGCCTGGGTCACGATTCTCATAGGGCTCTGCCAATTGTCAGTTATTAATACGTTGTTTTTAGCCTGAAGTTTCCTACTGAGCATAGGCCCCGCCTATTCCATGAGCCCTTTGTCTATGTGTGGTCCGCACAATCCCTTTCATTCATGGCGAGCTCCGACAATCTCAGTTTTCCAGTGTGGGTCGCAGTGGCACCATGAGGACCGACATAACTATCCCCTGTATCTCCAGCGGTCACGTCCAGGAGGTACAACTGTAAAAGAGAAGGTGAAAAAAAAAAATCTGTACGGCGCTGGGAAAAGGACCATGAAATCTGTTCCGTTGTACGGTCAGAGTAAAGAACATTCAGTCGTCCAGAGACTGAAGCTGAGTCACACGATAATTAGTGTATAAGTATACAACTATACACTAAGCACTGCAGTAAAACTGTGATACTAGAATGTATAAACTAGGAAAAATATAGGAACAGCTTTATTATTTAACGACTACAAAGTTGTGACGTTTCGGGGTGAGCCTGAATCATACAAAAACATATAGGACGAAGAAATAGAGAGAGGAGATAAAGTATAGATTCACATGAATACTATTAAAAAGAAAAAACAATTAAAAAGAGTACTTAGCTGTAAATTGTAAGATGTGACTTGTCCGGCGGTGTGTGTCAGGAATGCCATACATAAATATTACATAAAGTATAGATTCATGTGAATCTATACTTTATCTCCTCTCTCTATTTCTTCGCCCTGTATGTTTTTGTATGATTAAGGCTCAGGCCGAAACGTCACAACTTTGTAGTTGTTAACTAGTAAAGCTATTCCTACATTTTTACTAGTTTATACATTATGAAGCTGAGAGTGTCCAGGGCCGCTTTCAAGACAGATTTTTGTGTTTGGTAAAAAATAAATAAACAAAAAAAAAAGATGTTGAAACACCATTTTATTTATGCAAATATGGCATTACATTCAGAATTCTTCAAACCATATCTTTTAGGGTGACCCTTTTTTTTTTCCTGCAATCTCCAGTTACTAAAATGAGTACCATGTACCTTTTTTTCCCCTAATGATTTTTATTTTACTGATATTTGATTCTAATTCTTTGTACTTCTCTGGGTTTTTTTTCATCATCTTTATAACGAAATAATAGAAAAGAAATAAAATGAGCATTAATAAATGTAACACTTAAATAAGTGTAATGAAAATGTAAGTGACTTGACTGTTCTACTATATCTGTAAACAGGAACAAAAATCTGTGGCTTCGATGTACAGTTCTATTGTGTTTAAGAAAACGAAACTCAACGATAAAGCAAAGAAAAAATAGTCTAAGTATGGCAAACAGTGTTTGCAAAAGTTCACTGAAACATTCGACGTACAAAAAAAGAACCGAGAGAGATGAGTTCTCTTTTTCACATTTTTTAACGCTTTCTCAATGAGCGTGAGCGAAACGTGGCAAGATAATGTTGATGGTGAAACGTGGCAAGATAATGTTGATAGTGAAACGTGGCAAGATAATGTTGGTAGTGAAACGTGGTAAGATAATGTTGATAGTGAAACGTGGCTAGATAATGTTGATAGTGAAACGTGGCAAGATAATGTTGATAGTGAAACGTGGCTAGATAATGTTGATAGTGAAACGTGGCAAGATAATGTTGATAGTGAAACGTGGCAAGATAATGTTGATAGCGAAACGTGGTAAGATAATGTTGATAGTGAAACGTGGCAAGATAATGTTGATAGTGAAACGTGGCAAGATAATGTTGATAGTGAAACGTGGCAAGATAATGTTGATAGTGAAACGTGGCAAGATAATGTTGATTGCGAAACGTGGCAAGATAATGTTGATAGTGAAACGTGGCAAGATAATGTTGATAGTGAAACGTGGCAAGATAATGTTGATTGCGAAACGTGGCAAGATCATTTTGATAGTGAAACATGGTAAAATAGTGCTGATAGTTTCAGAAATTAATGACCCTTATTATGGTCTACATCAGCGATGATATTCGACGAAATTATAATTTTCTTTGCCCCTGATACTCTACGTGTTCTTTACTGGACGTGACATATCTTAGCAACTGATCATCTTGACCAGACGGCCCCGGAAGTCCTTCGTTGGTTCTGAGTGCAACAAGGATTGTGTGTCCGAACTGTAATCTAGAAATCATTTATTTCTGAATGAGGTCGACTTCGGAGCTGGAATCTAGAAATCATTTATTTCTGAATGAGGTCGACTTCAGAGCCAAATTTTAAGTCACAATCTTCCTTCTTCCCTTCGCTTGTTGAAGGGATGGGCCATTTACAAGAAAGCAGAGTCCAACACACGTCTTATAGAAAGGGCAAGGGGCAGATGGTTTCTGGAAATTTGTGACGGCCGACGCCTGATTGGCATGGGCCATAGAGAGAAAGAGACAGACAGACAGAGACAGAGACACAAAGAGAGAGGCAGAGAGAAAAAGTGAGGGAAATACAATTTTACAAGCAAGAGGCAGAAACAGAGACCGCACCAGTACAGTGCAATGTTAAAAATGCATGCGAAGTCGATGAAGCAGGCATCACACCTGAAAGAAAGGTGGAAAGTTTAAAAGGGGTGGTATCTGTAGGAAATACCTTCTCCCACCCAAAACACCTTCAGATTTAGAAAGGTGTTAGATCTCTTTTGTTTGACGGAGAAGTGTAAGCGTGTGAAGAAAAGAAGGGAGAATACACTGTGATAAGTTTTCTTGAATTATTGGAGAGCATGATTGATTGATTGATTGATTGATTGATCTTTATTTCAAAAGGGTTAAGAATTGGGCACGCAGGCCCGTCTGACATTCTGCCCTTTATCATACATCTTTCACTCTATTCCAGACATTCTACAAATATGCTGTTCATGTAACAAACATAATTGACATTGAAGCTGAGAGACATAAAATAAAATATAACATTTACGTTTCGCTTTTATCCATTCACTCAGAACAGAAGTAACTACATATATATATATATATATATATATGACTATCTGCTAAACAAAAATGTCGGGACTATTCAGAATAAATAATTAACTGTATTCAGTGTCTGTAAGAGCAGTCTAAGATAACTTTTATAATAAGTTTTATAATTCGTAAGTTTTATTATTCATGGAGCCATGCAGTCGACATCAAATAAATATTGAGAAAGTCTGTAGTTGTAGGAAGGAGTATAATTTATATTTTTTATACAGGATGAGAGGGTATTCCAAAGATGAGCAGCAGAATAACTAAAGTTTTTCTTTAAAAGATCAAGAGAAGCAAGTTGAGAACATGAATTACCGAAAGAAGGTTTTTACTTTGTCTGCATGATACAGTAAGAAAGGCCTTACTTTGAACATCAAAAAGACAGAGACTATGGTTATATCTAAGAAACATAATCCACCAGCATGCAGTATTAAATTAAAAGGAACTATTCTAAAGCAGGTGCAGAAATTCAAATACCTTGGAGCAGTAATAACTTCAGATGGGAAATGCAAAACAGAAATTAGGAACAGAATAGGCCAAACAAAGACTGCATTTCAGAGAAGAGAAACATATTAGCTAACACATCTTTATCAATGAATGTTAGAAAACGAGTCCTAAAATGCTATATTGAACCTATCTTGTTATATGGAAGTGAATCATGGACAATAGGCAAGTCTGCACAAAAATCATTGGAAGCAGCAGAAATGTGGTTTATTAGAAGAATGTTGCGAATCCCCTGGACAGCAAAAATAACTAATGAAGAATGTATGAGAAGAGCTGGAGAGACAAGAAGCCTTGTCAAAAAAATAAGAGAGAGACAATGTACTTTCATAGGACATGCAGTGAGAAGAGGGGGCATTGAAAATATTATAACAACAGGAAAAACAGAAGGAAGAAGATCAAGAGGAAGACCAAGAGAAATGATACTGGATAGTCTGACGGGATGGTGTGAGAGGAGATCACCAACTGAACTGATGGCCTGCATGAAGGATCGTGTACTCTGAAGAAGCATAATAGCCAACGCCAGTCAGCACGGCACATGATGATGATGATGATGCATGATACAGTTTCTTATGAGAAATAAAGTTCAATGAATTTCTGGAAGATTTTGAGACAAGACGCTTCAATTTTCATGTTTGATTATGGGATGAATGAAGTGTTTACATTGATCCCCATATCAAGTACTTTCTGAATTCTGAGAAATCATCTCGCCCTTTACTGATCCCTCACTCTAAGAAGATCATGTTCTCTTAAACGATTGGAAGGACATAACCTTCTGATGATGTCCTTTCATATATTCTGGAGAAGACGTAAGCATTTATAGAAACTATTAAACTTCCGTTAAATATTATTTTCTTATTCCATTTTAATTTGACACCCAAAATGGCTATGGAAAATACTCGAAACAAGAACATTCTCAATGCATAAAAGATGGAAGGAATGAAATAATGAAACTTGTCATGATCAAGACTGTTTTGAAGAGATGGATATTAATTCTTATGGGACTTGTTGGGCGTCATTTTTCTGATTGATTCTACCAATAATAGATTTGTATTCTGCACCACAGCGACAACGGGCAATAATTTTGTATTACAAGGTCCTGTCTAAAGAAGCCTGCGTCTCTTGTCTTAATATTTGGCCAAAGATATGAATATATAGCTATTTACTGTTATGAAAATAAATTGCAGAATACTAATACTATTCTTTCGTTGTGAAATAGTGTGAGCCTTTTAATACTGAAAATTTGGTTTTAAAGCGAACTTATAATAAGACGCCAAACCAGGACTTCAGGCGAATTTTTGTAAGCTGGCGGAAAACTAGTTTTTGAATCGCCTCTCTTATTGAATCTCTCATGGCAAAATTGGGGGTTTCGAATCCAACAGGAGGCGCTCCATTCACGCTGCTGTAGAAATGGCTACCTGGCTTTTTCTGGATATGGGGGAAGGAAACGCGGTCAGTCGTGATGTTGAGCACGTCGACCTTTAGTGTGCTGACATGAAAGGAAAATATGAGCACTCTCATCTTATCCACTAGGTGCCTCCATGTCATACTAGAACTACTTTTACCGTACCTTACCTTACTTTACCTAATTTTACCTTATCTTACCTTACCTTACCTTAGTGATTAGCCATTCTGTTTTCATCCACTATGCCTACCACCCCCGCCCCCACCCTCTACCATTAAAATAAGGAAAGCTGTACGATACACCAGCTCCACCTTTCTCTCATTAGACCCGGGCTCATGTTAGCTGTTGTACACCAGCAGTGGGCAAGCATGTCACAGTATGAGAATCGCTGGATATAAACTATTTGTAAACACTGAAGGATGTGTCGTGCTAAGTCGTATAAACTACACCAAGGTTTGAATTTGACGCCGTGGACCCACATTCGATCCTGTGTATGCTCGTAATGTTGCCACTGACAAAACAGATCGCTTCATTGTTGTGCGCCAGCGCAAAGTCCGTGCGTGATTTGAAGAATAGAAACTAGATGGGCAACTGTCGAATCTGACTGTAGCCATTCTTCCCACCGCGCGGGATATTACAATAGTCCTTTGAGCGAATGTTCGCTGAGCGTCTCTGACAACCTGCTTAGTTTGTTTTGTCGGGTATATATAAACATATCAGTTACGTACAGCAAGTTTCACCTTGTTAAAGCTGTGAGTAAATTCGTGAGAAACATTTGTGATATAAACCGGTTATTATTGTGTTTTTGTTGTTGTTCTAAACTGACAGCGGACTGAACGATTAGCACTTTTGCATGATGATGATGATGATTATGATGATGATGATGCCTTTAGAAAACGGTAGCATACGAGAGAGTTGTTTCTCGTTTCCTGTCGCGTATTAAAAAAAAGATTGAACGATATGTTTATAGAGAGCTAAAGGCATAGTATCGGATTGGGAGCTGGTTACGGGAGCTATTTTTTCAGTCTCTGGGTGGTGCGAAACAGCAGGATGTGAGCGACGCTTCTCTTTCTCCAGACTTCTAGGACATAGACCACATCGAAGGAGTGAATGAAGGAAATGAAGTTTGGTCTTCACAGCTGTAGGTCATACGACCATATTTGTAGAGAAAGTGTCTCTATTCCCATGATATAATTCTAAAGATATATAGTTCGGAAATAAACAGAACGATCGAACTAGATATACACTTAAGTGCTGAAAGTTTGGGTGTGTGGGGTTTTGTTTCATATGAAAAAGAACACTATGTACGAAATATGTAACTTACCAGCTGTGTTCAGTCTTCTTTAATAAAAAAATTCTTTCGTCTGTTTGCGATTTTGACTGTTTCCGATAGTGCTAAATACAAACGGACTGATTTACGAATTCCTAAGAATCAAAATTTCGAGACGTCAGTATATTTTGCACAAACACACCTTATTGTTTTTTCATGCGTTACGCCCTAGGTTATAATACAATTTAGGATTTTATTGTAACTGTCTTGGAAATGGCACCGAGACGTGCCAAAAATATTTGGAAAAATAACAAATTCATGTAGCATATTTTTATTCATGTCTTTTTTTCTCGTCTTTTCTCAAAGGGTTACAACAAATAAATTATTAAGTGATCAGGTACTTTTGGTTCTGCAGTAAAAATATTTAAATCAACCTGGACGCCAGGCTAACGGTACGAAAAGTATCATGGTACCCACGAAATATATGGAAGAAAAAGCTGGATAGATAAAACATATAAACCATAAACCTGAGAACAATTGTATTCAGAATCATCTTTCATCAGATTTTATTCCTTAAAAAGTACATCATGGTTTTAAATCACTTTGTTGTGTCAATTATTTCATGGAAAAAAACACAGCGTGGCAAAAGAGTTAATATAAACATTCTGGATTATTTTACGTTGTTGCTATGGCGAAAATGCTGTCAAATCTTTTGAATATAAACAAAAAATGCAGAGTTGTGTACAATGCTACTCGTACTTTCTTGCAAAAAGTTCAGTATCCACAATAAGCTTAATGGTAATTAAATATTTTGTGTTATTATCAAATATAAATAGTACAAGTGGACGGAATATAAAAATAAGCACAAACAATATATAAAGGGATGATACACAAACTTTGTTTTTAACTGACTCAAAAGAAGAAGTCTTTCCACTGCTTCCATTCATCGCATACGAAGACTTAACCTCCCCTACCTCATCCTATTATCGTGTAAGTTATGTTAACAATAACAAATAATACACATTGTTAGGTTTAGTTATACAATCTGAAATGAGCCAGCAAAATGGTTTAAGGTTGTGTCTTGTCTTCTATCTCTTTGGAACTGGAGCTGGTGCTGCTTGCAGTCGATGCAGTAAAGGTGTTGGGGCACAGCATGGTGTCGGCTTGGGAGCGGGTTACTGCGGCTGATTTTTCTGTCCCTGAAAGGAGCTAAAAAGCTGGGCTGTACGGTGTTTCTTTTGCAGACTCCACCACCATGGAGACTACCGCGATCCCTGTCCCGTCAGCCAGGCTAGGGCTGTTACTGCGGGTACCAGCGGAGAGATGGGACAAGGTCTTGGTCAGCTACGGTTCGTCAACCCTGATTCTATTATGGGTCTCTGACTGGCAATCGGATAACGTCTTCACCTTGATGAATGAGTTGTTCATGTTTTTTTTCCAATATATATTCTTTCACTCTATGAAATCTGTTTTATTGTACTGAGAAATTTATATACATATATATATATACACACACATAATTTTTTTCTTATTTCATTAAACAGGTGCAAATGAAGACATAGACACATTTGGGCCGCCACCATTGACAGGTCATTCCCTCTCGTGGCGTGATGTCAAGCATCCAAGTTTAGGTCCACGACACACCATGGTTGCCAAGATATGGACCCCCGAAGACCCTCGATCGCACAAACTGCAGGAGGCGGACTGTACAGAAATACTTCATTCTACGGTCGATTCTCCGCAGTTTTAGAGCACCAACTGAAATATCACACTATGCTTATCTGTCAGTTCAGTTATACTGCGAACTGCTTTAATGTCTCTGACACCTTTCTGTGACTGGCAGGTGAGCATGAACAGAATGAGCGCCGGACTTGGCTTAAGTTATATATGGCTTAGGGCTTCACCAAGTCTAAATCTGGCGCTGAACAGAACCCACAGAACTTCTGGATGCTCACTTATTGTCCACTCCAACGATTGTTGCAGTCCTTATAAAAAGACTTCTGCTGTACGACGTTAACGCAGAATACATATATATATATATATATATATATATATATATATATATATATATAATTATTGGCATGAAAGCGCTTAGAAAGAAATATGTGACATTTGATATAAATGAGTATTTTTTAAAATTAGAATTTAAAAATTGTTGGATTTAGATAGCACCACGTTTGTCAAAGCAGAAACTTAAATTTGATTTAGCAATCGAAATCAGAACACAAGAAGCTAGATAAGTTGCTGTCAGTACTGAATATGTTTAAAATACACGCAGTTCTAACGAAACCTGGCATCAGTCATTTCACGGCGGCGCTAAATCTAGAAATGACATAAACAAACGAGAAGGTCAAGACAACGAAATGTGTGGAATGTATTGCGGACAGGCGGTCAAGAAACCGTAATCTGTTAGAAGGAAATAAGAAAATTAACAAGTCTTGGACCACATCTCTAAACAGCAGCGGGAATACAAAACATCGAAAGAATAGCGTCAGTAAGGTTGGTATCACAAAGTGCGGTAACTCATGTTGCCATTCTCCCCCGCCATCCCCACGAACTACCTCTCGTACCGGACCTTGCAGAACCCTTAGTAATCTCCCTTTTTTTGGACTAATGTTACTCGTAAATCGTAATTCACACATATCAATGAATGTAACAGCAATAACAATGACACATACAGCTAACATACAAGCATTTCAGCATTTAGTAGACAATTTGACTAAATCAGAACTTTCCTTTCACACAGACACCATAACAAGAAAACACCAGCAGCCACGAAAATAGCATGCCCTGCAGCTGAAACACTGCAGAAAAAAAATTTTTTTAAACAGTCATTGTGGTGTCACTTCCTTTCTGATGGTGTCACCCGGTGCGGTCATCACGCCCTGCTCCCCTCTAGTGACGCCCCCTACATGGGAATAGTTTTAAAAAGAGGGGAGGGGTGGGGGGAAGCCAGTGAGGTTTAAACATAACAAGAGTGATGACAGCACGCAACATTCTCCTTCTCCTGACAAAACGCAGCACCACCCTACATCTAGCATGGCGAATTTAAACAGGGTAAAAAAATATAGAAGGGCGTAAGTTATAGGTGCAAGGATTATACAACAATAATCAAATTGGGCGTTGTTTGATTTATGAATGCAAAAAAGTTTGGGAGTTTGTTTTTTTTTGGGGGGGGGGGGGGGGGGTACGGAGGGGACTCCTAACTGTGGAAATTTGTGTACCACTTTGTACAAACAAAAAACAAACAAACAAACAAACAAACACAAAAAGAGAAAAATAGTGACCAATGAAATGTGGAAAAAAAATGAGTTGGAGTCTCTCTCTCTTTCTTTCTTTCTCTCTCTCTCTCTCTCTCTCTCTCTCTCTCTCTCTCTGGACCTTAAGTGCCCAAAGCAGACTGGGGATCCTCAAAGGTTTTCCACAAATGCCTGACCTTCGACTTTTTTTCCCCTCTCTTGCCCAGGTGAGCCCTCTGTTGCTCAACATCCTCTCTGTTGTTCTTCTCCATGTCTCCTTTGGTCTACCCTTACTTCTGGTACCCTGTGGTGGGGGCTGTTTTTGGTAGTGAATCGCCAGTCATCCGGAGCATATGCCCCAACCATCGCCAGCTTCTTTCTTCAACAATCGCTTTCAGTGATTTCATCAGCATTTCTGCAAACAAGGTCTTTGACTTCGACCAAAAAATTTTTCTAATCTTTCGTAAACAATTAGTCTGGTAAGAATTCTGCTTGTTTTTTTTACACACACACACAAATTAAGCATATTTAACTTTCCGTGGCAGTATGAAATATTTTATCACACAATGTAAATAATCTCTTCTCATTATATAATCAATAGCAGAGCCAATATCACCAAGTAATATTAATGTAATATTTACTCGATTACGTTCTGCATACCGCATACCACCACCACCACCACCACCACCACCACCACCACCACCACCACCATCATCATCATCAAATTATATTGCCCGTGTTACTACAATTGTTACTAAAATGTGGTTATACGCGCAATGTTAGGCCGAAGGCGTGCATTATTGTCCTCTACTGTGTATAATATTTGCAATGACTTTGTATGTACAGGAACATTAAAGAACTTTGTATGTACAGGAGCATTAAAGACAGTAACTGATCATGTGATAATCATGTGTTCTTTATATATATCTAAATATGTTTTTAAATTCAGTGTTACTGCCATGTTTATGATCAAGTCACTCCGAATACTTGCTTGGGAATGAAAGTGTTAATGTCTGAACTTTCACTACATTTTACGCTGTTGTTAACATCATCATCATCCTCCCCCTTTTCTCACCCGCCCCTTCTAAATCCCTCACACCTCCCCCCCCCCCCCCCACACACACACCTCACTCCTCACAGCCGATGGGAAGTTCATCCAGTATTAAGGTTAAAAGTTAAAAGGTAAAAATCCCCGTTTCCATACCATTGAAGGTATGTTGGGGATACGGTGTTGGTTCCGCATTTCCACGAGCATGGACGCCTGAAAGTGTGATATGGTCAGTATCAGGCCTGCTCTCATTTACACTTCCTAGATTTCTCTGGCACACATTTTTAGAGTCTATGTGGACCCCGGGGTCTTTTTGATGTGGTGGACTGCTGGGACTTGAACCGGGTACCACCGGATTTTTAGACCGAGAGCCTAACCACTCATTCGACCAAGCCGCCATCGAATATCAAGACTCCAAATACTTACTTGGGAATGAAAGTGTTAATGTCTGAACTTTCACTACATTTACGTCTCCGGTGTAAATATTAAGTATAACCGGTTGTGGCTTCTGTTTACATCTAGATGAGTTTCATAACCAACAACACAGAGCCACCTACATATCTTTGTTTATAAAGACAATATTTTAAAAAATGTACATGTAATTTTGTTCCGTAATTTTCGTTTTAGTTTTTAAATTGTTAGTGTTGTTAAAAATAGGCATCCCTTCCTAGCTCTGTTAAGAAATAAGAAATATATATGTTAACAGTGAGTTTTACAAATATTTTTATATTGACATTTTTGATTATATACAAAGGACGTATAATATCTCATTAATTTTTTGTTTGGTCTCTCATTGAACTACATAAACTGGATATGATCATACGACCTGCAGTGAAAATTTTCTTCGAAAAATTTATGCAATTTCAAGTTCCGAATTTAGGTCACCAAGGTGTCAGAATAAAAGTTAGATTTGAACAATGGGGAACTTTTAATCTCCTTGTTTCTGTCTATGAAACATTCTGTCAGATTCCTTGCACGTTTGTTTCGTTCGTTTTTATTTTAGAGCTCGCGTGAATTTATTATTTTTTTTATCTCTTGTGCATTTGTCAGAAGTATTCCTTGTTAAATTTATGATTAAATTTATAATTAAATTGACCCGCAAAAACATTATCCTTGTTATCGAAATATCTCCACAAATGAGAACTAGATGGTATAAAGCTGTGGAGAAGAACCTGACATAAAGGAGTGTCGTCGGAAGAGGAGTGGGCAACGATAGTTTAATTTCTTTACCGCACAGGCTTAAAAAAGTAGGCTGCATAGACGGCTCCGCTACCCGTGGAAGACATAAGTACCTACTGCGGTTACCTGGCATGGAAAACCGCACTAATCGGTTCCATTACCTGTTAAAATAAAATTCTCGTTTCCATGCCATTAAGGGGAATACAGTGTTAGGCCCATATTTCTATGACCTTCGGGACATGAAAGTCTGATGTGGTCAGTATCACGCCTGGCCGCATTTACCTTCTCAGATTTCTCTGGTACCCATTTTTAAAGGCTGGATCGACCCCGAGACTTTTTTCAGTACGTATCAACAACAACAACAAAAAATCCCATTGCTGGGACTGAACCCGATTCCACCGGATTAGTAAACCGAGAGACTACCCACTCAGCTAACCAGGCCGCCTCCATCACCCGAGGAAGACATTAATCTCTACTGCTTTGTCAAAGCAATATTATCACAACAGAAGGGTCCTATGACTTCAGAATGGCGGTCAACTATATTAGCACAATAGACGGTTCCCGGTAACTGAGAAAGGAAGTTGACTGTACTACTACAATAACCGGTTCTCATGATTTCATAGTTTCAGGAACACTTTTTTTTATACCCGAAACTAACTTCACGTAATAAATATTCGTTCATTTGTTATTGTTGTTCAAGTATGCACCAGACATGGCAGGAGGCTGTGTGTATGTTTGTCTAAAAGTTGGTACCTGCTAGAGAAACTGAATACTAAGCTACGGAATTCCTGTGCCATGACCTCGTTTCTTTCTGTGTGTCACGATCTCTCGTGTCCACTGAACAGCTACTAATGACTATGCCAATAAACATCTTTTTTTTTTGGGGGGGGGGGGAGGGGGTGGGGGTGGTAGCTGGTAAAACTGGTTAGTACGCTGTTCTCTTGTGACTAGATCGCTGCTCGTCCTACCGGAATCCGTTTTCGAATCCCAGGTAATTCTCTTGTGATTTTTCTTTCTCTCACGTTTCACTAAAGTGCTTTGTCTACGATTTTTTCGAGGTCTAATCCTACAAAACTGTGAATTCATACTTTATGAATTCATAGTGGAAGTAGGTTGCATTCCACAGCAGCCGGTTCTTATAAATTTAGAAGGAAGATAGACTGTATTCCACAATAGCTGGTTTCCATGAATTCAGAATGAAGGTGGACTGAATTACCACATTAGCCGATTCCCGTGAGTTCAGAATTGAGGTAGACTATACTACTACAATATCAATTTTCAATAATTCAGAATGAACATAGACTGCTTTACCATAATAGACAGTTTCCATGAATTCAGGATGAGGCTAGACTTTATTACCACAGTAGCCGGTTTTCATGAAATCAGAATTAAGACAGACTGTATTACTGCAGAAGCTGGTTCCCATAAATTCAAAATGAAGGCAGACTACGTTACCACAATAGCCGGTTCCTGCGAATCCATAATAAAGATAGACTAAGATCTTGACTGGTGTCAGTTCGATAACTCTATTTCACATTACCAATTTATTGAAGGGTTTATTGACATCTGTCCCAGTTCTGTTCGACATGCTGTCCTGTTTTCAGATGATTTACATACGCAAGATAAGTCTAGATAGCTTGAGCTGAGCAATAGATATCCGAATTATTTTACATGTTCTGTGTGTGGCGAAACGATCAGCGTTATAATAATCTTATAATAAATGATAATAAACATTATAATAATCTTATAATAAACGATCAGACAACTGCTGCAGAAAATAAATGCTGGATAAGACAACTAGGATTTACGAAATAGCCAGATCAGTAGGTTTGAATATACATACATACAGGACTAAGATCATGTGAATCAATGAAAAAAAATAAGAAAAAACATTTCAGTTGGGACAAGAGAAATTGAACAAGTAGAACATTTCAAATATACTGGAAGCCTTATTTCAGCAGACAGCAATATCGAGAAGGAAGTATCCACAAGAAATGGACAAACGCCTCAGGCCTCTAACAAATTAGCAGACATGTGGAAATCTCCATTTTCTCCATACGAACCTCAAGATCAGAATCTATAAATCCAATGTACGCTCCATATTATTATATACAGCCGAAACATGGAGAACCAATTGGGGAATCGAAATCAGATTGAGAGGATTTGAAAGAAGATGCCATTGGAAAGTTAAAAGAATACACCGGGAAGAACGCGAGACAAACGAGGAAATAACCAAACGAACAGGCATTGAGAACATTACTAAGTGGAGAAAGGACGAAGATGGAAACGGCTGGGCCACATACTACGAGTAAAAAAAAAAAATAACAAACCATATATCACCTTGACTCGGAAAAAAAAATAACAAACCATATATCACCTTGACTCGGACCAAGGAAAAAGAAAGAGGGGCAGACCGCTAGAAACAAGGTGATGTAGAATGCAGGAAGAACTAAGGGAAGCGAGAAAGACACGGTTTGAGGTAACCGGACTTGCTCAAGACAGTATTCGGCTGGAAAACCTTTGTTGATGCCTTATGATGTCTTCTGGAAAGAGGATTTAAAGTTATTTTAATCACATTTAATCAAACACACTAACAGCAGAGTAAATCGAACAATATAACAAGAGAGAAAGAAAACGAATTATTCCTTTTTCAATTAAAAATAACTTTAAGGAAAAAAAGCCAACATACGAGTAATAAATAAGAAGTTATGGCCTTTAAGTGATTCAATAACCTTTCACTTTTTATCAGTAATGCAGATCTGCTTCGTGAGATATGGATGATACGAATTGGTGAAAGACTCTGTCATCCTAAAGATAACTGTACAACAGATGTGATCGTGGAGTATGAGAGGAAAGATTTATTTTAGATATTCTTGCATTCCTACCTTAATATTTATTGTAACAGCAACTAATTTCATGTCCTTCCCCCCCCCCCCCCCCCCCCAATAACAGCAAATAATGTTATGCTTATTATAACAACTAATTTTATGTCTGTTACAAAATCAGCTAATTTTATGCTAGTTATAATAGCAAATAACTGTGTGTGTGTCTTTTTTCAAATAATAGCATCTAATTTTATATTTATAAAAAGAACTAATTTTATGTTCATGACAACAGCGGCTAGTTTTATGCTTGTTAAAGCAGCAACTAATTTTCGCATGTTTACTATAACAGTAACTAATTTTCGTATGTTTCCTATAACAGCAACTAATTCTCGTATTTTTACTATAACAGTAACTAATTCTCGTATGTTTACTATAACATTAACTAATTCTCATATGTTTACTATACCAGTAACTAATTCTCGTATGTTTACTATAACAGTAGCTAATTCTCGTATGTTTACTATAACATTAACTAATTCTCGCATGTTTCCTATACCAGTAACTAATTCTCGTATGTTTACTATAACATTAACTAATTCTCGTATGTTTACTATAACAGTAACTAATTCTCGTATGTTTACTATAACAGTAACTAATGAGAATTAGGTGAAAATGAAAACCCTGATGGGAAGGGCCTTTACTGCCCTTCCCTAAGGTAAATCTAGCAACGGGCAGTATCAGTCTGCAATTTCTCTCATAATCGCACTCAAACTCTATAGTTAGTTTTTAAGCTACGAGCAAAATTCATTAATTAAGTTGCTAGCCAAACGCCAAGAAATTCAAAATAACGCTTCTGTGTTTGGAAAACCATATAATGCAACAAAGGCAACACTTGAACATGACATAAATCAATGTGGAAGTTTTTCATCCGATTACCATTATCTAGTAAAAGGCCTCCATCACCCCACAAAACTTTGTAGAAACTATCGGCAGCTACAACTTTTAAACGTACCACCAACCATCCCCCCCCTCCCCCCCAAAAAATAGGAGAAAGAAAATCAGCGCCACCTTGGCGATTATCTGAGACAAACCCCCAATCCCCTTCGTCACAGAACGGAGCACCTCCCAGGTTCCCATCGATAACCAATACTGCTGGTTTGTTGTCTAAATGTAAACAGGTCTGCCTAGCAGAGATGAATCAGTTGGCGCTCTCCCACGCTTTCCGGTCGATACCAGGGTGATTTCCTCCAGCAGAATCAGAAGAGCTCTGACAGATTCCAGAAGAAAATCACAGCACAAGATAATCGTGCTTCGGACAGAAAGCTGTAATTAAAAACTTTAATGTTTCCTAGACGAAGAAGAGGGGGAAAAACAGCTCTCTTTTCTTCAACCTCCTTTCAGACATGAACAATAGAAGGCAATGAATGTTCTACCATGAATAATTGATGTTCGTAACGTTGAACGACTCTCAACAAAGGGCGAATGGGATTTTTCTGGTGAAAGGATAGAAAATGCGAAATTAATTAGCCTGCAAGTACAGCAATTAATTCTATCACGTAGATGCTTGCAATGTCCATTATGGTACATAAAGCACTTCATGCAAAACACAAGCCTGTTTTGGAAGCTCTGTAGGACAAAAAGGTACAAATAGGCTTGACATGATGAAAGCGTTTTTTTTTTCTTTCTTCAACTGATAGCTCATTTTTTTTGCATTGGCAGCTGAATATGATTCCGTTTCATTCTGTCTATCCATCCATCCATCCATCCATCCATCCATCCATCCATCCATCCATCCATCCATCCATCTATCCATCCATCTATCTATCTATCTATCTATCTATCTATCTATCTATCTATCTATCTATCTATCTATCTATCTATCTATCTATCTATCTATCTATCTATCTATCTATCTATCTATCTATCTGTCTGTCTGTCTGTCTGTCTGTCTGTCTGTCTGTCTGTCTGCTGTCTGTCGGTCTGTCTAGTACGAGCAAAGGTAAAATGTGATAGTATTATTGCACGGTTATCAGGACCAGAGAAACATGGCTGACACAAGGCCATGTCCCACCGCACCATTTGCTCTCCAAGTACCAGGCTGACGTCTCCGTTATCCCTATGGGTCGTGGAGTCTGCCGAAAAGATTGTTTTATGAGCTCACTCCTCAGTCTGTAATCCATTTCCAGTCTCTAGACTAGCAGCTACTGCTATCCATTCTCAGTCCTCAAACCTTTCACCGAACACACCCCACCTCCCTAGTCTTCATGCCGGTCACTGTAATCTATTCCCATTCTCTAGACTAAGCACTGTAATCCACTCCTAGTCTTCAAAGTAGCCACTGTAATCCATTCACAGTGCAGGCTAGCCACTGTAATCCACCCCCAGTCTTCAAGCTAGCCACAGAAACCCACTCTCAATCTTCAAGCTAGCCACTGTAATCCACCCCTAGTCTTCAAGCTAGCCACTGAAACCCACTCTCAATCTTCAAGCTAGCCACTGTAATCCACCCTCAGTCTTCAAGCTAGCCACTGTAATCCACCCTCAGTCTTCAAGCTAGCCACAGAAACCCACTCTCAATCTTCAAGCTAGCTACTGTAATCCACCCCCAGTCTTCAAGTTAGCCACAGAAACCCACTCTCAGTCTTCAAGCTAGCCACTGTAATCTACTCCCAGTCTCTGGACTAGCCATTGCAATCCATGTCGCCAAGCATTTCACCGAAATCCACTCCCATTCATCGTAACCTACTACCAGGTCTTCAAGCAAAGTCATAGTGATCCACACCTACTTCGATACCTTGCATGTGCTCCACATCTTCACGGCGTAGGCTGCTATGAATATCAAGCTCGTGCTTCCATAGAGACAAACAACAAAAACAGCGACCAAGCAATGTTGCAGTTTTTATACTCTTTTTCTCTTGATTCCCCCCTCCCCTTCCTAATAATATAATTTTCTGTGTGCATTTCTTATTATTTCCAAAATAATCTTTCCGTATGTTTCTGGTTGTTTCTGTTTTTAGTTTCAGTTTCTTCCACCATATTATTTTTATCCATGGGACAAGCCCAGCCATTATTTATACTACTCGGGTTTTCTTCCTTTTTTTTTTTAATGTCATCTCTTAGAGTCCATAACTGTTTCCCGTGATTCGTTTGAGTATACAGAACTCTTGACAACTCTCAGTTTAATTTATCGTGTCACATCAGCACCAAAAATCAGAAAGAAAATTACTGATGCTAGTATTTAGCAGCAAAAATATTCGGCAGATGCACATCCATTGTTTCCGAAAAGAATACAACGCAACAAAACAGCAAATATTATTGGGGAAATAAAAGTTTAGGCAAAATCAAACCATTACCGATATTATAAGATTAGTGGAATAAACTTGGGACCCCCCCCCCCCCCCGAAACAAACCTTTCAACGACAATCCCAGACAACATGGGCCAAAACACCAGCCGACAAAAAAAAATATTCATCATTCCCTCCAATTTGTTCGGAGCGATAAGCGCTAATGGTGATGTGCGGGAATATTTTGGACGGAGTCACCTGGTAATGTTTTTCTCTCTTTATCAATCAATGACTGAGCCAGTGAAAGGAAAATGAGAGCTGGTCTGAAGCGACGACGAGGAACAGGAACATAAAAACTCGGGCCAAGATCCCTCCAAGACCAGATGCTCCGGGCAGAAAGCATTCTACAGCTTTATCGGTTTGGAGAGCTGGTCTGGGAAACAGGAAACCTTGGAGATAGAAAGAAAAAAAAGACTGTAAGTTTTGTGTAAGACGGAGAAACAGCAGAGATAAAGTCGTATCTCTTTACGGTAAAGTCCACGAAACATCACTTGGCGTAGATCACATCAGAAGTTTAAAATGGAATATCACTTTGAGGAAATCACCTTGCTGCTGTCCTGGTGATGTTGTAGAACCCCTGGAGGTGGCGAAAAATAGTATATATTCTGAGTACATTTTAGTACACGTTCATTGAAGACGTGGCAGGCTTATCCTCCCTTTCTTATACTCTGACCTCATGCTAAAGACCATCTGATGTTCCCCACCGTTATCTTACAACATCTCTCATATATATATATATATATATATATATATATATATATATATATATATATTCAAATATCTATATATGTATCTTCTTATATCTTATATCTTATATCCTTCCCGTGCCGTTAGACGTCACATAGGGCTCGCAAAGTAGTTCGCCAATTTTTCCTGTCTTCGGCGAGTCTTTCAACCTCATCAAAGGATTTTATGCCTGTTAACTTGGCCTCTCTTAATAATGTTCTCTTCAGAGTTTCACGCGGTCTGCCCCTTTTTCTTCGGCCAGTTGTGTTCCACTTGATAGCTTGTTTTGGGATTCTCTGCTCATTTCTTCTCATCAAGTGTATACATATTATATATATATATATATTCAAATATCTATATATGTATACATATTATATATATATATATATATATATATATAAGAACAAGAAAATGAGGTGCAGACTAGTAAATTCTACTAAGGAGACACAAATAAGACCAGCATAAAAGATTCATGATTCTCAATTTCATCAGAGAATTTACTAGTGCTATTGAAACATCCTCCCATCCCTTATGAACGCGTGGACGCCGGTCATCCAAACATTTCTAAGCTAACATTTTACAGAGTATCAGGAAGCTTTCCGTGGTTGAGAGCAAAGCAGTACGACTCTTCAGATCATCAGAGAAGTACTCCCTCCCCCCCCCTTTTCTCCCTGGCAAGCGTTTCAGCCCTTTAAACCTCTGACGATCTAACGGGGTGGACCCACCCCCGAGTCAAGATATTTCCGTAGGTCTGGAAGTTGTTGATTTATATAACCATTTTACGTCGCTGAAGACACTACTCGGGCGATGATGTCAACTACAACATGATTCCCTGGAGGTCTTCCTTCTCTTGACTGATTACTGGATACTGAGTTTTTTTTCCCAAGGAGTTTATGGATCCTGCTGATGGTCGATCCTAGTCATTCCTGTAGATTATCTACAGTTCAGGGCGATTAAATGCTGCTTTAAGATGGTTCCTGCTCTGTGACAACTTACGAGCTTTGTCTCATTCAAACTTTAGGTTTTATTATTATTCTTTCTTAAATTTCCCCTTTTCCAGGTATGAAGTTGACTGGTTAGAGATTTAATATTTCATTGTCAGAACAAAATTCGCTTCAGTAATAAAGAATGGTAGCATCCATCAACAGTGTTTCAAATCAAAATTTCTTACATTTATATTATTTGTAGAAATAATCAGAAGCATTGATATTTGTTCCTAAAATATTAAAATAGGAATATAAAAGTTTTGGTTAAGTTATTTAATAAAAATTTATTAAATTGTACTTTTTTCTGTTTGTTCTTAAACATCTCACTCGGATTTCTTTATTTCAATCTGACACAAACGCAAAAATAACTAATGAAGAACGTATGAGAAGAGCTGGAGAGACAAAAAACCTTGTCAAAAAGATAAGAGAGAGACAATGTACTTTCATAGGACATGCAATGAGAAGAGGGGGCATTGAAAATATTATAACAACAGGAAAAATAGAAGGAAGAAAATCAAGAGGAGGACCAAGAGAAATGATACTGGACAGTCTGACGGGATGGTGTGAGAGGAGATCACCAACTGAACTGATGGCCTGCATGAAGGATCGTGTACTCTGGAGAAGCATAATAGCCAACGCCAGTCGGCACGGCACCTGATGATGATGATGATGACAAACGCTTAACTTAAAACATACGACTTCCGAAATTGCTTATGCTAATTTTCTATCAACTGACCCCGGAAGGGCATGTTCCAATTTAGAGTTTCCTTATTATGTTTTGAAGAGGAAGCGGACACTAATGGCGCGTGTCCTAAATCCGATCATATTTCACCACTTGAAATCTGGATTCCTTGTAAAGTTATCTCGTAATTCCTGTTTAGAATTGTCCAATAATTCCTTCTGACAAGTCGCACTGTCGCCTTATGCAAATAATGTTGGTTTTAAACGAAACACTTAGCGTCCATTCGAGTACACGTTCATTGAAGACGTGGCAGGCTTGTCCTCCCTTTCTTACACTCTGACCTCATGCTAAAGACCATCTGATCTTCCCCACCGTCACCTTACAAAAGTCCCACAAAGACGTCCGACTACCAAACACGGATAGCCCAGCTGACCCGGATTTGAAGTGGCTACCACCGCAACGTCTGCACTTTCACGTCGGCTGCACCCCACACAGTGTCCTTTCTAATAATAGCCCCCGGGCCGGCCAGGGAGGGCAGACTGCTGGAAGAAAACCCCCCTTTTTTAAGACAAAATACCTTGTTGAAAGAACAACTTCAGTTAAAAATGAAGAACTCTGGACCGACCAATATCAAAAGAAAATGAGGAGGAAAAATATAGGACGTAAAGAGGGGGAGAGGGAGATGAGCGTTAAAAAAACGAGCACTAGAATCTCTACCCTCCTTGAAAGAGTTGGACACTCTAAGCCCTCTCCAGAGCGGTTGGGTGTCTTTGAGTCGGACGTGCACGTGGTGTGAGACAGAATGAAATGGCTGGAGATTGAAGGGTAAGTGAATGAACGCGAGTCGTCTTGTGCTGACGACGACACGTGCGCCCCATTGTATGCTCTTGCACATCCAAGTTTTTTCTGGACAATTACTCACTGTCCGTTGGATGTGACAAATTTCCTGCCAACCTCTTATCTGCACTGGCCAGAGTTAAGCGACACTATTTGATGCATTAGTGATAATATCTCCGAACACGCGCTTCTACTTACTGTGTGGTGAAGACAACAGTTTCGTTGAAAATGATCAGAATATTCCTGCAAAATTGAAGGTCCAAGCTGTCGATGATAATGATGATGTAGGCTCTTCATAAACAGCAAAGAAATGGACGCCAATGTCAGCCGCTGCTGCTGTAACGAGGAATGCAGAATTTAGTTACATATCATAAAATTATAGTTGTTGAATATACTACCCCTAGTCTATTTCCTGTAGCATTTGCATGCCGTAGGAGTGTGAAATGTTAGTGCCTTCACATTTCTAGGCTACTACAGCATCTGAGGTAGGGTTGCCAGCACCTGTCCTCACTGCCTTTGTTTTCCTAGGGAAGTCCCAGGCACCGATTTTTTCGAGTCTGGGTGAGCCCCGGGGCCGGTCGGTCCGAAAAATTTCCGCCCGTGTAGGAAATCGAACCGGGGGATCTTCTGATCGCAAGCGAGTGCACCAACAACTACACGACAGTGACATCGAGTATACTACACAATCCTTAAATTATGTCCATAATCATCATCAGGTGCCGTGCCGACTGGCGTTGGCTATTATGCTTCAACAGAGTACCCGATCCTTCATGCAGGCCATCAGTTCAGTTGGTGATCTCCTCTCACACCATCCCGTCAGACTGTCCAGTATCATTTCTCTTGGTCTTCCTCTTGATCTTCTTCCTTCTATTTTTCCTGTTGTTATAATATTTTCAATGCCCCCTCTTCTCATTGCATGTCCTATGAAAGTACATTATCTCTCTCTTATCTTTTTGACAAGGTTTTTTATCTCTCCAGCTCTTCTCATACATTCTTCATTAGTTATTTTTGCTCTCCAGGGTATTCGCAACATTCTTCTAATAAACCACATTTCTGCTGCTTCCAATGATTTTTGTGCAGACTTGCCTATTGTCCATGATTCACTTCCATATAACAAGATAGGTTCAATATAGCATTTTAGGACTCGTTTTCTAACATTCATTGATAAAGATGTGTTAGCTAATATGTTTCTCATTCTCTGAAATGCAGTCTTTGCTTGGCCTATTCTGTTCCTAATTTCTGTTCTGCATTTCCCATTTGAAGTTATTACTGCTCCAAGGTATTTGAATTTCTGCACCTGCTTTAGAATAGTTCCTTTTAATTTAATACTGCACGCTGGTGGATTATGTTTCTTAGATATAACCATAGTCTCTGTCTTTTTGATGTTCAAAGTAAGGCCTTTCTGTTCACTTTCTTTGGCGACTTTATCCAAGAGATTTTGCAGGTCTTGTTGGATCTCAGCTACCAGTACTGTGTCGTCAGCATACCGAAGGTTGTTAATATTGTATCCTCCAATTTTTATGCCTGGTTCTGTGATGATTGTTCTTAGAATATTCTCACTGTACAGAGAAAAAAGGTCTGGAGATAGTACACATCCTTGTCGCACCCCTTGTTTTATAGGTTGATATTTTCCAATTCTATTTTCAACTCGAACTGCTGCTTCTTGCTGCCAGTATAGATGTTTTACAATCCTCAGGTCTTTTCCGTCTATACTGATGTCTTCAGGCATTTTAATAATTTCATTATGTTTCACCTTGTCAAACGCCTTGGTGTAATCAATGAAGCATAAGTAGAGATCTTTCTGTACTTCTAAAGCTCTTTCTGTTAGTGTTCGTAAAGCATAAATGGCATTGTGTGTTCCCTTTCCTTCAACAAATCCAAACTGTTCATCTGCTATTTCCATTTTTATCTTTTTCCTTGTTCTTCTCATAATTATTCTCAGAAGTAGCTTCGTTATGTGACATGAGAGGCTGATGTCCATAATGAAAGTAAAATATGCAAGGGTGAAAGTCTGTTAATGGGGAAAGGACCTGACACCATTAACTAAACGCTAAAATTCGAGGGAGTCAGAAAGTGAAGGCAACATACCCTTAACATAACTATATCACTTCTCCGCATATTCCACCTGCAGATCGATGCATTTCTTGTATCGTTCCACTGTCTTCTTCACAACTCTGCGAGAAGAGGCGTTTCTGTTGCTCTCTAATCCAGATCTGCACCGCTTCCTTAACCTCATCATTAGAGGTGAACCTGCGACCGTGTAGAGCCTCTTTATGCGGACAGAGACAGGAAAATCCCATGAAGTCTGATCAAGGCTGTAATGAGTTAAGAAGACGTGCAGGTCGCATCTGTTGCATTGCCTCCACCGCAGCTGTCGCTGCATGGGACGTGATGCAGCAAGACTGTTTTTGGCAGCATTCATCTTCTTTTGCCGCGAACTGCATGTTTCAGTTACTCTCTAAGTTGAGTCACGCTGTTTTCAATTTCTTACGGAGCCAGCATCCTGCAGTGAATTTCAGCATGCTCTTTGTTCAAAGAAATGGCGTGTTGTTCAGCAATGGTACATCTTGCAGGGGAGTATTCATCTGACTTAGGCTTCAACTAAACTAAATGTAGAGAGCTGCACTGCGCGTGTTCGAACCCTCCATTAACTGTTATGAACATGTTGTTTTGCTTTCTGTTGTGCCAAGTGTGTAGCTACTGGCTAATTTTTAAATTGCTTTTATTTTTTTATTCTACTTCGCACGACATATTCGGAATGAAAATGACCAGTCGATATCGACAAGACTTACTGGTCTCAAGGAAGTAGATTCTATCATAGCCAGTGGCAGCAGCTTCCATTCAGTGAGAGTTCTCGCCTGTTCTACGAAGTATGTGCATCACGCTAAGAGAGGATATTGGAGCATCTATTGATCCGAGTTAAATGGTAGCAACCACTTAACACTTAAATGTTTTTTTGTTGGGACAGATTGGAGGTAGATAAGTTGCTACAATGTGTCAGATAAAAGAAATGACGGCGGTGGTAAATTGGTTCTAGTTATAAAGGTAGACAGAGGTCTATTATTCAGTTTATCATATTTCTTAGGCAACTGCCTACTTCTACTTTGTGTTCACTTACGTCTGTCTGGGAACATTCTGTTCCTGTCTTTCTTTCAAGAACGATTTTTAAAAGTGTTTAATTTTTCATTTATTTTTGTGTTCTGTTGTTTTTGCGTGTGGTCCTTGAAAAAGCTTTCGCCAAATATTGGACTTTGGCATCGTTTATAATTACTCATCTCCTGCCACTCTCGTTCTTGTCCACTTTCCTCACTCACTCTTTCTATCTTTTTTGTTGTTGTTGTAGAAATGAACCTTACACATCTGTCTATATTTACTATTGAATTGTTGTCAGAACTGTAGGTAGTGGCCAAAGAACACTTCTATGATGACATGTTGGAAGCGAAAGCATTTCCTGAACCTTCAAAACCCATTTGGAGACCATATAAAAAAGATTATAACAAAATTTCCTACTGGCGTTTTACGGACTTGGAGCGGTTAAGTTCTTGCGGAAAATACTTTTTATGAATGTGTGTATGTATGAGAGAGAGAGAGAGAGAGAGAGAGAGAGAGAGAACGAATAAACTTGCGATTTTTTTTTCCAAGGATGAAGAATTGGGCCCTCAGGCCCGCCTGATATTCAATTTTTCATCACTCATCTTTCATTCTGACTACGCTTTCGATTTAGTAGACATACAAATGTGTAAATGGAGCGTCGAAAGCGGAGTATTTGTGTATTCGACTCGGATGTTAAGTCCATGTTGCTCTACGCATATAAACATAGCACAAGGCTACACCTTTAGGAATCAAATTCCGGACTTCCAGGACGTGTCTACGATGTAACTTACATCTTACACACTTCCCGTGCTGTCAGGCGTCACACAGGGCTCGCAGTGTATCTCGCTATGAGTCTCTATTCTCGCCGAGCTTCTCGATCTCATCAAGGGATTTGATATTACGCTAGCAACATGAAACTTATGAAGGCCTAGAAAAATGAGGCAATGGTCAATAGATAATGAAGAAAGCCAGGTAAGGAGATATCTGCGCATCGTGCTATACAATGGGAAATAAAATGCGAATGTTACTTCTGTAACCATTAATTCTTGTAACTTGACTCTATTAACGAGCCCTTCGAGTATGCCGGTATAACACTGTTGGCTCTGATGAGTTTGTATTCTATTGCTTGAATTTGCAGTTTCTCGTCAAACTCCACGAACATCGAGATAACACAGGAGTTCCAACCTGCCAAGCAGATTTAAGGAACGCACCAGTTCTTGTGTGTTTGCTCTTGATAACAGAACTAAATTTAGAAGGAAGAAAGGTCATTTTAGCAGAGACAGGAGAAACAACAGAAGATTGGGAAAGTGATGAAACCTTCTTCAGTACTACACAGGACTGGCAAATAATTTGAGACAGGGCCGGAAACCCCTTACTGACCTAATTCAGATACGTCGAAACTTATATATTCAGACTTCCAGGACGTGCCAAAAGGGTCGACGAAGCATCAGACGGGGGCAGTAATACCTCCCTTCTTAGCACTTTTCAACCTGGTATTGAGAAACATGTGCCGACATGAAACTCATCTATCACATTAAAAGTTAAGAAAATAATGAAGATGGGGAGTTATAAATGTACTCCTTCATATTGTTAAATTGGTTTGCTTTCTGATGTTTGTAGTTGTGCATTGCATATCCTAGTTAAATAGGCCATTGTACAAATAGTACATAACGGGAGGGGTGGGAGGTGGGGAAGAGAGAGAGAGAGAGGAGGGCGTTGAGGATGTGGCCTAGGAGAAAAGGGGGCGGTAGCCCGAACAGGCATGGGAAACACTGGTCTAGACTTTTGCTTGGTGATAGTCGCGTCACGTTAAGCCAGACTGCACGTAAACTTTACATGCGTGACAAATTAATTTGAAATGAGCTCTCATCTGACACTGGAACGTAATCTTTCTATTACTGCCTTCTTGTTATATAGTGTTTTTATTAACTATATTGTTTGTTTTTATATTGTCTTTAGTGTTTGTACTGTTTATTATTCTATTTTATATTGTCGTTGCAGTATATAGTGATAGTACTTGTTATTGTCCTCATTACCGCGACTCAGTACTAAATAGTTTTATCTCTTCATACAAGCACATTTCCAGAGTTTTATACAGTGTATCACACTATATATAACTGAACTGAACTTGTGTATATTTATACACAAGAACCGTAAACTCCATTAGTCTGACTCACGTTATACAAGTTTAATTGTGACGGTTGTCTCTGATAAAATGTTGGTGCACAACTTTCCACTAATTACTGTTCCACAGAAAACACAGGGAGAATACGGAGAAACCATTCTCAAAAGACACGTCAACTAGAACACACGAGCGTGGTAACAAGAGGATCTGTCACACTGCTATCTCTCTGTCTGTCTGAATGACCACATCGGTCCAACTCTATATGTCTGTATTTTCACTGTATCTAACTTATCTGGCACATTGTATCGCCATCTAGCTCCATGTGCCTAACCTTTCTAATTCACGTTGTCTAATTCTGGCTGTTCTTCTCTGTCTTCTTTTCCTGTCTGTGTGTCTCACCCGGTCTGGCTCTATCTATCTGATTCTCTGTGTGTCGGTCTCTCTCTCTGTCTCTTCGTTTTAACTCTACGTTTGATGAACTCACCAATCGGTATTCCTGCCACACCCCTAATTGATCGACCGGTTTCAATCTGCCCACTGACTGGTTCCTGGATCATGACCTGTCAGTTTTATGGTGTCGGTGGTCCATCTCTTGTCTATGGCTTTGTACCTGTCGCTGATTACATTATTTCCTGTCTCTTCTGTTTACACTTGTCAGCGTCGAGTCGTATTGGTTTTTCTAGTATCATGGGAATCGGTTTTCTATCGTGTTTTCTAACATTTCTGACTATTTTTCTTACTTTCTTGCTAACCCCTATAACTATATCTTCATAATTATGATTATAATTCCAGGTTACAAGGCACTATGTTATATATACCCACTGGACATTTGTTGTAGTGGTTCAACTTTTCGATGATAAAATTAACGACTGTTAAGACACCAAGATCATCAAAGGAATTATTATGCTCACTTTTCTCCTTAGGCCTGATAGCTCCCCAGGGCATGTAACGCACAAGACGATTTGCTACTTTCATTGTGATTATCCAATTGAAAACAATAACACACTCAGCTAAACTCTTACAGACGATAATTTATGATAGTCTGGTCGATAAAGTTTGTTTTTTTAAATATTTCCAGATTAGTAGAGTTTAGTTTACAATATTCCACGTCGCTCTCAGTTTTCTACCACATACTCGTAGAACTAGCCACACACAATTCTCAGCTACCACTCAAATGACCACGAGATCAGAGCCTATATCATCAAAGATCAATTAGATTACTCGCTGGACTAGCTAACTAAAATCGACATAATCCAGGTAACTTGGTTAGGAACGTTTCTTTTGAGATCAAGCGATATCAGTTAGCCCCTGAGAGACTGTCCCACCTCCTGCGTTCTCTTCTCTTGGAACGGGACAATTTAACACTCAGCTCAAGTTTTGAGATGCATGTAACAAACAAAAACTGTAAAGCTCGCCCAAAAAAAACAAAAAACTGGCTGTGGAGAATGGATAAATTCATCCATCACTGTCTTCATTCTTTGATTAATCCATGAATCAGTTTTCTTTATCTTAGCTAACACATCATTCTGAAATCTCCACCCCCTCTGATTATTCCCATGCCGCTAACACTTGTCAATCAAGTCACGTCCACATGTCAAGAGCTGACAGACACCGAATGCTCTCATTACGTGATGGTCCTGGCATGATGCCCACAGTCCCAGAAATCACCCCGGGCCCACAGTTAAGGACAGCCAGTGTACCCAAACTCTGCCCTCCAGACAATAGCAGAGCCAGACCTCCGATCCGCGACAATGGCTCTACCATGATATAGCGATGACCTGATGGCACCTTTTCACCCAATCAAGGACTCTGCTACACGCGCCATAACGTTCTGAAGAGCTTGGTGTACGGAGGCGCCTGTTTAGTGTCAAAATAAGTGTATTTGCACAGGCCATAAGTAAATAAACATTTACTGAAAATTAATCTTAATGACGTTGTTATACTAGGTAACTGTGCTTAGATTCTAGTGGAAGTGAGTGCACTGTATCAATGTAAAGGAATGGTCGTGGAGGGCTCACTTAATACGCAGAAACAACAACAACAACAACAACAAAAAAGGACCAAAATAATAAAGAAAAAATACTGAAAAGCTTTAGAACCAAGCATCCAGTTTATTATAGACGTAAAAGAAGGGTTGAAAATATAGAAGTATGTTATACTTAAGATAATGTTGAATAGAAAAGTACAAGAAAACAATGAATTGGGGAAAAAATTTGTGGATACAATCAAGAGAGAGGCTTAATGCATTCGATCTCAACTCTATACACAGCCCAGGTACATAACCATTGGCCGTGTCAAGTTACTCTGCGTCCTAGGCAAAACATAACTACAACACAAGGATAAACTGGTATCTGTACCAAAATTGTGCCCATTCAAAGGTCATTATTGCACACCTCTGAGGTCTGCGGTTATTTGGCCTAATGTCGACCAGTCAAGTATAAAGTAGCCAGTTATATCATCATCATCATCATCATCATCGTCATCATCATGTGCCTTCTTCAGAACAAAGGCTGACAATAAAGAATATCAAGTTTCCTCGCCCCTCACTTTGATGATACATTAAGTCAGGCTGTGTCCTGTCCATTCTCGTATATTATCTTCTCATCTACATCTATGTTTACCTCTCTCTCTTTTTTCCTTCCACATTCCCTTCTAAGTAACGGTTTTCAGTATATTGTTACGTCTTTTGACGTGGTCAAAGTATTTTGTTTTCTTCATCCTTATTTCTTTGAGAAGTCCACATTGCATTTGGAGCTGTTCTAAGACTTGTTCATTTGTTCTTTTCATTTTCCATAATATATGTACGATATATAAGATACGTAAGATACGTACGTCTTAACTCTTATTAGATCTTCCACTATTCCTCTCACAGCACTTTCGCCACATCTGCTCAGTATATTAAAGTATCCTGGTCGTAACATACTTATCCTCCATATTTTATCTCCTCTCTCTATTTCTTCGTCCTGGATGTTTTTATATGATTAAAGCTCACGCCAAAACGTCGCAACTGTGCACTCGTTAAGTAATAAACCTGTTCTTACTATGAGTATTTTTGTTCCCTAGTCTCTGGTTAATTCCGAACGTTTAGCGTGCGTGGACAAGAGCTGAACGTGAAATATTTGTAACTAAGCGGATGGATAAAAGTGAAAGGTAAAAGTTTTGTTATCTGAATTGTATTCATGCGGCGTAATACATTACTACTGAACTGATGGTGAATGTTTGTGACAGTGAAAGTTGAGAGACACAGGACAGTACGTCAGGTGGAGGCTGCATGTCCGGTTCTTTACCTTTTTTTTTCCTCACCCGCACACATATTTCAGAGCCTCCTCACTGTATTAGATTACAACCCCCCTCCCCCTTACCCCAGCCACATTCACATATTCCACCCGCCCTTCTCTTGTTTCTTCTTTCCTCAGTCCCTACCCCCTCTTTACTATCTACTTATCACACATGGCAAGTCTACATTTAAACATTCTCAACACTCCACCACACGCATTCCTGGACACAGCTTCTCACAAGTTGCAGCTAAGCGCTCCATGTATTTTTTCCATCCCTATTTCTTGTATAGCACTCATGTGAACTTACATTTTATCTTCTGTCCCTGTTTATTTGTTCTGTATGATTTTGTATGATAAGCTGTTCCTATTTTTTCTCTAATAGTTTCAGCAGCAGGTCATCTTGCTTACAACCGAGAGGCCTACATGTGAGCTGAAGGGAAGCAAAGTTCCGTAAGGGACATGCAAATGACTGACTGAGTTTTAACAATTTGTTATCACAGCTTTACTGTGGTGGCTTCGTGTATAGCTGTATACTTAGCTTTTTATACTTATATACTAATTAATAGTGTGTCTGAATTTCCTTCGGTCTGTTATGAAAGTGTTTTCGGAGTCTAAAGAAAAAAAAATTCCTGATGGTAACTGTAGAGTGTCCTTAAATCTATGCGACATCATGCCCGATAATCTTTGTTGCTTTTACTATTAGGGTCGTGTATTTTTCTCTTTCAAGAGAGTAAGGCCTGTAGATTTACTGCAAGTTTAAACTTTGTCGCATATCATTGGTGAGTCTATAGTAAATATAACAACGTAATCTAGAAGAGGCTAGTCACTTTAGTGAACTGACGTGTAGACAGACAGAGAGAAAAGTATACAGACAGATAGACAAAACAGTACACAGAGAGAAACATGCAGACGGACGGACGGACGGATGGATAGATAGATAGATAGATTCGTTCTTTATTTAAATTCTGCACACACACAAAAACATACTCGTGTTTTGCACACAGCTGACCCAATCATTACCGACCACAGTTAAGTTACCTTTCACCTCGCCTGCACGCGTTCTGGCCCTTATTAGTGATCTTCTTCCGAAAAAAGATCAAATTATTAGTAGCGTGTGAGGGGGAAACAAACTGGAGGAGACGATATAACACGCCAACCCTGAGTTCTCTTTGGTGCCGATAGCCCAGAGTTTGAATAGTAGTCGAAAATTAACCTGCTTGCCCCCGCTTTGCACGAGTTAACAGCCAAGCGACAAAGGGAAGATGGTCTCGTGTCTCTTCGTTAATTCTGTGTAATGGGCGGAGATGAGGTTTGTAAAGCTACGTGAGCCATGAGCAAATGTGCAGAGTCCATAAATAACTAGCGGGTGAGTTGATTTTAAACCGGGCAGTGACACTCGCGTTTTGTCCGTGATCTGCATGGATGATGTTGCTGTCATGTTGCCGGCATGTTTTAGCCACACATCAACTCAGACTAAAAAAAAAAAGCTCTTTTTTCGCATTTATAATCAAACGAACAACCATATTTTGGGAGCCACAAGGGAGATAATAGAGAAAAATCCAGACGTCATGTGAAATATTTCAAAACATGCTCGAAAACAGCGTTATAATTCACTGATAAGGCCAGTCACGTTCAACATCCGGGTGATGAATGAACATGTGATTGCAAACTGACCCTTAGGTTTGAGATGTAACTGTCGATTTATCAACATTCCTGGCACATTTTCTTTTTGGTTTTATTCTCCCCCCCCCCCCCCACAAGTGATTTTTTAAAAATCATGAATTAATCTCATGCTCTTAGGCACGACGGGGTTACTTTCACCTTTTACCTTCTGCATAATAAAACTTTAAGCCCTTTAAATATTCTACACAGAGTTAAGTAAATTTTAAAGTGTTTTCACACTGTTGGTTGATATAAAAATTGAGACATTCGACTTCCCATTTTGTGCAGTATTCATAGTCGCACCTCGTCGAAACATCTTCATAAAGCATGTAATGTCTTGCCTTGTCTTGTCTTTAGTCTCCCTAGAACTGCTTGTCTTGTCTTCAGTCTCCCTAGAACTGCTTGTCTTGTCTTCCGTCTCCCTAGAACTACTTGTCTTGTCTTCGTTCTCCCTAGAACTGCTTGTCTTGTCTTCATTCTCCCTAGAACTGCTTGTCTTGTCTTCATTCTCCCTAGAACTGCTTGTCTTGTCTTCAGTCTCCCTAGAACTGCTTGTCTTGCTTTCAGTCTCCCTAGAACTGCTTGTCTTGTCTTCAGTCTCCCTAGAACTGCTTGTCTTGTCTTCAGTCTCCCTAGAACTGCTTGTCTTGTCTTCATTCTCCCTAGAACTGCTTGTCTTGTCTTCATTCTCCCTAGAACTGCGGTGAGTCTATAGTAAATATAACAACGTAATCTAGAAGAGGCTAGTCACTTTAGTGAACTGACGTGTAGACAGACAGAGAGATAAGTATACAGACGGATAGACAAAACAGTACACAGAGAGAAACATGCAGACGGACGGACGGACGGACGGACGGATGGACGGATGGATGGATAGATAGATAGATAGATAGATAGATAGATAGATAGATAGATAGATAGATAGATAGATAGATAGATAGATAGATAGATAGATAGATAGATAGATAGATTCGTTCTTTATTTAAATTCTGCACACACACAAAAACATACTCGTGTTTTGCACACAGCTGACCCAATCATTACCGACCACAGTTAAGTTACCTTTCACCTCGCCTGCACGCGTTCTGGCCCTTATTAGTGATCTTCTTCCGAAAAAAGATCAAATTATTAGTAGCGTGTGAGGGGGAAACAAACTGGAGGAGACGATATAACACGCCAACCCTGAGTTCTCTTTGGTGCCGATAGCCCAGAGTTTGAATAGTAGTCGAAAATTAACCTGCTTGCCCCCGCTTTGCACGAGTTAACAGCCAAGCGACAAAGGGAAGATGGTCTCGTGTCTCTTCGTTAATTCTGTGTAATGGGCGGAGATGAGGTTTGTAAAGCTACGTGAGCCATGAGCAAATGTGCGGAGTCCATAAATAACTAGCGGGTGAGTTGATTTTAAACCGGGCAGTGACACTCGCGTTTTGTCCGTGATCTGCATGGATGATGTTGCTGTCATGTTGCCGGCATGTTTTAGCCACACATCAACTCAGACTAAAAAAAAAAAGCTCTTTTTTCGCATTTATAATCAAACGAACAACCATATTTTGGGAGCCACAAGGGAGATAATAGAGAAAAATCCAGACGTCATGTGAAATATTTCAAAACATGCTCGAAAACAGCGTTATAATTCACTGATAAGGCCAGTCACGTTCAACATCCGGGTGATGAATGAACATGTGATTGCAAACTGACCCTTAGGTTTGAGATGTAACTGTCGATTTATCAACATTCCTGGCACATTTTCTTTTTGGTTTTATTCTTCCCCCCCCCCCCCCAAGTGATTTTTTTAAAATCATGAATTAATCTCATGCTCTAAGGCACGACGGGGTTACTTTCACCTTTTACCTTCTGCATAATAAAACTTTAAGCCCTTTAAATATTCTACACAGAGTTAAGTAAATTTTAAAGTGTTTTCACACTGTTGGTTGATATAAAAATTGAGACATTCGACTTCCCATTTTGTGCAGTATTCATAGTCGCACCTCGTCGAAACATCTTCATAAAGCATGTAATGTCTTGCCTTGTCTTGTCTTTAGTCTCCCTAGAACTGCTTGTCTTGTCTTCAGTCTCCCTAGAACTGCTTGTCTTGTCTTCCGTCTCCCTAGAACTACTTGTCTTGTCTTCGTTCTCCCTAGAACTGCTTGTCTTGTCTTCATTCTCCCTAGAACTGCTTGTCTTGTCTTCATTCTCCCTAGAACTGCTTGTCTTGTCTTCAGTCTCCCTAGAACTGCTTGTCTTGCTTTCAGTCTCCCTAGAACTGCTTGTCTTGTCTTCAGTCTCCCTAGAACTGCTTGTCTTGTCTTCAGTCTCCCTAGAACTGCTTGTCTTGTCTTCATTCTCCCTAGAACTGCTTGTCTTGTCTTCATTCTCCCTAGAACTGCTTGTCTTGTCTTCAGTCTCCATAGAACTGCTTGTCTTGTCTTCAGTCTCCCTAGAACTGCTTGTCCTGCTTTCAGTCTCCCTATAACTGCTTGTCTTGTCTTCCGTCTCCCTATAACTGCTTGTCTTGTCTTCAGTCTCCCTAGAACTGCTTGTCTTGTCTTCATTCTCCCTAGAACTGCTTGTCTTGTCTTCAGTCTCCCTAGAACTGCTTGTCTTGTCTTCAGTCTCCCTAGAACTGCTTGTCTTGTCTTCAGTCTCCCTAGAACTGCTTGTCTTGTCTTCCGTCTCCCTAGAACTGCTTGTCTTGTCTTCAGTCTCCCTAGAACTGCTTGTCTTGTCTTCAGTCTCCCTAGAACTGCTTGTCTTGCCTTCATTCTCCCTAGAACTGCTTGTCTTGTCTTCAGTCTCCCTAGAACTGCTTGTCTTGTCTTCAGTCTCCCTAGAACTGCTTGTCTTGTCTTCAGTCTCCCTAGAACTGCTTGTCTTGTCTTCATTCTCCCTAGAACTGCTTGTCTTGTCTTCATTCTCCCTAGAACTGCTTGTCTTGTCTTCAGTCTCCCTAGAACTGCTTGTCTTGTCTTCAGTCTCCCTAGAACTGCTTGTCTTGTCTTCAGTCTCCCTAGAACTGCTTGTCTTGTCTTCAGTCTCCCTAGAACTGCTTGTCTTGTCTTCAGTCTCCCTAGAACTGCTTGTCTTGTCTTCAGTCTCCCTAGAACTGCTTGTCTTGTCTTCAGTCTCCCTAGAACTGCTTGTCTTGCCTTCAGTCTCCCTAGAACTGCTTGTCTTGTCTTCATTCTCCCTAGAACTGCTTGTCTTGTCTTCATTCTCCCTAGAACTGTGAGCTGGTGTCCCTTGCAGATGATGCTGTGAAGGTGTTGAGGCGCAGCATCATGTTAGCTTGGGAGTGAGCTAATTCGGATATTTTGTCAGTCACTAAGTGGATCTAAAAAAAAGCAGAGGGTATCTGCAATACTTTTTCTTTAGCTGACTCCACCACCATAAGGATCATGGCGACCACTGCCTGATTAGCCAGTGTAGGTCTGTTACTGGGGGTCCAGATGGAACAGGACTCTTGTCACCTATGGTTCACCAACTCTCACGCTAGCATGTCAGCACGTGTCTTTGATTGCCAACAAACCGGACATCGCCTTTGCACCCAAATATTTTATAAACAGACACATAATTATGTGTGCGTGTATACATAAAATGATTTCATGCAAAACATAGTAACAAATAATCTATAAGATATAATTAATAAATAGTAAGATGCAAATAATACCACTGTTTAGTAATTTCAAAATTGCACACACAAAAATTCCCACAGTCTTCGAAATTTTGCAAGAATCTATGCCTATTAATTCAAAAGAGATTTCAGCTTTTGTACATAAAGAAAATACATATCAGAAATGAAAGTAAATTCCAAGAAACTATTCAGAGGGTTTCAACAAAGAAGTTTATAATGTTTCAGAACTAGATTTTTTATCAGGTAAGCTCTCATTAAAATAAGAAATAAACTTAACTTTGCTCATATCAGATTTCTCACTATAAAACTTTTTTTTCATAGTCACTGCTTCTGTGGGAAAGCCATTTAAACGCGAGATCCCAGTTTGCTGAAAAAAGGTGAAAACCACTATAATTACTCTACTCTGCTATCTGGGCTGGAGGAGTGCTGCGGTCTCATTCTTTGAAGATCGCAGGCTATTTCTGGAGGATTACAAATTATTGTTTGCAACACTACAGCCCATTTTCTGGAACACTACATCCTATTTCTTGGAGTACTGCAGCCTATTTCTTGGAACACTGCAAAGTGTAAAACTATGTAAAGCTGGTTACATCTCAGTTTGTCTATGTAAGACCGGTTACACCTCATTTTTCTATATGTAAGACTGACTACATCTTAATTTGTCTATGTAAGACTGGTTACATCTTATTTTTCTATATATAAAACTGGTTACATTTCAGTTTGTCTATGTAAGACTGGTTACATTTCATTTTTGTATATGTAAGACTGGTTACATCTTAGTTTGTTTATGTAAGACTGCTACATCTCAGTTTAGTTACAACCCAGTTTGTCTATATCATTTTCTGGTGCTACCCTGAAAGTGTCGGCAGACTCCTAGTTTCACATTCAGCACACTTGGGATATTTATCGGCTTTTCTCAGGCATATTGACCTGAATGTGATACTTTTATTCTATTCTTCTTCAATAAATGAGCAGCAAATGGCAGGACACATCAGCCAACTCTCCATGGAGCTAAGCTTTCATCTTTCATGAGCACATTCAGCTGTAGAACACTGAAATCTCTAGAATATGCTCCAAGACAGCCATATCCTCTAACAAATATTAACAAATATGAAAACTTTCTGAAGGATGGACCCTAAGGGATACAGTTTTAAGATGGAGAGGTCTGATGTTCAGACATAAAACGGCCTCTTTGGCTTTTTTTAAAGACTATACCCAGCCTCTAACAAATGAGTACCAGAGAAATTTGTAGAGGTAAACTCTTCCAGGCGTGATACTTATCACAACACACGTTCATGTGCCGGTGGTCTTAGAAATATAGGCCTAACACCATTCATTCATTTATTTGCATGTCCCTTGCGGAACTTTGCCTCCCTAACAGCTCTCCTGTAGGCCTCTCGGTTGTGAGCAAGATGGCCTGCTGCTGATGCATCCATTTGCAGATCATCAACATGTCTTGCAGCCATCTTCGCCTTAGTCTTCCTCCCTTTCTTTTTCCTATTATGTACCCTTCCAAGACGGTTTTCTTTAGATTATCATGACGTTTAATGTGTCCAAAATATTTAAGTTTTCTCTCTTTAATTCTCTTTACTAGCCATCCTTCTTCAATATTAAGTTCTTGTAGTATGGATATATATATATATTTGTGTCCATGGTATCTGAAGAACTCTTCTGTAGCATTTACATTCAAAGACATTTATGTGTTTCTCAGCTGTTTTGTTAAGTGTCTAGGTCTCACAGGCATATGCTGCGATGAGAAAGATGCATGCCCTTAAAAATCTTATTTTTGTAGTTCTGTCTTTTCATCTCCACAGATTCTTTAGTTGTTTTACTTTCTGAAGAAAATGATCTCAATGTAGGGACAATGGCTACGATCACTGACTAGTACAGTCACTGCCCGGAAGGAAAGCAATGGTAAACTTATCTTCTGAAAATATACCAAGAAACCCACACAGCAACATCCCTAACACCATATCCCCATTGTGCCTTAATGGCAGGGAAACTGGAATTTTACCTTTACCATTTTACCTTTTATAAAAAAAAAATATTTTATATCATTTCATGCGCTTTTTTTTTTAGGTCCCAAATTAAAGCAGAAATTCTATAACACTTCCATCACGTGCTTTTTGTTGCAACGCAGTAGTTCCTGAAACTTTCTCTATAGCACTCAAGAACAGTAAAGTGCACACGCTCTTTACACAGAAACAAAACTTGACTTGACCACACGATCTACATCTGGGGTAGATCTGTGAGGCGAACACCAGAATCTAAAAAGAAAAAAAAAGACTGGACTTTATTATAGCCACCGGGGCTTCGAGTTTCACTAAATGTAACACTGCAGTAGTGAGAAACAGAAGATTAGGACCTTGTTATACACGAGGTAATTATTACAATCTAAAATGACATAGCCATGGGCAACGTCTAACCAAGTATGATAACACATCATCATCATCATCATCATCATCATCATCAACCGACTGGCGTTGGCTATTATGCTTCTCCAGAGTACACGACCCTTCATACAGGCCATTAGTTCAGTTGGTGATCTCCTCTCACACCATCTCGTCAGACTTTCTAGTATTAATTCTCTTGGTCTTCCTCTTGCTCTTCTTCCCTCTATTTTTCCTGTTGTTATAATATTTTCAATGCCCTTTCATCTCATTGCATGTCCTATGAAAGAACATTTTCTCTCTCTCTCTCTCTCTCTCTCTCTCTCACACACACACTCTCTCTCTTAGTATTATTATTTTTTATAAGATTTTTTTGTATATCCCGATCTTCTCAAACATTCTCCATTAGTTAATTTTGTTGTCCAGAGAATTCGCATTCATTCTTCTCATAAACCAAAACGTCTCATAGATCTGTCTCGGATGTAGATCGTATAATAACGCAGGAGGTATATATCCAGGAAGAGATAAACAGATAATCTCTTCGGGTTTTCGTAATCATATAATCAAGCATCTTCAAAAGTGGAAAGTGCAAAGGGAAGAAAGAGGATCAATCAAGGAAGATGCGGAAATGGAAGAAGAATCTATCATACAAAGGCGTGGAACTTCATAGTTTTGTGTCCTTCCACGAAGAAAAGATTGAAGCTGTGAAAGTATAGCGGAACAACTGGAAGGAAACATCAGAGACGAGGAAGTCTCAGGTTCCACCCCAGATAGGAAGTATTAAGGGACAGCTTAATGTTTCCTAGGCTTGTTCGGCTGCCACTCCGTTTTCTCCTAGGTTACATCCTCAACGTCCCACCCGCGTCGTTATGTACTATTCGTACGATGGCCTATTTGACTAGGATATGCATTACACAACTAAAAGCTTCAGATAGCAAACTAGTTTATTTAACAGTATGAGTGTATGGATAGCTCACACACTGCATTATTTTCTCAACATTTAATGTGATGGGTCTTGCGTTTCATGCAGGGACAGACATTCCTCAATATCAGGTTGAAAAGTGCTAAGAAGGAAGGTATTACTGCCTCCGTCTAAGAAGGAAGGTATTACTGGCCCCGTCTAAGAAGGAAGGTATTACTGCCTCCGTCTAAGAAGGAAGGTATTACTGGCCCCGTCTAAGAAGGAAGGTATTACTGGCCCCGTCTAAGAAGGAAGGTATTACTGGCCCCGTCTAAGAAGGAAGGTATTACTGGCCCCGTCTAAGAAGGAAGATATTACTGGCCCCGTCTAAGAAGGAAGGTATTACTGGCCCCGTCTAAGAAGGAAGGTATTACTGGCCCCGTCTAAGAAGGAAGGTATTACTGGCCCCGTCTAAGAAGGAAGGTATTACTGGCCCCGTCTAAGAAGGAAGATATTACTGGCCCCGTCTAAGAAGGAAGGTATTACTGGCCCCGTTTAAGAAGGGAGGTATTACTGGCCCCTGGTATTACTGCTCATCCCCACTGACTCTTTTTTCTATCACCCCCCCCCCCCCCAGTCCTTTCCAAAGTCCACGGGAGGGATTATTGTCCATTTTGTGAAACACTGGTTTAACTAGACAAGTCCGCCTACAATTTAGTATGACGACCGTACCGCACGTTTATGAAACACTAGTTTAACTAGACAAGTTCACCTACAATTTATGATGACAACCGTACTGCATGTTTGTGAAATACTGGTTTAACTAGACAAGTGCGCCTACAATTTAGTATGACGACCGTGCCGCAAGTTTGTGAAACACTGGTTTAACTAGACAAGTGCGGCTACAATTTAGTATGACGACCGTACCGCATGTTTGGCTCATCTTAGTGCGAGTACGTTTGTTAGTCACAGCTGATAAAATGAGTAACGCATTTTGAAAATATTTCCAAAAGTTCACTTCTTTTCTCCTCTCTCTATATTTGAAATGTCTAAATACAGCATTTACAAATTCTCTTTTCCGTGTTGTGCATTTCGTGCCTACTAGTTCTTTTATTTATGACCTTCAGGTCGAAAATTCTTCACTGATATAGAAATGGGCGTATGAGGTTCCACAACAGTTAATCTTTTATGACCGTAATTTTGCCCATTTGTATGACACACTTCTCATATCAGCAACAGATCGCCCCCCATTGTATAACAATTCTTAATCGATAATCGAAGTCTCAGGTACAAAAAGGCTCCTCGCGAGAAGAAACGAGAACTTGATATCTCGAGAGAGAACTAGCCGTCTTGTCTTTGGAGTCGTGAATTAATAATGTCTTGTTTACACTAGTGACGTTGAAAAGGGACGCGGCCAGGTTTGTGTTTCTGCGGTCAATAGTCACTATATTAAGGGAACATTTTGCACGGAACACGGGGCTTGCGTACACGGGACAGCCCCAGCCTTTTGTTTCAATCGATCCAGCGGGTACCTGCCTGCACGTGCACCGCCAGCAGCCAGCAAGTACCTGTGAGAAGTTTGTTTGGTGACGAAGGAAAAAAAAAAAGTTTGTTTTGTGACGAATCCGTGAAGATAAAACTGCTGAAGTTTCTTTTATTTGCCAAGTCCATAAATTTTCACAGCCGGTCTTCAGTGTTGTTGTTATTTTTTTTTCTTCTGGATTGTTTGTAGCCAACATCTCTGTCTTTTTCAATGACTAATACCATTTTAAAAATTATTTTTTCCCTCATATTTGTGCTATATAGAAAGTACTTACTGGAAACTGGAAATATAGAATTCATCGCCACTGAGTAAAAGGTAAAATCTCCGTTCCCATGCTGTTAAAGCATACTGGGGACATGGTGTTAGGTCCGTATTTTGCAAGATCTTCGGCACATGAAAGTCTGATGTGGTCAGTATCACGCCTGGCCGAACTTACCTTCCCAGATTTCTCATGTACTCATTATTAGAGACTTGTTCGACCCCGGCCCTTTTTGGTGTGATGGTACCAGAAAAAAAACCACACTGCTGGGACTTAACCCGGTGCCACCGGGTTAGCAGACCGAACGTAACATGGAGTGACTGTCATTGAGTGGTAAGCTAAAACTGCTGGCTACTTGATGTCGGTAAAAAGGGAAAGGTGTTAGTGCCCATATTTTCCTGATATGATCAGTATCACGCCTGGCCGCCTTTCCTTCCCCAGCTCCAGAAGAAGTCAGGTACCCATTTCTACAGCTGGGTGACTGGGGTGCCTCCGGCCGGATTCAAACCCTCGATCTTCACCATGAGAGACCAGTGCACTAACCACTCAGACACCATTTGATGTTGGCTGTCTGTGAAATTATTAATAAATGTCCATGTTTTGAATCTTTAAGATGCAGAAATGGAAGAAGAATTTATACAAAGGCGTGGAGTTTCATAGTTTTGCGTCCTTCCAAGAAGAAAAGATGGAAACTGAAAATATGGTGGAGCAACTGGAAGAAAACATCAGAGACAAGGAAGTCTCAGGTTCCACCCCAAATCTTATTATTATATAAGTAGCAGTGCCAGAATGAGGACTTGTCACTGATGATTTAAAGTCTAGAGATTCCTTGTTAAGATACTAACAATTTTAGCTTGTTCCTCATATTTTATTACTTTAACTAGCTGCTGTCTACTGACCTATCCGTAATTTTGCCAGCATATTTCTTTTCAAACCATTTCCAAACTGACCAATCAAAATGCGAATTTTCTCCCTTCGTCCTTACAGATTAACGCCCTGGTGGTTTAAAAATGATGCAAAATTAGGTCAGTCGGACATAACCGTCGAGGGATGAGATGAAGGATTTTTGCTTCAGTCCTGGCTGCTGAAATCTTTTATGTAAATGCTATTTTCTTGTCTATCTCTACCCTATAAATGTATCCGCTAAGCTATTCAACACTATATTCTTTGGTCATTCGTTAAGTTTGTTAATGAACTACTCCCCTAAGCTATGCAACACTATATTCTTTGGTCATTCGTTAAGTTTGTTAATGAACTACTCCGCGAAGCTATTCAACACTATATTCTTTGGTCATTCGTTAAGTTTGTTAATGAACTACTCCGCGAAGCTATGCAACACTATATTCTTTGGTCATTCGTTAAGTTTGTTAATGAACTACTCCGCTAAGCTATGCAACACTATATTCTTTGGTCATTCGTTAAGTTTGTTAATGAACTACTCCGCTAAGCTATGCAACACTATATTTTCAGGTAATTCGTTAAGTTTGTTAATGAACTACTTTCTTGTATTCACGTTCCCTGACTTTATTAACTGCTGTCAGAGTAAAATAAAAAAAAACTAGAAATGTCTTCCAGCTAAATATCAATGTGCTTTCTGACTGTTGTTTGTGTATACATGTTTGCGTAGCTTGTAGAACGATCTCGGCACGTTCCTGTTAAGAAGAGTCGGTTAATTGGAAGCAAATCTATGACTACAAAAATCTTAGATGTGTCAAATATTTATCCCCGCTGAATGTAGGTGTAGCGCAGTTGTTGGAACACTAGATCCTCCCTCCAAGCAGGATTTTGCTTTACAGACCATCCAAACTCAGTCCGAGGAGGGTACTAATAATCGAGTTTTAGAAATGGATACCTGTCTCCTTCTGAAGGATGAGAAGTAGAGGCAGTCATAGAATCCTCTAGTGTGCCGACAGGTCAAGGAAAGGTAAAGGTAAAGGTATGAGCTGTGAACCAGCGTCACTGCACACGGTCAACCATAGGTGCTCTGCTGTCTAGTCAGCACATGATCAGAAATTGCCGACTAGTGTTCGCCATCAGCACGAACTCCGTAGCTAACGGCGTCATTTCTCTTCCTTCCCGGAGCGTTAACCCTATATATTGAAGGTGGGTGAATCCTGGGAGTTTTTGTAAGCCACGGATTGACCGCCACTGTGTTTAGTGGAAATCGAAATCGGGTCACCTGGTCGGCAAGGGAGTGTCTAATCCATTACATTAAGGCGGGTCCCGACAGGCCAAGGAATTTAAGGTCACTAAAACATATGTTTGTAACGGAGTGGGTGAAAAGAAAGGGGTGGAGGATGAAGGTGAGCATCGCCGCCCCTTTCTTAACAGTTTCTGATAAGCACACACTGCTTCTCATACATTTACGATCATATACGGTAGTGAAGATGTTGTCCCACAGGCGACATACTGGCGTCAGGCGAACCACAACTGACCAAAAGCCTGTCCCACCTCTCCGCTGGTACCCACCCCCCCCCCAGTAACCCAGTAACAGGCCTAGCTTGGCTCACTGGGGAGAGATCGCCATGACCTGGCAGAGATCGCCATGGCCTGGCAGGGTTCGCCATGGTCTGGCAGAAATCGCCATGTCTCTCTGCCTTATTAGCTCCACTCTGAGACTGAAGAAATATCTGCCACTCCAAAGCCTGGACGATGCTGTACCTCAAATATCCTTATCGCATCGGCTGCAAAGAACATCAGTCTCGCACTTCCACGGAGGTTGATGACGAAGAAGAAGATAACACACACATACACTTGCATACGTACTCAGCACATTTACAAACTCGTACGGACATTAATTAATTGTAATTGTTGTTAACTACTTTTACATGCACAAAGCTTATAGCTCTTTTCCAGCAAATACCTATTACACAGTGGTTCTCAAAATGCTTCGTCCTGCCATCTATTTTCTCCCAGGTCACATTCCAACCTTCCTCAAAAAACGTTTTTCACAGCAAATGATTCTGGTGCTCCCTTCTGTTCCTTTGTTTTTCATCTCACCACTGGATTTTCTCTTGGTCTTCCTGCGGAATCGAGGGTTGGGAAAGGAATTGTAGAAACCTCTAACCTTTGTAACTACTGCTGTAACGATATGACTATCTTTTCCTTTTTACCAGTCTATGTAAAACGAAAAATGTTACCAAAGACTTTTCCGTTAGGCATAAACAGTGCATAAAATCCTTTGATGAGGTTGAAAGACTCGTCGAAGACAGGAAAAATTGGCGAACTACTTTGCGAGCCCTATGTGACGTTTAACGGCACGGGAAGGATATAAGATATAAGAAGATATACATTGCAGGACCTAGACCGAGTAGCTGGATCTGGAAGCTCAGCACCACGGAGTCTCTAACAACACACTTTCCTAACAAATTACACTACTACAGGACTCAATTACATCAAACATGGTACTTTACAGCAAGAACGTTCAGTATCTTGCAAAGATTTTTTTTTTCACAAATCCTTTTTCGTGTAGTACACAAACTGAATAAACGTGTTTGCGGTAGGCTTTTATCAAGTAAACGATTTTCTGAGATTCCGTTGGTTTGAACCCTAGGACCACACACAACAGATACGACAGAACAACAGGAAGGAAAACGGCAATGGAAAGAAACGAGGGCCAATGGAAAGAAACGAGAGCCTCTAAAGGACAAGTTTCTTAGTAAAACAACGAGTCACGATCCGGGAAATACCGGTATCATACTGATCATCAAGAATCAAGAAAATCAACCAGAACCACCACGGTCAGCTAGAACCACTAGACTCAACTACAAACACTGGGACAAACAGAACCAGTGGAGTCAACAAAAACCAATAAGGCCAAACAAAACCAACTAAAACTTAACTAAAATCACTAGAGTCAACTAGAACCACTAGAGTCAACTAGAACCACTAGAGTCAGCTAGAACCACTAGGATCAAACAAAACCAGCATGGTCAACTAGAATCACTAGAGTCAACTAGAACCACAAGAAACAAAGAAAACCAACATAGTTAACTAAAACCACCAGAGTCAAGTAGAACGACTAAGGTCAAACAGAACCAACATAATCAACAAGAACCGCTCAAATCAACTAGAACCATTAGGGTAAACAAAACCAGCATAATCAATTAAAGTCAACTTGAACCACTAGACTACACTAAAACCACCAGGGTCAAACAACCAACATTGTCAACTAGAAGGACTAGAGTTAACTAGAACCAGTCGGGAAACTCCGGTATCATATGGGTTAAACTACTAGGGTTAAACAAAACCAACATAATCATCTAGAACCACAAGAGTCAACTAGAACCAGTAGGGTTAAATAGAATCACTAGAACCAACTAGAACTACTAAGGTTAAACAGAACCATTAGAGTCAACTAAAACCACTAGACTAAGACAGAACCGCTAGAGCCAGCTAGAACCAGTACAGTCAGCAGGAACCAATAGGGTTAAGCAGAACAATCAGAATCCATTAAAAACCAGTAAGACTAAACAGAAACAGTAGAGTTAATTAGAACCACTAAATTTAAACAGAACCAAAAAAGTCAGCTATGATCACTAGAGTCAGCTAGAACCACTAGGGTTAAACAGAACCACTAGAGTCAACTAGAACCAGTAGGGTTAAACAGAACCACCAGTGACAACTGGAACCATTAAAGTCAGTCAGAACCAGTGGAATCAACTAGAACCACTAGGGTAAAACAGAACAGCAATTGTCAGCAAGAAAATCAGAGGCAGCTAGAACTACCATGATCAGCAAGAATCAACAGAGTCAACAAGAACCGCTGGGGTCAAACAGAATCACAATAATCAGCAAGAAAAACAGGATCAACCAGAACCACCAGGGCTGCTTAAAACCACCTAGTAGATCAACACCATCACCGTCAGCCAGAATGACCTGGATCAACCAGAGCCATAAAGATCATCTAGAACCATCAGGATCATACAGAACCGTCAAGATCATATAGAACCACAAAAATCAACAAGAACCATAAAGAACAACTAGAACCACCAGAATCAACAACAGCCACCAGGATCAATGAACCGTCAGGATCAACTAGAACGACCAAGATCAATAAGAATCATCAAGATCAAATAGTAAAGATCAACAAGAGTGATCAATATCAACTAGAACCACCAAGATCAACAAGTGCCATCAAGATCAGCTAGAACCACCAAGATCAACAAGTGCCATCAAGATCAACTAGAACCACCAAGATCAACAAGAATTGCCAGGGCCAGTCAGAAACACCGGAGCTGGACGCATTCTACAGAAACGGCAAGGGCATAGCAGAAAAAGTCCGAGGGCAGTGGAATGAGATCATGTGCCAGAAAATCAACCCCTGGAAGATCTTAAGAGCTTTGAGCCAGATTTTGAAACTATAGAGAAGAAAATAATAACACATACAACAGTCGTGAACAGAGAAAAAAAACTTGTTGAAGCATCTTTGTACATCAATATAGAAAAGGAGCTCTTCGGGGAATGGAAGGACATGTTATGCTTCTTACATCTTATATCTTACATCCTTCCCGTGCCATTAAACGTCACACAGGGCTCGCAAGGTAGTTCGCCAAGTTTTCCTATTTTCGGCGAGCTTTTCAACTTCATCAATTTAGCCTCTCTTAACAGTGTCCTATTTAGAGTTTCACGTGGTCGACCTCTTTTTCTTCGGCCACTGTTGTGTTCCACTTGATAGCTTGTTTGGGATTCTCGGACTATATTATCTCATCACTTGATCAACATATGTCTCTCCTTTTTCTGATCACCCATGCGACACGTTTTGTTCGCTCATCTGCCTTATCTCCGCGTTGTTCTTGAATTCGCTCCACTTTATACCCAGTATTTTCATTACGCATTTGTTTTCAAACGAGTCCAGTTTGTTGTCTATTTCTTTAGTCGTTTTCCAGCTTTCGCGTACATGTTACGCCAGGTTAAAATACTAACATATTAAAATACTTTGTTTTGAAATCTTTAAGAGCTGAGAAATGAGAGACACAATAGGAAGCTAATGCGCTGGACGACAAGAGCTGAGAACTGAGAAACATAATAGGAAGCTAATGCGCTGGACGACAAGAGCTGAGAACTGAGAAACATAATAGGAAGCTAATGCGCTGGACGACAAGACTGAGAACTGAGAAACATAATAGGAAGCTAGTGCGCTGGACAACAAGAGCTGAGAACTGAGAGACACAATAGGAAGCTAGTGCGCTGGACGACAAGAGCTGAGAACTGAGAAACATAATAGGAAGCTAGTGGCTGGACGACAGAGGTGTTGCCAGAAAGGAGAAGCTTAACTCGTTCACGCCAGAACAACACTGGCAATATTGGTAGATCTTGCACACCTATGTGAATCAATGCTCACGGCGATATTTTGGCAAAGTCTAAACAACACGAAAAGCAGCACATTTCTAACTTACCCAACATCTATAAAATATAGAGTAATTTCCTTCCAGTTTCTTTCTACCAAAATTTCTCTTCAGAATTTATTCTGACAAGGGCATGAAAATTAATGCAAGGGTAAAAGATACCGTCAGTCGGTCAATGATTTGCATGTCCCTTACAGAACTTGGCGAAGTGGTTAGTGCACTGGTCTCTCATGGCGAAGGTCGGGGGTTCGAATCCGGCCGGGGGCACTCCAGTCACCCAACTGTAGAAATGGGTACCCGACTTCTTCTGGAGTTGGGGAAGGAAAAGCGGCCAGGCGTGATACTGACCATATATCACCCTCTAGTGTGCTGACAGGTCAAGGAAAATATGGGCACTAACACCATATCCCTATGTGCCTCTAAGGCAAGACAGGATTACCTTTACCTTTACCTTTACAGAACTTTGCCTCCCTAACAGCTCTCCTGCAGTCCTCTCGGTTGTAAGTAAGATGCCCTGCTCCTGATGCGTCCATTCTCAGATAATCAACGATGCCTTGCAGCCGTCTTCGCCTTGATCTTCCTCTCTTTCTTTTCCTCATTATGTACCCTTCCAAGACAGTCTTCTCTAAATTATCATGACGTTTAATGTATCCAAAATATTTACGTTTTCTCTGTTTAATCTTCGTTACTAACCAACCTTCTTCAATATTAATTTCTTGTTGTATGGATATATTTGTTCTTTTTTGTGTCCATGATATTTGAAGGACTCTTCTGTAATATTTACATTCAAAGGCATTTATGTGTTTCTAAGCTGTTTTGTTAAGTGTCCGGGTCTCACAGGCATATGTTGCAATGGGAAAAAAATCTTGGCTTTAAAATCTTGTTCTTTTAGTTCTGTCTGATACAGAGAGAGTTGAAATGTACAAATAAGGGCAGGCTAGTCTGGAGAATATTTGTAGATGTATGTGCTCCACTCATGGCGAAGGTCGGGGGTTCGAATCCGGCCGGAGACACCTAGTCACCCAACTGTAGAAATGGGTACCCGACTTCTTCTGGAGTTGGGGAAGGAAAGGCGGCCAGGCGTGATACTGACCACATCACCCTCTAGTGTGCTGACAGGTCAAGGAAAATATGGGCACTAACACCATAAGAACAAATATATCTATACTACAAGAGCTTAATATTGAAGAAGGCTGGCTAGTGAAGAGGATTAAAGAGAGAAAACGTAAATATTTTGGACACATTAAACGTCATGATAATTTAGAGAAGACCGTATTGGAAGGATACATAATGGGAAAAAGAAAAAGAGGAAGACCAAGACGAAGATGGCTGCAAGACATCGTTGACGATCTGGAAATGGATGCAGCAGCAGCAGCAGCAGCAGCAGCAGGCCATCTTGCTCACAACCGAGAGGCCTACAGGAGTGCTGTTTGGGAGGCAAAGTTCCGCAAGGGACATGCAAATGAATGAATGAATGAATGAATGAACACCATATCCCTATGTGTCTCTAAGGCATGACAGGATTACCTTTACCTTTACCTATGTGCTCCACATTCGCTATAATAATAATGTTAACACCAGTCTAACAACATATTAATAACATTTTATCTCTATAATGTTTATACAAGTACACGTAGCAGAATATTGCTGACATGTTTCAAGACAATCTGGCAAGCAGTAAATTTCTTTCTGCCAGGACAGGAACGTGGAACAAAGGATGAAATTAAATCTTAAGTATCATGAAACAGGCTTTAAGCCTTGTCTTTTCTCTTGGATTTTAACGTATTTCTCCCAGTGGGCTTAGGTTGTCATAGGGTTGTCTCCTTAAGTTTCATTGTGAGATGATACATCGCACCTGGTCAAGGGCAAGTAATTTTGTTGAGTTCATTGATAGTTCCCTCCCCCACCCCCACCCCACCCCTCTTTGTTCACAGATGTCACTGCGTGCAAAAAAGGGACCGGTAGTTTTGAAAACTCTTGAACACATCTCCCAGAACATTAAACATTTAAACGTTAAAATTGATGCAGAAACATTAATCACATGCATAGAGTGAGAGCATACTTTTACACAAACAACGTGTAGCAAATTAAACAAATATATATTCAAAAGTTCGGGGTGGGGGTCTTTGCTGACGCAAAGTCATAATTTTGTGCCGGCAAAAAGTTCTCTGATAGTAGCTGTTGCTAAGTGCGGGGAACTTTCATGTTCTTGTTTATGTCTTTATGTTGTTTTATTTATTTATCTTTTTGGAAAAGGGGGGGGGGGTGGCAGTGTATTCCAGCATTTTTATTTACAGATATATGTCAATATACATGCCAATTACAGAGTCATCAAATGCCCTTGTTCTAAATTGTTTTCACAAAGCTTGTCACTGTTTTGTAACAAACACATAACTGACTTCTTCTTTTTCTTCTTCTTCTTCTTTTTCTTCTTCTTCTTCTTTGTCTTCTTCTTCTTCTTCTTCTTCTATCTCCTTGAAACTATAAGCATGATGTTCTTTGCAGCCGATGCGGTGAAGCACTGTGTCGGATTGGGAATGAATTATGACGGCTGGTTTTTTTTTTTCTCAGCCCATCGGTGGAGCTAGAAAGCAGGGAGTGTTTGCAACACTTCTTTAGCAGACAACATCGTCATGGGGACTATGGCGATCCTTGTCTCGTTAGTCACGCTAGATCTGTTACTGGGGGTATCAACAGAGAGGTGGAAGAGGGTTTTGATCTTTGACTGCCAGCAGACGTAACCTGGACATCTAAAGTAGGGGGGGGGGGGGGTCAACAACCTATGACGAACAAACTGGACCGGACTGGTATCTATCAAGTGAATTACAGAAGGACCATACATTCTTCAAGATTTGCTCAGATGTACTGCGGAAAGGAAGCTGGATCTATACAAAGTTGGTGCATGGCACCCATTAGCACCGTGGCAGTACCTGGAGAAAAGAATGACCTTGTGGTTCTGCTCCAGAGATATATGGATGATCGCGGAATTAAAAGCAAGATGTAAACATGCACAATATCATTCACCAGGAAGGACGGCGTGATAGGTTTTTCAGCTTCGAAGGGTGAGAAAGATGGAAGAAAAGGCGGAAAACCTGATCTTGTCTGCGAGTATTGAACAATCCTCAATTTCAACGGCTGTTGTCGGAAGCATAGAAGCATACGTCTGGCTTCTGCAGCGTTAAGTCCTCATTAGAGTCAGAATATTTGGAAGAAGCTCTGCTACATTCTCTAACAGTTACAATGCGAATGCCTTAGAATATTACATTTCCGACCTGTGTGCTTCTCTGAAATTTCTAACGGATTGATTCTAGTGGCAGTATAACAACCTGAGAACACTTTTTATTTTTTTGCTGATGCTTGAGATGTGTAAGGATACACCATTGTCTTCAGAACAAAATCAAATCTGAGGATATATCAGTTTCTCAGTTCATAGTAATCTCATTTTCCTAAACTCCAGGAGATCAAATCATGAGACAGACTGTGTGACTGTGACAGATAAAAAAGTTTTACCATTTGTATGTGTGGAAGTATTTCATTCTGGTGTATTTTTTTCAGATACCCCACACACAGCAGCTAGAATGTCATTGAGTCAACATGAACTGATATAGACTTTGTGCTATTCATCATTCGATGGGCAAGTTCGTAATAGCAGTTTTCTAATTTAAGAAAATTAAATTAATTCATTCTCATTTTTTGGAATCAAAATCAGAACTGCAAATATGGACAACCTTCCACGTTCACTAGGAGTCAGACTAATTGAAACACAAACTATCATCACTAATCACAAGATTATTTTTTAGCCATGAAGGAAATGTATAACAGGCTATAAACTAACAGTAATATATACGAATCAATTGAGATAAAGATAAATATATTTACCTCTAAGGCATGAAAGGATTACCTTTACCTTTACCTATACAGTCAACAAAGTATACGTATATGAGCAGTAAGAGCCAAAATAAACACAGAAAGCGACGAAAAAGACACGGCAAATGCAAATGCTGGGGAAAAAAATCCGCAAGGAAGCACATACACCTAGCGAGGATACTAACAAAAACATACATTTTGCCATTCAAGGAAGATAACCCCAGATATTAATTGTGTGTTCCATTGTAGGGCGAGTATTATTTATCTCTTCGTCCTGGCGTGACGATACCCGACACAGGAAACACATCAACCTTGACCTCTGAGGTCACGTCATGGTGCAGCCCTTTTGTCTGAAGAGTGATGATGACACCCACGATTTCCCATGCCCTCCTCATATGCACAATGCAGCCGACACGTGTGAGTATGTTTTTATTGCTTGGAGATGCGTGCTGCCGTGAGACTAATGAAGGCCGTGTTCAAGGTACCTGAAGAGTTCCAGGTAGATTAAGAGATGATGGCGTAACGATTAGCCAAGCATCATAACACGTTTACCCAAGCGTTTGCTAATGAAGGGAATCATTGCTACCTTCAGAACTTTCAGCAAAAGCTAGATACTGCCTCTGTCTTGATGTGAACCAGCCTGGCTGTTGTTACCGACCCTCTCATCCCTACCGTACACATTTAAGATCAGACGGCGTTCAGAAGGGTTGCATGTCCCACTTCTGACATTAATTGTACTGTCTTCAAATGATCCACCTCCAGAACTGGATTATAGAAAGTCAGCTGTACAGATCTTAGGTTTTAATTTTTTAAAAATGCAAAAAATGTTTTGGAAAAAGCCAAGACAATCTGTCGCCACTGTTATCATGGCTTGATTGCTCGTCATCTGGTGTGGTTCCCTGCATTTGAGACGTCAGCAGCGGCCATAAGTCTCTGTCCCAGGCCCAAAAATGCACCTCTTCCCACCCATCTGCTCCACAAGCTGCACCAGCAACAAAGTGAAAATCTGGCCACCTTATTTGTTTAACAAGGAAAAGGTCGCTCTCCAAGTTTGTATAAAAGGTCTGGCATCTTTTGATTAAGAACGTATCTGAGAAAAAGCTCAACTTCAGCTGTTTCTGGGCGTTTTTATTTAAAAAAAAAGTCTCAACGTTTGCACAGCATACACCCGTTACATGCAGAGCCGCTTGTGTCGTAGAGGCGATCACCCTCCACCCCCCTGCTTGCCACTCGTCACTTTTGTCTTCGTTTCTCATGCATTTTTATCTTACAGACCATTGAAATCTACACAATACAGACGCCAAGTTCCTCTTTGTAGTCTCATATTGGAAGTTTTACCCGGTCTCCATAATGCCGCGCTTTCCACCTTCTCACCTGCTCCCCATTAAGCAGACCCTAGACTTGAAGTTTTAGTTTGCAAGCCAACTTTACCAAAAATATTTATTAGCCAGCATCGTCAACCACAGCTTTAAATTAAACGTCTGCCCCCCTGTGCTTCTCTAATAATCTTTTGATTGTGAGAAAAAGATTAAAGGGCCACAAGAACTTTTGTCTTGGAGGGCAAACTTTCTTTCTGTAAAAATCTCTTGCACAGCTAACGGGCAGATGGTAGGAGCCCAGCGCGTCTTATATCATCATAAATAATAAGTTCCTAGTGAAATTTCAAGCAACAAAGAAAGCAGAGAGAAATTACGTCATCTCAGTCTGTGCAAAGACGAGAGGGATCCAAAGATACAATAACGGCTTTATAAAAAGTCCTGGAGACAATGGCGGAGATACTGGAGTCTTCTTCAAAAGTTGATCTTCACTCATCTAAGAGGTACACGGAGGAGCAATTGCCAACGCTTTCTCATGAAGCTTTCAACGTCCTCGTGCCAGCACCTCAAGTCCGTCGCCGCTGACCTCACACAGCGTCCACTTGAAGTGCCTTCAATTGTTCTGGGGTTTCGTCCAGGCTGGAAGACATTGTTGTACCCACGAGCATCTGACTGGCCCTCGAAAATCCCCGCTGCTTCCAAGTCTGACTAAAACAACTCCAGGCTCACTTAGCTCTTACATTCACCCAAAAAAAAAAGTCAAAAGAAAGGTGGTGGACAACATCCCATCATAAAATCTCTCCTGAATTCAACACTGATTTGCTGTACGCTACATCCAGCTCTAATGGATTTCTACCGTTTATACTGACTAGAATCTCCATCTGTATTTCAGCTAAGAACCCGTGAATCATTGTTCCGTCTGATATCATCCACGCTCTTACCTGAAGATTAAATGTCTGTGTACGAAAATGAACTTATTTTGCTAAAGGTTAACCAGCTTATCTAAGCAGAAGTTTACATTACTATCGAGTGTTCTCCCCAGTCATTTTTCCCTTTGATTTTTCTTTATAACCACTTACATTCTAAATTTAATTATAAATATTGCGATTATAGATTTATGTGTAATAAAAGTTAATGTTTTTCAGTGTTCCATGCATGTTATTTATGTGAGTTTCTTAATACAATTGCGGTTTCTATGATTTATATCACTCAGGCTACACCAGCTTGCAGTCTACACGAATCTAATATTTCGTACTAATTCGGGCTGTTATTCCAAGTTTTGAATTTCCCTCCTCTTGGTTGCTATGTAGCAACCGCGGGGGGAGCGCATGCGTGCATTGTATCAGCTGGGCCATTGTGGGCCGGGACATCAACGTTCGTGCATGGCGCGAGCTGCAGGTCTCCACACACGTGCTCGGAATCAGCTGATAGCGCGCGTTGTATGGCTGTAAAAAGGCAGGGGAAATAGGAACGAGTCAAAACTTTGGTTTTTATTTGTATTCTTGAATATTTATTCAGTAATTTCATTTGGTTTCTACGGTTTATCTAGATTAAATTATCTCATTCGAAAATGTTTTTAAAGAAAACAAACGCTTTTTAAAGTTTTCATTTGAAATAGTGTTTTGAAGAAAACAAACGCTTTTTAAAGTTGCTAATAAATTATATGAACGTTTTTTTAAAGGCAATAGTAATAAATGTTTGGGAACTTGGGATTTGGGGGAGAGGGGGGGGATTTTTGTATAAAGAAAGTTTTGAAGACTTAAGCAACAATAAATTTAATTTTTTTCTCTCTAATTAATATTTTTAAAAAATCTACTCTCAAACATAAAGTCTTATCTTAGAATACATTATTATTATTATTATTATTATTATTATTATATTATTATTACGGTTATAGCCCTACACAGCTTTCTCAGTTTAATTTCTTCCCACAGTTCAAGACACTTTTGTTAAGTGTGTTTGCCAAGGAACGACGTTCGTTCAGTGTAAATAATTTTAATAGATTTGGCTATCGGATTAAAAAAAACTCATAGGTCATATAAGTCATTCAAGAACAACAAAATGGTAATTCGTGGAAACACAGACATAAAGACACGCAATGAAAAGAAAGAAAAAATCTAAAGAAAGAGACTATACATTGTTTCGTTATTATCGCCAAGGAGATTACATTTTTTTAATAAATAGAAACGCCAAGCGGGGCCGGGGCTTTCTGCCAGTTCTCTAGATTTGGTTAATTCTTTTCAGTTTTGAGATTCACGATTTCCGTTCTACTAAAGAACAATCTTAAGACGACTGTTTCGGGATCTTTTAAGATCATGCACCACAATACTGGAGTCACAATGGGCGAACAAAAGTTCTGGAGTATCTCCTTTGTTAGTTTTGTCCTCGTGTCCTACTTTTCTTTGGAGGGACGACGAGATTCTCGTTTCGTTTTCTAAAACCAGTTGAGAATGTTTTGTTTTTTATATTACTTCCTGAAAAGTCATGTGTATGTAATGATTGCTGTGACTTAATTCAGTATTTTTGTAGTCACCGTTTTAAACCTGTCATTCTCTGTGACAAACGTCCCATGATCGTTTAAAATCTTGATAAAGCTGTTTGTTTGCTCAGGGGCTAAAGGCCCTCAGGGGGGTCGGTTGCATTCGAGAAGCCATCACCCTAATATTTCGTCATAATAGCGTTTGATGCTGTCGTGGAGATCTCCTCTCCACGTAACCAGACTCACGAGCCAGTCAGGTGAAGAAGAACAGCAGGTGCTCCTGTATAACCAGTGTCTCGATGTCTTTCCCTAGACCCCTGCTATCTGCATGCGCGTCCTGCGCATATGAGGGCAAGTCTCAGTACTTTTTGTTTCTTCTTCTATTCGCGATGCAGTCTTCCAAAGAGTATTACAGATATTTCAACGCTTTAAGCGGATTTGTATCTCAGACTGAAGATACAGGGGCAAAATAAGATGAACCCTGACTTCAGGTTTTCCGGTGAGCACTGAACCTAGCAAGATGAAGAAGCAGAAGTCTCGTAGGCTAAATCAGTGTTTCTCAGTTTTTATTTTACCACTGAGACATCATGAAATAGCTTCTCGCTGTAGCTAGACAGTACAGACTGGCCATCCACTGCAGCCAGTCTTATGGCACAAGACAATGTGACGATAAAGGTGATGAGATAAATTATCAACGAACTTTTGAAAATATATACATTCTGTTTTATGTGGCGGCTCCACACAGAGAAGAGACGCGGTGGACAACGTAATTCAAAAAAAGGGGTTGGGGGGGGGGTGTCAAATTTAACAATAAAATGCTCAGCGATAGAGATAGTAGACCTAGAAACACAAACTATTATACTATAGTTTTACTGTAGCCGAATATTCCGGCCGATCAGTTACTGTTAGAATCAATCAGAATTACAAATAGCATGCTGAGCCCGATGATAACTGACAGATATTATTAACATTTGACATCCGCCTTCTTCAATAATCACTAGCAAAACAACACACAAGCTATGTGTGCAGTCCGAGTACATCTATACTCACGTTGCTTTGACGTGAACATCCGCGCGAGCATGAGTATGTGGGCATGTAACTTGATAAGGGCTTTTTTTTTCTCCCACGAATTTGGTGAATTATCGGGGATTTGTAACTGTTGGACAAAGATAATGGTTGCTCAAACAGTACCAATATTTTTTTATATCTTTTCTTCTCTTCCTCTTACTCTTCTCTTCCCTTCTTTTCTCTTCTTTCCTTTTTCTTCTTTTCTTCTCTTTTCTTTCTCTTCTTCTTCTCCTATTCTCTTCTCTTCTCTTCCTTTTTTCTTCTCTTTTCTCTCCTCTTCCGCTTCTTCTCAGCATCTTCTCCTCCTCTTCTCATCTCTTCCTTCCTCTTCCTCTTCCTCCACCTCTTTCTTCTCTTCTTCCTCCTCTTCTCTTTTCTTTCTCTTCCTCTTCTCCTCATCTTTCTCTCTTCTCATTCTCTTCCTCTTTCTTCTATTCTTCCCCTTTTCGTTCTCTTTCCTCTTCTTTCTCTCTTCTCTTCTCTTCTCCTCTTTCTCTCTTCTCCTTCTCTCTTCTCTTCCTCCTTCTACTCTTCTCTTCTTCCTCGTCCTCTTCTCTTTCTCTCGTCTCTTCTTTTTGGTCCTCTTCTCTTTCTCTCTTCTCTTCTCTTCTTTTTCTTCCTCTTCTCTTCTTTTCTTCCTCTTCTCTTTCTCTTTCTTCTCTTTTTCTCTTCTTTTCTCTCTTCCTTTTCTCTTTCTCTCTTCTCTTTCTCTCTCCTCTTTTTTTTCTCTTCCTCTTTTTCTTTTCCTCTTTCTTCTCTCTTCCTCTTCTCCTTCTCTTCTTTTTTCTTCCTCTTCTTTTCTCTTAAAGTTGAAAGTGGAGAAAATAAATCTGTGAAACCTGAAAGATAAAACCAGACAGGAAATATTATCTTTTTTTTTTTTTTTGCCTACACTTGAACATTATATCAGTACTTCTATGAAGACAATGAACACGAGGGGATGGGAGGAATGAGGTGGGAATGGGTCAGGAGAGTGGATTTATTACCAAACGACGGTAGGAAAAGCGAAGGAGCAATAACTCCGTGGTGAATGTCCCTGGTACCCAGAGCTGGAAGCTCTTGTCAGTAGATGCTTTGTCATATTTTCTGAGTGTTTTGTTAAATGGAGGATGTGGAAGTTCACTCTGAATTTTGGAAGCAGTTTGTTTTCATAATCATTCAGTTATTTTGCCTCGTGTTGTGGTCGCTGTTTCTTCCTAGCGCCCTTCGGGCTTCTTTCTGCGGTTGATGTAGCGTTAAGTGTTTTTAACTAAACGGATTCTAATTTTCTTGTTTGTATCTAACATATTTAGCGGATAAGCAGAAAGTCAGCGATGCGTTTATATGCGCGTATATATTTGCCAGAGCGTTTTCTGAGACTGTTTCTATATTTATGTTTTATATTTATGTCTATCTTTTATGGTGTGTGTGTGTGGGGGGGGGGGGGGTTGGAGGGGTATAGAAATTAGAGCGCCATATTTTTAACCACTACCGTCTTAAGGCATGGGCGCAAGGGCCATTTATCAATGGGCTCTATGATTCAAATATAAATCTATGCAACTCCTTTTTTGTGTAGGCTATATGCTGGGCAGCCACGATGCATTGCTTTACCTACGGCCTACAGCGCTATTAACACAAGCCGGTCTTGAATGCCTTTCATGGAATCCTCCAGTAAGCTTCAAGATGTACAATTGAAAACCGCCGCAACATTTTTGTGCTACACGAGAACAGGGTTTTCCTACATTTTTATGGGTTGTGGCCCCCTTTCCAAATTATTTTCCCCCGTCCACTTTGGTATTAAGTTTTGCCTCCAGCCTTTCAGTCTCCTACTTTAACTCATAAAATCCAGTTACGATACTATAAATAAGTAACAGTTATTTTTATTCTTTTTTTTTTTTTTAGCAGGCAGGCGTGATACTGACCATATCACACTTTCATGTACCGAAGGTCGTGGAAATGCGGACCTAACGCTGTATCCACAATATGCCTTAATGGCATGGAAACGGGGATTTATTCTTTTAGTCTCGAATCTTAGAAAGCCCGTGTGGTACTTGAGAAGGTCGTGTGGCTTGAAATGTGAAACTCTGGAAAAAAAGAGGATAGTGCTGGTCATTAAAGGAATGAAGCTGCAGGCTGGAAGTGTAACATGTCACATGTTTTGGTAAACATTACAAGTACTGGAGTGACGACCAAGGTATTTAAGAAGATAGAAAGATGTGTAACTGTTAATTAAAAAAAAGACACATCAGTGTGATATACATAATATTACATATAAAGAACGATATAGAAAACGATACTATTAATAAATACATGCTGTATGTAACAGAGACAGTCACAGTCATACAAATACAAGTGCATATTTGTGTGTGTGTGTGTTTGTGTGTGTGCCTCGTAGCATTTGCTTGACATGAGGTGTGAGGTATTAGTAACTTCATACCTCTAGGCCACTACATCGTCTGAGGTAGGGATGCCAGCACCGGTCTCCTCTGGCTTTGTTTTCCTAGGAAAACGCCAGGTACCATTTTTTAAGGATGGGTTGACTCCGGTGCCGTTTGGTCGGAAACCGAATGCGAAATGGAACCAGAGACCTTCTGATCTGCAAACTAGTGCACTAACAACTACACCATTGCTCTGCGTCTGTGTGTGTCCGTGTGTGTGCGTGGGTATTCATCAGCAAACAGACATTATGAAGGTCTACATAAAATGATGTCACAACGTGGTGTGACAGATTCGTGCCTTTTTGCTTTTCCTGCATGTTTTAATTGTGCTCCTCTTTCTTGTCTTACCCTTTTACACACATACACACATAGATAGATAGATAGATAGTGGAAAAGAGACAGAGAAAGAGAGAGCGAGTGTGTGTATGTGTGAGAGAGTCATCGTGTAACACAAACCAAAGAGAGATAACCCAAGTGAATCGTGAAAGTTGAAACAGCCGCCACAATGGAGTTGTCGACGTAACGAGAGCTGCCCAAATGACGCACTCTAAGCATTATATATAGTTTCTCTCACAGAAAGGACAAAGAAACCCTGTGGACTCAGCAGCACATTCAAACCAACATGTATTACAACTTCTGCCATCTTGCTTCAGTAATTTTTCAAGGGCTTATTAAACCAATGAGCGTAAAGAGAGGCGTGCAGCAGAAAAAGAACTGAAAAAAGGGGAGTGAACCACGCTTCTTTCAAATGTCTAAAATAGGCTTACACGTGTTTGCATGTATGTATGTATATGAGGTGATATGATGCCCTTGTATTTGTACGGATCTGCCTCAAGATGGCATCTTGTTACTTGTCACCCCGCTGTTGCATATCAGTATGTAACATACTGTAGTATTCCCATCGTGCTAGTATTCCTGATCGTTTATAATATGCCTCCTAAACAACAGAACTAAAATGTGTATTACAAATGAGGAACCGTGGGAAATAGATGGACATCAGAACATTTTATAAAACCATAGAAAACAAGTTGAATTCTTTCCAGACTAAATGTTTACGAAGAATTAGAAAAATATTTTGGCCAAACACCATAAGAAATACCATCTTATTAGCAGAAATGCAGATGAAACCACTGACAACAATTACTGAGGAAAGACGCTGGCGATGGTTGGGACATGTGCTCCGAATGGCTGACAACTCACTACCAAAAATAGCAATAAGATGGACACCACAGGGGAACAGAAGTAAGGGTAGACCAAAAGAGACATGGAGAAGAACAACAGAAAGGATGTTGAGCAATAGAGGGCTCACCTGGGCAAGAGCAGAAAAAAAGCGAAGGACAGGCATTTGTGGAAAACCCTTGCGGAAGCCCCATGTGCCCTGGGCACTTAAGGTTCAGAGAGAGAGAGAGAGAGAGAGAGAGAGAGAGAGAGAGAGAGAGAGAACACTTTATATATCGTGGAGGAAGACCAAGGCGAAGATGGCTGCAAGACATTGCTGATGATCTGCAAATGGATGAACCAGCAGCAGGCCATCTTGCTCACAACTGAGAGGCCTTCAGGAGTGCTGTTAGGGAGGCAAAGTTCCGCAAGGGACATGAAGATGAATGAATGGGGGGGGGGGGAACCATATGCAACTGAGATAGAAGTATGGAGATTTCCTTTTCCTTCGTCTACCCTGGCATCGAGTGATGAGTTCTTTTGTCCAGCCTCCGCCCTAGTTGCCTGTTACTAATATCCAAAGATAATTAGGTCCAGTGTACTATGAACTCCATTTGGCAACTGGCGAGACAAAGACTAGTTTTGGATTTTGTTATATGTCACTGAGTCTGCAAGCTTTGACCTGGTCCTGTCGGGGCGGATGGTGTGGAAGCCATACTTCCTTGGTAAAGTAAGAGAACACAGTTTTGTAGGATTAGACTTCGAAAAAATCGTAGACAAAGCACTTTAATGAGACGTGAGAGAAAGAAAAATCACAAGAGAATTAGCTGGGATTCGAACACGGACTCCGGTAGGACGAGCAGCCGTCTAGCCACGAGAGAACAGCGTACTACCTGACTAAGCCAACTGGTAGCTCCATGCTTCCTTAGATCCCAATCGTAACGAGAACGCAGTTCTCCGACGTAGAAATTGCCCATTTCATCATTTATCAGTTGCATTACTCTGAAATAGCTCTTGTGCGTAGAAAGGTAGGTAGGAACGACACTCTCTCGTTTATGAAAAAAAACAAAGGTTTCATTTCCTGTTGCCAAAATGCAGAGTGTGACCTTCGTAAGAATATATACAACGCGGGGATCCCATCTTTGCGCATGTTACTTTTGAAAAACTGCTAGTTGGACCAAAGCTGGAACAATGAAGTCGGTTGCAAATGCAAGAAAGCGTATGTTGCAGTACCCAGAGGCGTTAGCCAAGTGTGCCGCGCAGGTTGGCACGTAGTGACTTTCTGGTTACATGAATACTTATTATCGCAATGAAAACTGCTGTCATCGTATAAGTGATTAAATGTACCTTGACATATCTAATGATTAAATGTACCTTGACATATCTACATATGTAAAGATTAAATGTACCTTGATATATCTACATATGTAATGATTAAATATACCTTGACATATCTACATATGTAAAGATTAAATGTGTATGTGTTCATGCATTTATTTGCATGTCACTTGCGGAACTTTGCCTCCCAGACAGCACTCCTGTAGGCCTCTCGGTTGTGAGCAAGATGGCATGCTGCTGATGCATTCATTTGCGGATCATCAATGATGTCTTGCAGCCGTCTTTGCCTTGGTCTTCATCTCTTTCTTTTTTTTCCCATTATGTACCCTTCCAAGATGGTCTTCTCTAAATTATCATGACATTTAATGTGTCCAAAATATTTAAGTTTTTTTTGTTTAATCCTCTTTACCACCCAACCTTCTTCAATATTAAGTTCTTGTAGTATGGATATATTTGTTCTTTTTTGTGTTCGTGATATTTGAAGAACTCTTGTGTAGTATTTACATTCAAAGACATTTATGTGTTTCTCAGCTGTTTTGTTAAGTGTCCAAGTCTCACAGGCATATGTTGTGATGGGAAAGATGCATGCCCATACTGATATTTGTAGTTCTGTCTGTTCCTCTCCACAGCTTCTTTAATTGTTTTACTTTCTGAAGACCAATAGATGTCCTTCTTTCAATTTCCCTCATTGTATCTCCATTATAAGTTAGAAGTGATCCAAGATATTCAGAACTCTCCACTTCTTCCAGTTTCTCCTCATTGATCCATATTTCAGCTGCTTTATTTGTTTTGTCAGTTGTCATCAATTTAGTTTTCTTTGCACTAAGATAGAGGTTTTCCTCTTCTCTGTTCTTACGGACGGTTGTTTCATACATTCCTCTGCAATATTCCTTCCATCTTTCTAAATTGTCTCTGTCAAGGTATTCCCCATCTCGTCACAAATTACTCTTAGCTTAGGTGTGACATTTCTCATCAATGTCTTCATTTCTTTAAACATTTCACTATCTCTTCCACATTTCTGATGTCCTTCTATTCTTTCACAACAATCTTGTATGTATTGTTTTTTGTCTTTTCGTATGTTTTCATACTTCTTTTGTTACAGATTTGTATTCTTCTTTGTTGTTGTTTGTCAATTTCCATTGTGTCTTCATTTCTCTATGTTGTTTTATCAGTTCTAGTGTGCCTGCTGTAGTCCATCCATTCTTTTGTGTTTTCTTTACTGGAACCATGTCTTTAGCTGTTGTTATTAAGATATCTCTGATCTGCATAGCTAATTCATCTGGTGTCATCACCTCCTGTACAGCCATCAGGATTTCGAAACGGTTCTTCATTTCTATTCCATATTTTTCTGGTATTTTTGTAAGATCAAACCGGAGTGGTCTTGTTCCCGTAACTGTCTTTTTTTATCTTTATCTTCATGTCTGCTGTTAATAACTCATGGCCCATGTCACAATCAGCACCTGGTAAAGTTTTTGCTGACGTTATACTTGACCTCCACCTTCTTTGCACTAAAATGTAATCTATTTGATTCTTGGTTTTCCCATCAGGTGATGTCCATGTGTAAAGTCGTCTTGGATGTTGTTTAAAAGGTGTATTAGTGATTAGCTCATTTTCCTTGCAAAACACCATTAGATTGTCACCTGTCTCATTTCTATGTCTTATGCTAAATTTTCCCACAATGTATCCTTCGTCTTATGCTCTACCAATCTTTGCATTAAAATCCCCAATTATTAATTCATTCATTCCTTTGCATGTCCCTTGCGGAACTTTGCCTCCCAAACAGCACTCCTGTAGGTCTCTCGGTTGTGAGCAAGATGGCCTGCTGCTGCTGCATCCATTTCCAAATCGTCAACGATATCTTGCAGCCATCTTCGTTTCGGTCTTCCTCTTTTTCTTTTTTCCCATTATTAATACAGTATCATTTTTCCGTACCTGGTCTGTCGTCGTTTACAGTGTGTTATGAAAGTCTTCTAGTTCCTCTTCTTCTGCTGCTGATGTAGGTGCATATATCTGGATGATTGTTACATTTCTAGGAGTGCCCTTAAGTTTGATAGTGAGGATTCTATCACTTACTGGATTGTAACCCAGTAATTCTTTTGATGTTGATTTGTCCAAGTAAAACACCGCTCCATTCTTTCCTCCTAATTCTCCATCAGAGTATATAGTTTTTTTTTTAGTTTGATGCAAGGCTTTTCCTTGGTAACACCTTCAGGATTTTGTCCGTCATCACAATAACTAGTACTGACCTCTGTCTCACACTCTTTTCCAGTGTTAAAATTAGATCTATCTGGCCTGGAGGTGGGGGGGGGGGGGGGTCGCCACCAGATCTTTTTCCTATCTGATCTTCCATGTTACTGTTTGGGTTTCTTGGTGTATTTCCAGAAGGTAGTTTACCATTGCTTTCCTTCCGGGCAGTGACTGTACTAGTCAGTGATCATAGCCATTGTCCCTATGTTGAGATCATCTGCCTGCCATCTTAGAATGGTGACCATAACCAACATTATCTGTCGGCTGCTCTCCCATTCCATCCACCACCTGCTCCCATGGCTTCACGTTACCCTTATCGGGAGGCTGTATGGGTACTTCACCTTGCTCAAGGGTGTCCCGTGGACTGTCGAAGGTAAGGAGGTGTCTTATTTCTCTTTTGATAGGAGATACCCCTACTGGGTGTACACATTACATCAATAAAATTATAAGTTATTCACAGTATTATATCAGGGCTTATCGAGTCATTAGCATCAGTTCCTCAATTGAAGCAGCCGCGTGAGTATGTCTTGATGGATAAGAAGGCAAGTTTACACACATACACACTTTTCTTAACCACCATGACCTTTTTTTAAAGATGCTATAACAAATTTTTTTTAATAAAACTCAGTGCTGTTTATCATAGCTTTTAGGGGCTAAAAATGTTGTCTCCATGATTGCCTGTTTTTTTTTTTCAGTCTCTTGACAGAATGTCTAGATATCACAGTTCTTCAAGACCATTCACAAAAGAAATTACATATTTCCAGGAACACTTAAAGCCTGTCCATGAACTAAACTCCATGTAAACACCAGAAGTGGTGATGCCATTATTTATATAGATGGAACTGTGGTTTGGGGACAAGGGTCTTTACTGTCAACTCAAATGGCAGAACAGTGAAAGAAGCCAGTGGTGCTCTTACTGAAACAGTAAGCAGCCTCACAATGGAAGGCATAGCTGTGATGTAAGCTCTCTCAAGCAGTCATCGTAAGTGACTTGATGAACATGCTGAAGAAAAAGTCAGGCTGGTTCTCTGAGGCAACAGTGGCTCTGCAGTTGTCACAGATCCATCAACAGACCTTCATATTTGAATAAGGCCATGCAGATGTCTGGAGAAATGAAAGAGCAGATCAGTTGGCTGACTTAGCTATCATAGAAGAAGGGCAGACAGTGGATTGAACAGACATCATCATTGCTATAAGAGAAACTGGTTGAATATAGGACTTAACTGACAGCTATGAATCATCATCATTGCTATAAGAGAAGGTGGTTGAACATAGGACTTCACTGACAGCTGTGAATCATCATCATTGCCAAGAATGAAGGAGTTGGGGTGGTGAAAAGTGAACAGTTTGTCAAGAACTCCAAAAGGATGGTCAGCCAAAAAAAAGAACAGGTGTAATCAGTTACTGTATGCTGAAAGAGATACTGAAGAGGAGATCAGAGCACCTGTGGATGTTTTTGGAGTGCATGGATGATGGTCCTTCCTAACTAATTAACCAACTCCATGTAGTAATCTCTACCTCACATGTTTTGTTTGCTTGAGCAGCCTAGTAAACAGCCTTGAAGTAGCATCTCTTCCGTGGCACAGCTATGGCTCTAGCATGAACATAAGCATTCAGAGAATGTTTCCACAGTTCTCTCTCGTACAGTATTGATGGATCGGCAAACAAGATCACCATTGCAGTAAACACTTATGGGCAGCATCAAGTTTTATTATAAGCAAGAAATTACCTGTTTTTTTGTGTTATTTTTTTAAAATTAATCTTTTTCATTATTATCATCATCCTTTTTTCAGAAGACAAAAGCCTTCTTTCATGTTGAATTTTCTTCTTCTTTTTTTTTTTTGTGTGCTGAGAGATGTATTTTGTATGTTTGAGTAAGGGTCTGTGGTTTTTTATTTGACCGGTGGTATTTCAAAGAAGCAGTATGTCTGTTGAAAACTGCAAAGCTTGCAGTCCTCTCCAGATCCTGATCTCTGTTGACACGGCAAAGCTTGCAGTCCTCTCCAGATCCTGATCCCTGTTGACACGGCAAAGCTTGCAGTCCTCTCCAGATCCTGATCCCTGTTGACACGGCAAAGCTTGCAGTCCTCTCCAGATCCTGATCCCTGTTGACACGGCAAGCCCACAGTCCTCTCCAGATCCTGATCCCTGTTGACACGGCAAAGCTTGCAGTCCTCTCCAGATCCTGATCCCTGTTGACACGGCAAAGCCCGCAGTCCTCTCCAGATCCTGACCCCTGTTGACACGGCAAAGCACGCAGTCCTCTCCAGATCCTGATAGGAGCCCCAAAGCTTTTGTCCCAAGCTTGTGTCCTCTGGCCATGTCTCTCGATGTGCTGTTAGCAATCAAGGTCAAACAAATCATCCATTAAACTACCAAAAGGTGAAAACCATAATCCATAACCAGTGCAGATCTGAATGGAAGGAACAACTGAAATGCAACAATGAACCAGATGCAGTACACCAACTACAGAAACATCAGCAAACTTGGTGACTGTAATTCATGTGTAAGCAAAGCTGGTTTAGCACTAAAGCTTAACAGTGTGATCTTAACCCAAAGAGTTGTCTTCCTGATATTCTGTGAAATTATTTCATGATTTTGTTTCTTTACTCAACTCCAAAACCGTCAGTGTTGGTAGATCTTGTACATCTGTGTGAATCAGTGCTTTAGGCAAAGTTTAAATCAAATGAAAAGTAACCATGAGAGGCTTCAGTCGAACTACAGGATGCAGATCAAGAGGAAGGCCTAGAAAAGGATAGATAGATGGTATCAGAGAAACACTCACTAATTGTGGCATGACTGTCAGAGAGGCCACCCATTTGGCCCAAAAACGGCAATTACATCTCCCCTCGACACTTCACAGTACAAGAGGAAGAGGAAAGTAAGTAAGAAAAGTAGAACATTTCAAACCCAACTCATATTTTTAACCTGTGGAGTAACTTCCTTTCTTGTCAAAATTTATTTTGGCAGAGCATGAAAATTAATTCAGGACTGAAAGAGTCAAGACAGTATGATGTAATATGATATATAATCTCTGTGTCTTGATGTGCTCAATGTAGGGTGATTTTTCTACACTGTTCAGGCAGTACATTGTATAGAGCATTTCATCAAGTTGTAGCTAGTTTGATGATATCAGTGTAGGATTTCGTTTATCCATGTGGTTGACTTTCTCACAGGCTACAGCTTATGGAAAGTGTGTAACAGCGAAAGAAAACATCACCAAGCTGGACTGTGCTAAAGAATTTGAAGCTCTGAAGGAGTGTGTAAGAAATGTGGTGCGTAACTACAGAATATGTTGAACAATCTTATTCTTATGTTATAAAGGTAAAGGTAACCCTGTCATGCCTTACAGGCACATAGGGATATGGTGTTAAGTGCCATTATTTTTTTTTTTTTTTTGACCTTGTCAGCACACTAGAAGATGATGTGGTCAGCATCATGCCTGGCCATCTCTTTCTTTCTCCATCTCAGAGGAAGTCAGGTACTTATTTCTATAGCTAGGTTCAAACCCTCTAACCTTCACCATGAGAGACTAATGCAGTAACCACTTTACCCCTCACCCACCCATATTATCTTACACAGTTATAATTATTGTTCAGTTATAAGCTGTGTATCATTTAAAAGTGGCTCTATGCTTGGGATAAGAGAGAATGTAATATCAGCAGACACTTATATATTGTATTACTGCAGACACACTTGTTGCTTCATCTGTGCTCACAAGGTCGCATTACTTGTATGGCATGGTTCCACTAAAATGGGTACGTTAGTTCACGCAGTAACAGGTACTGGTGTGTGATGAATCCACACCAAGTGTTGGAAAAAGTACTTCATAATGTGAAGATCGACGTGTGTTGTGCAACGTCAGCACAGTGGGTAATAGGGCCAGTTTTTATGCAGACAGAATCACTTCTGTAGTCTGTGTTGAGGAAATCTCGATACCCTACAGTGCATGAGTAAAATTATGCATGGTTTCAGCAAGATAGCGCCCCTGCTTGTACTGCAGGACAAACAGTGGCATTCTCAGAGACCACAATTTCCAGATCAGCTCATATCTGTAGGATTATAGCTTGAATGTGTGTTTAGAAACATGTTCAAGAGTATATCGAAGTATGCCTTCATGTTGTGAGTCAACACTTTCGGCACCTGTGAGTGAGTGAACAGTAAAGTTGATGTCATACAGCATTACTGTAGTGTTTAACATATATCCATCCCATTCATTACTGCAGTGTTTAACAAATATCCATCCCATTCTTTTAAACAGAAGCAATGGAAAGTTAATCCCTTCTGGAGGGAACATATTTTGAAAAAAATTGAACCCCAGGGTCGTATTCTAGTGACATTTCATAAGGGACACAACTGCGGTATTGTTTACACCAAAAGCCAGTAGATGATTCCCCATGAAAATGCATTCCGGTTTAGCGGAGGCGGCTTCTGTTCCCTAGTTAACTCCTCGTACCGGCAGAAATGGGGTTAAAAGGGAGTAGTGTCACACACTGAGAGAATGTGCTCTGTGATGGGTCACTTTTTTCCTCATGTAAAGCCTTGCAACAAATCGGTCTTTTCTTTAGCTAAAAAGTGTATAAATGTCTCTTACTTTATGATTGCAGATAAAACAGATGAAATAAACAAACATGGAGTGGTCAGTCCTGGTAAGTACAAGTATTATTCTGTTGTTTGATACATCAGCAGTTTTTTTTTTCTTAGCTGATCAGGGTAAAGGTAGCAGGAAAATGATGTTTTAACTCGTACTTCATCATATGCAGGAAACTCTGCCGCAGAGAGTGGAACAACAACACAACTCCTTCAGATCACCTTCTTCCTGGTAGGTCCGCTATCACATCCCAGTCATTTCCACCATCTAGTAGTGATGGAAATGTCCCTGATTTCAATATTCGATGTCGTACCAGCGCCTATGAAGTGTTTAGGTGGGAGCACAACTCTTTTGCTGTTATTTGCTTTATCTTTTGCCCTGTCTACAATGGCTACTAGTTCCTGCAGAACTCTGTTGCGCCGCCAGGTGTAGCATCCTTAACCTAATGATACTCAGCATGCTGACAGCACATGTTCCAATGTTTGCCTTCCATTGCAGAGACACTTTGTATCTTCTGATAAACCCCATTTGTATAGGTTGGACATTTTCCAAATGTCATTCCATGTTAGTGATCTCTGCAGGACTTCCTCCCATGTTGTCCATTGACTTTGCTGTGCCTGTTGGACTGCTTTCTGGACCCGCTTATCATCCTCTGAATTCCTTACTTCGCTGATGACCATATCCCTTCTTTTCTTACAAGAGGCCTTTGACCACCATTTGATTTCACCATGACCAAATCCCCTTCTGTTGGTCTGGGTGTATCCTATTACTTCTTTCAACTCCTGCGTTTCCTTGCCTGCGGTCACTTCCTCACATACTTTCCATTTTCATCCAGTTTTAACTCATTCCATGCGTTTGGTTGATATAGTGACTCTTCCGGTGTCCCAAAGCTACCGTATGGTCATTATAGTGACAATTGTTTGTTTCAATAAAACAACCGGTGTAACATTTAGATTGTACATATTTCGTCTGCGATTCCGGTGACACTTTTCAAAATGGCGAAAGAGTGCCTAGTTACGAGCGATGCCGAGCGAGAAAAAGGAAGAGAAAGACAGAAATTTTTCAATTTTTGATGATGTAGATAGGGGTATGGACATGGCCTGTGGCCACCCCACTGCTCTTGAATGTATCCCAAGTAGATCTAGACATATTTAGATGACTGGAGTAGTAGTTAGGAGTTATTTCAGACATTAATTTAGAGAGAGTGCAACATAGAATCAGAATACGAGATCGACAAGTAGATCTACACATCTCAGATATGGTAAGTGGTGGTAAGTAGTGCAGATCTAGACCTTGCCGATGGTGAGCTGGCCACAATCAGTGTCTAAAAAACATCACATTACTTCTTTTTTCCTAAAAAACTGCATTTATGAAATTTTCATTCATTTAGCTATACTTTGAAACATATTGAGTATACGGAAGTACATGGAAATACTGTTTTCCATTCCATTTTACAACTAACCCCCTTACAGACCAAGACCCGTGTTTTTAGTCCCGTTCGCAACCATACGTCTGCTTTTCATCATATGCACGAGAAGAGTTAAGTGTTGGCTGCACTTCTCGTACTACTGGATCTGTAGATTCTTGTAGCATCATTGCAAGCCATGTCTTTCCTACCTTGTATTCTTCGACCACAGATTTGAATGGTAGCTGCAGTTTGCTCTTCTTACAGTACTGTGCTACATCAGTTAATCCTGGTGGTATGCCAGTCCACTTTCTTATGGATTTATGTATCTTTCTTTTGACTGCCTCTACTGTGCTGGTGCTTACTTAGTAAATGAGTAGTGGCCACATCAATTTTGGAATCAGCATGAACTGGGGGCACCATATTTTAAACTTCCCCAGTAGCTTGCTTTTGTCTGTGATGTTCAGTCCATTCTGTGCCATTTCTATGACCTGGTTCACCACATTTGAGTCTTTCATGGAAGCATCATATACTCTGCCAAGGCTCTTCACTGGCTCTTCCCCTACAGTTGGGATTATTTGATTTGCCACTTTATACAATCTTTCTATCACTTTCCCCTTTCGGAGTGACAGGCTTCTGGACTTTTTTGGCTTGAAGCTCATGCGGCACCATATGATAAGGCTATCTAAATGCTCTAACATCTTTCGTGCCTGTGCTTCACTGGTTGTTATTACTGTTGTGTCATCCATGAATGCTTTTAGTGGTGGCATCTGACATCCATTCCTGAACCTTAGGCCTTCTGCTGCTTTCAGGATTACCTGCATGGATAGTATGAACAGTATGGGAGATATTGTACAGCCCATTGCAATTCCTGCCTGGAGCTCAGTCCATCTTTTTATATATCCTGATGTTCTAAATCTCATGAGGAACCCTGTGAAGTACATTTTCAGCATCTTCATGATTTCTTTTGGCACATGATACATGTCTAGTGCTAGCTACATCATCTCATGCAATACTGAGCCATACGCATTGGCTAGGTCAAGCCATATTACCTGTAGATCTTGCTTTCCAGATCTTGCCTGTTGAATAGCTTCCAAGATCATTGATGCATGCTTGAGACATCCTGGGAAACCTGGAATTCCTCCCTTCTGCACGAATGTATCAATGTAACCATTATCTAGGAGATATGTTGTTAGTCTCCTTGCCATCACAGAGAAGAATATCTTTCCTTCTGCATTCAGAAGTGAGATCGGTCTGAACTGGTTGATTTCAATGGAATTCTGCTCCTTTGGGATGTATACTCCATTAGCCTTTTTCCATTCTTTACTTGTGAGTCCCTTGGTCCATGCTGTTCATAGGAGTTTATGGAGCTTCTTTAGTACTTTGGGGCATCTTTCATATAGTATGTAAGGGGCACCATTTGGGCCTGGTGCTGACTTGCCTTTAGCTTTCCCTACTATGCTTTCTACTTCTTGTAAGGTTGGTGGGCTGCATTTGAATTTGCTGCCTGGTTTACAAGGGCCACACTAGACCTTTCATCTGCTCGAGAGGCGTATGCTGATTTTTATCAGAGTATGTCTTGCTCAGATGTTCCTGGAGCACCTCCCTACTTGATTTCTGCGTACCTGATTTTGGCTGTTCAAATAACTGCTTGGTAGAACTTCTCTCTTGCATATCTGGTTTCCCTCTTCCTTTTACATAGTCTTTCAGCTCTGCAAAGGGCATTGTGCTGGGATTTTAGATGCTGCCAAACCTTTCTTAGTCCTTCCTTTTCTTTTTTGAACATTTTCCGGGCATTGTTCTTTTGCTGTCTTATTACTTCTATTTTCTTCTGTCTTCTGGACTTTTTTGGTGTTACTTTTTCTCTTTTTGCCTGTTTGGTTCCAAGCTCTTTGTGGCAGTGAAGATATATGATATTACCAAATGCTTCCAGTTTTTTGCTCAAGGTTTTTCCTTCTCAGCTGTTTGTCCAGTTCTTTGCATAATCCTTTGTCCAGATTTTCCCATATGCTTTTTGTACTTGCTGGTGGAAAGTTAACCTTGTCTCTGGTCTCGTCAGAGAGCTGCACTGCCTCCCTGCTGCCTGACTCAACCTGAATATTCTCAGTGCTGTGGTTTATATCCTGACAGAGATCTTCTAATGTCTTATCTGAGACTGGCGTCACAGTGCAGTGTTGAGTATTGGGCAGCAAGGAACCATCACATCCCTTCTTCGTTCTGTATATCTTCATGCCACGTTGAGTGTTAAATTTCCTGCCACATCACATGATGGCAAATGAAGAAAAAAAGTATATTCAAAGAGCTGTGGGCATGATTTGTTTACTCCTAGTGGTAGTTATCACTTATTGATCTTTTATATTTTATATTTGCTATCTGTCTAGTCATAACTTCTGCTTTTCCTTTATTCTCATTTATCTGTTGCTGCCGCTGTTTGATAAAGTATCACATTTTTATCATGTTGCTTGAAGTTTGCTACCATTTTCACTTTTCATCTACTTTGTGCAGCTTTGTGAAAGAAGAGGACTGGAAAACTATAACTTCAAAAATATAAATTTAAAATAAGAAAACTAAAACAAGGCTTGAAAGAAGGGAAAACTAAAACAGAATTAAAAAAAAAAATTTAAAAGGAACATGTTTTAATTTATTCAAAAGTGTTTGCAGCATTAGAAGTGTGCCTTTTTTTTTCTTTGTTAATAATCCCTTGTTATCAATTAAAAATGTTTTCTAGGATGAAAAGTAATTTGTAGTGTGTAATTTTCCCAAGGGCTGCAGCAGCAGTATATTATCAAGAGAAGCCAAAGTCATCATCTATAACCAGAACAGATCCAAGCAGAAATAAACAATCAGAGTTGACTACAAATCTGACCCAATCCTGTGGGTACTTCAGAGATCAGCATTTTCTGCCAAAGAAGAGGTTACCACAGACTTCTGGATCTGAAGACTACTTCAGATTGTCTCAAAATACTACGAACAGGCAGCAGTCATTATGGAGCTTTGTATCCTGTCACCAGACCATATTATGTAATCTGAAGTATTGTCCAGTGCTTGGTGACCTACAATAGATTTGACTCTAGTATGGAGCTGAGGGAAAGAGTAGAAAGCTGCTGTCAGAACCTGGAGAGAACTTGTCTTTGTTCAGACAACGTGGCTGCAGATGTAACATGACCACAGATACTGAAGAAAACATCCATATTACAGCTTTATATGCAACAAGGAGATGACACAGTTTCTGATAGTCACTTAACAGTAAGAATATATACACCTAGCCTTTACAAAATTTGACTAGTTAATCAGGTCTGAGTTCTTCTTCCAAAGAGTTTGGGAACTGATGATTATGCTGTCACCTGCTGGCCAGGGAAGTACTTTTCCTGTCCTCACACAGTACAGAAGATTTAAGTAAACTCATGCAAAATAAACTTTGTGAGTGTCTGGTTGCTGTCTCATTACTACAGCATTGATAAAGACTGTAGAGAGAGAGAGAGAGAGAGATTGAATGACGGATGTTTATTTTCTGCAGCTGTTGAAGTATACTGAGTCAGAATGATGGAAAGTAATTGTGAGGCCCAATGTCTGGAATTAGCTGTTTTGCGAGGGGGAATGGTTATAAAGTTAACAGGAGTAGGATTTATACTTCTTGATCCTTTTTCATTAATTTGGTGAACAGGCTTTGATTTTTCACATTCATTTTGTTTCTTTCCTCATTTTAATGGGTTACATCTAATTGTGATATAAATATTAAAATCCATGTTTTTGTTTTTGTTTTTTTTCATGTGCATATTTCATTTTCCATTTTTTGGGCATGTTTCATAGACAGTTAACATTGTTGTATATTGCATTCTTTCAGATGGAAGGTCTTGTTATTGAACGTGAATGATTTGTAGTTCAGTGTTTGGCAGTTTTGACATTGTTGTGCAGTAGTTCATGCCGCAGGTACATTGAATATGCCAGATCCTCACACCCAGACACATAAAGCAAACGGCTAAAAACAAGAATTGTCAGATGTTAATGTATATTTCAGACCAAGCTGCCACACATAATCATCAACTCTGAACATGAAATTTGAGACCCAGGAAATGTTGATGAAAGGAATAAGATCATATTTCTTAGAAAAGAAGATAAAAAAAAAGTATTGGAAATGTAAAACTTTACAAAGCAAGTTATAATACTATAATTATAACACAGTTATAATCAGAAAAGAAGAATCTAGGCAAAAAAAATCAATAATATTACAGTGGTACAGTGGGTGAACTACATCAAGAAATGGACATGAGACATCAGGGGAAGAGACCTGGAGATTCAACCAACCTTCTACAGAGATGGCTGAAGTTGAAAATGGGGTCATAGCTTGACTTTTCCAAACCCTAGGTTTACCAGTTTTCACTCTTTTTTGTCCTCCCTTGTGCCAGGCAGTGGAATGAACAGTTCTTTTTCAAGTTTATGAAACATCCAACAAACAAAACTCTAAGATAACTGCAAAATTGCCCCAGGAGATTGTATAGCTGACATCCTTTGGCATTCGGGATATTCCCATCTGAAAGATTAGAATGAAAGGGAAGAATGGTCTAAAATGTGAGAGAATGAAGAGGAGAATCAAAATAATATAGTACTTTGTGATGTATCAAAAGAGAAGCTAAAAGATTGATATATGTGATGGCAAGGAGGTATCAGCACCGACAAGGGTACAGGTTTGACAGTTTGAATATGAATAGCATTGTTAACAGGGCCAGAGGAGATCATTTCTAGTAGTGATGTCATAAGAGAGGGTCAGGAGAAAGATAAAAGTTGTTTATATAAAAGGAACAGTAACCCAGATATTTACAAGGATAATATGGCCAGAGTGTCTTTTTTTAACTTGACCTTTTGGTCTCACCTAAAGAAGTAAAAGTATGTTTCCCATGTTTGCTCATACATCTGAGTGTGTGATGTACTACTCATCATATCTCTGTTTACTTATACTATATATACTTGCATACATGTTTGTGTTTATTACAGGTTTATGTGTATTGCTTAATGCTTCAAGTTGGTTTTCTTTATAGAAATATGTATTGTTGAATTACAAAGTTTTAAAATGTGATTACAATCAGTAATTTGTTTCTTTATTGCCTTGTGTGTTTGACCATGTGAATGTGTAACCGAACCTTAATTATGTTTGTCCATATGCACTTGTTTGTACGTGTGAAGGAGGGGAGCTTGCTGCTTTTTGTTTGTTTTTTTCTCATAGGCTTGTAAACTGTATGTGTGTGTTTAATGAAGTGTAAACAAACGGAAACATAGCTGTGAAAGACACCGAATTTGAAATAAGATTTTAACATGTATATATTAGAACTTTCTTTTGTAGACATTTCAGAGTCAAAAATATACACTACATAGATGGAGCACTGGTAATGCGTAGTATTTTTGCCTAAATTTATAAGAGTTGAATGTTTAGAAGAAGACCACTCAGTTTGTCCTAATTAACTGTGACAAAGGTTAAATTAAAACTGAGGTAACTGGATTTGTATGGAGAGGAAACAAGAAAAACTGTTCATGAAACAGTTTCTTAATTGTTGCACATTTTAAATAAATGGCTGAATATTCTTGTATTTTCTTATAATAAATAAATACGTTTTTAAATGCATATTTGATGAAGTGTTTTGTCAATATAGTGCTTTTGTACCAAAAAAAAAATTATTTAGGTGTTCTTGTCAAAAAATGCTACCCTGGCCTGACATAAATAGTCAAGAACACTTTAAATTATTGATTCTTTATGTATGTGACACAAAAATGATGAAATTTGCACCATAAAGGATCTGTTGTAAGAAAATAGGACCTTGCAAATAACATTTTCATGGTAAAAAAATGTTATGACAGGGAACTGAAGCTGTTGTACAGCAAAGTGTGGAAGCTGAATTGAAAGGATTATACTTGGAAAAAATTAACAAAAACGTCAGACATGATAGAAAGAAAAAAAAAAATAAGAAGGAATAGAACACCAAATTCCAGTAGGATAAGCAGCCTGTAAGATCTGGTGACAGAATTTGTGAGTTTATATCCGCTGACTTTTGCTTTGGATGTCCCTGTACCAGGTACTCATTGATGACCGGATTTCTTGAATAGAGGTGGCTGAATAGCTACATTCTTTTATCTTTAATTGATAGGGTTATTACAAGCCCTACTGTGAGTCCATTATTGCCATTTATTCTCTTAACTGCTTTTCTTTCTGCTGTTATGCTCTGTTACTCTGAGTGAAAAAAATGTTCTTTGTGCTTCACACTCATGTACAAATTGCTTCAAGAGCTAATAACACACTTAATTTAACACACCAGCCTGTCATTTTTGTTGTCTTGTCTTGTCTTGTGCTATCTCCCTGTAACTGTGAGCTGGTGTTTTTTGCAGCAGATGCTGTGAAAGTGTTGAGTCACAACATTGTATCGGCTTGGGAGCATGTTATGGCAGCTTTTTTTTTCAGTCCCGGAGTGCAGTTAAAAAAGCAGGGGGTGTGCAATACTTCTTTAGCAGAATCCACCACCATGGGAACTTTGGCAATCCCTGCCCCGTTAGCCAGGCTATGCCTGATACTGGGGGTACCAATGGAGAGATGGGACAGGGTCTTGGTCAGCTATGGTTTGCTGACGTTGACATTAGCTGATTTTTTAGTCGGACAATGTCTTCACTCTGAAATGATCAGAGATAAATATTACAAAAAGGTGATGCTTGTTTTCTGGGTATAAAAGGTCTGTATGCATTTTTTAAAAAAAATTTTCTTGCACCATTTCTTTATCAGTTCGGTTAAATGATTCAGACTGGGAGGATGAGTATGATGATGGGTGTGGTAAAACTGGCAGTGGCAGAGTAGAGGTAAACAGGTATTATATGGTTCAGCTTTACAGAAAGATTGTAAGAGGAGAAGTGAGCAGTAATGATAAAACAACAAAAACTCAATATTTCAGCATTAATGTCTTTATCAAGGGCAACAAAGAAGACAGAACAGTAGATGAATACACCAAAAATAAATTATTTGGCAGAGATCCACCTAGTATAAATTTAAGGCACAGAATGTGCCCAGTTAGACTAGAAAGAGGCACAAAGCAGAAACAAATATGTGAGGAAAGCAGCAGTCAAAGAGTGTGATTTGCTGAAGAAGGAATAAATACACTGGCACCACGATACAGTTCTCAGTAGAAAGAAAGAACACAGACAGCCTGTGAACTCTTGCTGGTACCTCCTTATAACTTGGTCTCATATACAACACAGTTGATTTTTTTTTTTTTGGACCCATCAGTGGTCTAATATTAACCCTTGTCTGGATGCAATAGATGAGAAAATATAGTAGAGCAGATGATGCTAAGACATGGGAACAAGGCATCAAAATAAAGGTAATTCAGGCCCAACAGCAAGTGACAGGAAAAAGAACAGAACTCAGAGTGCAGCCATTCAGAAGAAAGAGTTATTTCAAGAAAGCTGAAGATGAGAGTCCAGGTGGATGGAAGGTTTCTTTCTTCCCTGTTGTTTTTTTCAATTATTTTACATAACGTTTTTATTTACCAGTCAGAATATATTTAAATTAATTCAAAATATAGTGTTTAATCTTCAGTTGTCCTGAATAAATGAATAAAAATGACTGAATATTAATTATTTACTTCAAAGAATAATCTGAGTCTTTCCACCTTCTTCAAATATAATTCAGATTTTAGATCTGGGTATTAAGAGTTCTACTGTAATAAATCTGTTTGCATTCACTAGTGAAAATATATTGTCCCCAATGGTTTAACAGTTAAGAAATCTAGAAGCAAAGAACTTGAATGGCAGCACATTTATTAGGACCAGTCAGTTAGAGTTTACTTAAGTCTCTATCCTACATTCTCAAGCAAACAAGGTCGTCGTGTATCTTCAACCTGCCGAGTAGGTTAGGATTGATGAATTGCTCTTGGCAGTCAAGTCAGCAGAGAAGCCTTGTTGGATCCACTTTAGGAAGTGATATGATCCATCATAACGTATTCCCCATCAGATTGGAAGCTTGTGTTTCGTGGTCTTTTTAAGGGCAATGCCTGTTCACGGTTTAAGAGACAGGTTCTGTAACAATTAAATTCAAATCTTCTTGCATGTAAATCCTTACATACATACATGCACACAAAATCACAATCTTGAATTGTTTCTGTGGGTGTAACCCATAAAAATGTAAAAGTAAGGTAAAGGTAATATTAGTGCCCATATTTTCCATTTGTAACCTGTCCAGCCAAGAAAATAAAGCAGACATGAATACAGCAGATATGGATTATAAAATCTGAATTTCAGGCAGAGCAAACTATACTATGAGAAAACATTAGTACATATGTGATGTGAGAATAAAAGACAGCTTTGTCACTAAAATTCTCATGCACAGGCAAATATATTCAGTATATCTTGTGTCAAGTGTTGAAGATTAGTCAGCTGTATGTTGAAATGTTACATCTACAAGTTACATCATCAGAAAAGTAAACTGAGAAAGTGCTGTCTACAACAAAATAGCAGTCTTATATACAGCAGGAATATTCAGCTAGCACCTGAGATCTGCATAGGAAGTGAAGATTTTATGTTTTATACCACAGTGGGGTAGAATTTAAGAGAATTAAAGAGAGAAAACTTAAATATTTTGGACGCATTAAACGTCATGATAATCTAGAGAAGACCATCTTGGCAGGGTACATAATGGGAGAAAGAACGAGAGGAAGACCAAGGCGAAGATGGCTGCAAGACATCATTGATGATCTGCAAGTGGATGCATCAGCAGCAGGCCATCTTGCTCACAACCAAGAGGCCTACAGGAGAGCTGTTAGAGAGGCAAAGTTCCGCAAGTACATGCAAATAAATGAAATGAATGAATGGGGTAGAGGGTGGGGTGGGGGGGAGGTGAGAGAGGCAGGGGTCAACAGTCTGAAAATGATTGTAACCACTGAACTAGGACACAGTCCCACTTTCGTTTGATTTTCAAATAAATATCCCCATTTCCCTCATGATGTACTGACAATCATTGAATGATCTGCTCTAGTGCCATGCTCCAGGGGAAGATAGTCTGATCTTACCATGAAGACGCCCACATGGGGAGTATGGTGTTAGTGTCAGTATTTCCCTTGACCTGACAGCACACTAGAAGGTGATGTTGGTCATCATCAAACTTGTGCATCTTTCCTTCCCCAGGCCCCAGAAGGACCTACATACCAGTTTCTCTAACTGGGTGATTGGGGTGCCTCAGACTAGAATTAAACCACCAACTTTCATGGGACATTTGTTCCTCATTTTCAAAGGCAGTTTCTTATGTTAGTGTCCCATACCAATTTTTACAGCTGGGTTTGACAGAAGTGTACCTGATGTCATGTGGTCTCAGACAGTGGAGTTCCTCCCCTCCCCTCTCTTTTTTTTTTTTAATTGGGATCCTTCAAATGACATTTATGAGATATCTTATATCCTTCTTGTGCCGTTAAACGTCACATGGTAGTTCACCAAGATGTCCCATCTTTGGCGAGTTTTTCAATCTCATCAAGGGATATTATGCCCACTGAATTGGCTTCTCTTAACAATGTCCTCTTTAGAGTTTCACGTGGTCAACCTCTTTTTCTTCAGCCTGTTGTGTTCCATTTGATAGCCTATTTGGGGATTCTCAGATTGTTTCTTCTCATCACACGACCGACATATGTCTATCTTCTTTTTCTGATCACCCATGAGACAGGTTTGCTCATCTGTCTGATCTCTGCATTGTTCTTGAATTCATTCCACTTTATACCAAGCATTTTCCTTAGGCATTTATTTTCAAAAGAGTTTAATTTGTCTATTTCTTTGTTTTTCAGCTTTCGCATGCATAAATGAGGGTGGATATCACATTTGAGTTGAATAATCTTAACTTGGTTTTTGTGCTTATAACTTTTGAATTCCATATGTTCTCAAGATTCTTGAAGGTCAATGCTGCTTTTGCAATTCTAACTTCTTTTCTAGTGTCACCATTGTGGTCTATATAGCTGCTGAGATATGCAAAATGGTTTACCTCAACAGCTGTTCCTTCTACATATATTTATCCTTCATCGTTAATGAGAACCTTCATTATTTTTGTTTTATCAAGTCCTATTTTACTAGCCATTGAGACAGGGTATCTGTTTTTACATGCATTGATTTCATATTGTCGCTGATAAGAGTTATGTCATCTGCAAAATCAAGATCTTCCAGTTGAGTATCGCATACCCAATCAATGCCCATTTTAGCTTTGCAACATTTTTTTCATTATGAAGTCTATGGCAATTCCACCAAGCAAGGGAGATAATATACATCCTTGTTTCACGCCTGTTTCATTCTGGAACACAACAGGCCAAAGAAAAAGAGGTCGACCATGTGAAACTTTGACCATGTGACAAGAGAGGTCAAATTAGTAGACATAAATTCCCTTGTTGAGGCTGAAAAAAACTTGCCAAAAACAGGAAAACTTGGCGAACTGCGTTGTGAGCCCTATGTGTTGTTTAACATCACAGGAAGGATGTAAGATATATATATATATGTTAGAAAAAAGATTTTGCTTTTTCTTAAGCTGTTCCACATCTCCTACAGTCCAAGTAAAGATGACAATGAATTACATGCTTGAAAATATCTTGGGGGGAGGGGATAAATGAAGCAAAAAAATGAAGGTCAGGTAAAAATGTAGCCTGAAGAAACAAGCAAAAAATATAAAATATATTTATGGTTGAAACACAATGGAATTGTGTATAGTGATCTAATCATGAAGTAAAAAAAAAATTAAATAAAGATTGCAGAACTGAAGTAGGTGATGCTTCAGTTTCATCACTTGTGTTTCTCAGCCCATTTTTTTTCTTATTTTCTAATCTTTACATTATCTTTATATGATATTTACATGATCTTATAGCTTCACAACTGTTTACATAGTGTATTCTGGTTGCTGGTTGGTTTTCCATCCCTTTTCAAACAGACACTGCATATCAAAGGTCAGAAAAGGGATTTAATATCAACAGCAGAAACATAGGCTTATGAAAAAAAAAACAAATCCCACCACCAAGAATAATCTGAACCTGTCTAGAGAGGATGATTTTATTCACTGTGCAATCCATATACATCTACAGTACATGGTTTTGTATACAGTTTTTTTTTTGTTTTTTGGAAGATCACCTTGTATGTGAAAATGTTTAGAAAGAGCTTGAGTTCACCAAGTATTGGTTTAAGGAGAAGTCTAATCAGAAGACTGAGCAAGATTTTTGCCATTAATTTGTCCTAGTGGATGATAAACCAATTTTAATGAAATAAGATGATGCCAGTCACATCAATGACAATTTTAAACATTTTAAATGAAATAATATGATGTTAGCCATGTCAGGGATGATAAAACAATTTTAATTTAATAAGATGATAACAGTGATTATTTAAAAATTTTTTAATGAAATAAGATGATGGTAGCCACTTGAAGAATGATAAAACAGCTTTAATAAAATATAATGGTGTTAGTCATCATCAAGATCATGGAACAATTTTAATGAAATAAGATGGTGTTAGCCATCTTATGGATGATAGAACAATTTTAATGAAATAGTATTAACCAGTGAAGGATGATGGAACAGCTTTAATGAAATAGATGATAGCCGTTTTAAGAATGATAAAGTAACTTTAATGAAATAAAATGTGTTAGCTGTTTCAGAGATGACTGAATAACTTTAACTTTTTAAATAAGATGGTTTAGCCATATCAAGAAAGACAGATAAACTTTAATAAAATAGATTGTGTTAGTCTTCTACTGATCTTTTACATGAAATAAGAAGACTTTTGATGATGATGATGTACTTTTGATAAAACTAATTGTGAGGCCATCTGTCAATGTATGATTTACCAGTTTTCATCATCTCTTTGTGACCTATACAACTCTGACATTTACTTCAATATATTTTCTGTTCTGTACTGTCTATTCCATTATATTATCCATTGTATCAGAGGTTTCCAAACTCTTCAGCTCATTGAACTCTATCATGAATTTTCAGACTAACCCTCAAACATTTATAGTATGAAATTAATTTAATGAAAAGTGCCTAACAGCACAAGTGCCAGTAATAATACTAAAAAATAACTTTGTAAAAATTTTACCAAAATAGTCTAGTCAATTATTAGAGGTCAATACTGATCACTTTGGAGACCCCTGATATATATGCTTTTAGATTTTATTAACCTATATATTCTGTTACTGATACTGAGAACCAACGAAACCTGCAAAATCTCTTGGATAAAGTCACCAAAGAAAGTGAACAGAAAGGCCTTACTTTGAACATCAAAAAGACAGAGACTATGGTTATATCTAAGAAACAGAATCCACCAAAATGCAGTATAAAATTAAACAAAACTATTCTAAAGTAGGTGCAGAAATTGAAATACCTTGGAGCAGTAATAACTTCAGATGGGAAATGCAGAACAGAAATTAGGAACAGAATAGGCCAAGCAAAGTCCGCACTTCAGAGATTGAGAAACATATTATGCAACACATTCTTATCAATGAATGTTAGAAAATGATTCCTAAAATGCTATATTGAACCTATCTTACTATATGGAAGTGAATCATGGACATTAGGAAGGTCTTCACAAAAATCATTGGAAGCAGTAGAAATGTAGTTTATTAGAAGAATGTTACGAATTCCCTAGACATCAAAAATAACTAATGGAGAATGTATGAGAAGAGCTGGAGAGACAAAAAAACCTTGTCAAAAATAAGAGAGAGACGATGTACTTCCATAGGACATGTAATGAGAAGAGGGGGCATTGAAAATATTATAACAACAGGAAAAATAGAGAGAAGAAGATCCAGAGGAAGACCGAGAGAAATGATACTGGACAGTCTGTGAGATGGTGTGTGAGGAGTTCACCAACTGAGCTGATGGCCTGCATGAAGGATCGTGTACTCTGGAGAAGCATAATAGCTAACACCAGTCAGCACGGCACCTGATTATGATGATATTATTCTGCGCAAACTTAAATTTGTGTGTGCAAATTCTGAGATGCATTTATATCGAAGCTTTCATTTTGGATACATCCACTTGAGGATGTTATATATTTTTCTGAAATCTCTAGTTTTCATTTTTGGTACTGTGTCATCATATTAAGCAAGAGAGGGAAGAGAAGGGAGTGGCTGAATATAGATCTTATGTACTTAAAAACTGATCAATTTTTGGAACAAATCAATCAACCATATAACACAGTTACTATTGTGTCAGCACAAAAAAGATTAAGCTATAAATTGATAAATGGAAATCAAATTATTTGTACATAACCAATCAAGTACATATTTTAAAAACACATATTGACAAGTCTTCCAGGGCTGGAGGCCAGCTAGGCAGTCACCTGAGGTACAGATCTCAGTGAAGATGTGGGTGGTACTGACCTTCAAAGGGCATAATTTATGAAAATTAGTAAGCCTTGCCTGGGGCCTAATATAGCCTGTGCCAGGTCTCATTACTTCCATCACCACACTGCCAGGTCACAAGCAGAATAAAAGTACTATGTACATAAGTGCTATTCTGGTCTGTCTTGCTTTGAAGGCCAATATTATTTTCTTTCTTTTTTTTTTCTTTCTCTCCAAGCAGTTTTCTGTTTGTAATGTCAAGTATATAGCCAGAGCTGGATTAAAACCCATTCACTTTGCTATAGAATCCACTTGCTAAAAGCTGCCCTACCCAAATGCTCCCTACCCTCATATTTGTGTAGATTAGTAGACTTCAGTGTTTCTTAAACTTTTCCTACATAAAAGCATTCTCTGAGCACCAAGATAAAATTTTCAAATTCATGGAAAGGTCTGAAAAATGTTTCCATTTGATGAGTTCTGACTATACAAGAAAACATGATTTATATGTAACACTTGTTGATTTATTGACATGGATAATGATTTTTGTTGTTGCTTTGGTTAAGACAACCTTATTATTACATTGTATCTTCATTATCAAGTGGTATTCCAATAATAAATAGCATTAGTTGAAAAAGAAACAACGTCACACTGATGACATGATGAGAAAACACTTCTTCCACAATTTCTTAGAAAATGATCTACAGCAGGGTTTCTTACCTTTTATTTTTCCAAATTATAAATTTCTAGTGAACTGCCCAATGTATCCCCATATCCCCTTTTGTAAGATTGTTGAAATCATCATCATCATCTATTATGTACCATTATGACTTAAAAGATGTCAATAACATGGTGTTATTTCACATGTGGATAGTTTGAAGCAGAAGAGATTAACAAAAAAAAATTCTAATCTAACAATTTTTCAGAGTTAGAAACTGTTAAAAAAATGAGTACCATACTCTCATCATTTGATTCCCATAACCTCCTCCCCATCATTTGATTCCCATAACCTCCTCCCCATCATTTGATTCCCATAACCTCCTCCCCATCACTTGATTCCCATAACCTCCTCCCCATCATTTGATTCCCATAACCTCCTCCCCATCATTTGATTCCCATAACCTCCTCCCCATCATCTGATTCCCATAACCTCCTCCTTATCATTTGGCTCACATTCCCTCAAGGGAAATGGATACCCTTGGTTAAAAATACCTGTTTTACAGAATTCTGATTGGAGACAACTGCACCAGAGCATGCCTGTTGTAAAAAAAACAACATATAGCAAATGAAAACGATACATTTTATCAAATATATTTACACACTGTAAATCACTGCATTTGCTTTACATAATGAACATGTATATGCATTATATCACAGGGTTAAGAAAAAAATGTGAAAAGCAAGTAACACAAATCCAAAAACACTAATATAAGATAGCATTAGCCACCTCAAGGACAACTGATGAACTTCAATGAGATAAGCTGTGTTAGCTTCCTACTAGGCCATGGAAATGTAGTTCATAAGAAGGATGTTGAAGGTACCATGGACAGCTAAGAAAACCAACCAAGAAGTCTTAAGAGAGGCTGGAGTTAAAAGGCAAATTGCAGCAAAGATCACAGGCAGACAAGTGAGATTTGTAGGACATTTTCTGAGCAAAGGAAAATTGGAACACATTGTGGCAACTGGAAAAATTGAAGGAAGAAGAGACAGAGGAAGACAGAGAGAGAAGTTACTGGATGGGTTGTCAGTGTGGCTAGGAAGAAAGTCACCGGCGGATCTCATAATCAAGTCTAAAGACAGGGAATTATGGAGAGAAATGATCGCCTACACTACACGGCATGGCACTTGATTGAGCTTTGTACTGTAAAATGTAATAATTATTAATTTAAATAATGAAGATGATCCATAATGAGAGAAGCTATTGAAGGAAAGTGAATCCTGGACAATGAGTATGTGTAATCACTGAAAGATATATTTTCTCAGATTTTCATGGATCTTGTGAGTGCAATATAGAATGGATATGACTGAGCCAGAGGGATGACACAGTGGTCACTTCTTGCAGAGTACATTTGCTCAAGACCCTATTCTACCTCAAAGTAGTTCACTTGATGTGATATAGTCACAAACACAAAGTTTGCTTCTAAGTTCATTCAGTGAATGCCATCATAACTCAGTTTCCATCTGATATGTTGTTTGTGTTACAAGATCTTCACCACATCATTGATAGCTAATATTTTTCAAGTCTTCAGTGGTAACAAGATACAACAACAACTGTGTGGTAGTCAATGGCTGGTGAAAAATGACTGAGAACAGTGAAAGATGGACACAAAAAATTATTTTGAAATGTAGAAGAAAGATATTGATAGCACAGGGACAAATGAGGAAAAATGCTCTTGGATCTTCACTTGATGTAATAAAATATGGAGAAATACCTTCAGAAACAGAAAAATCTGTAGCAGAAGAGGGTAAATAAAATACATATATGGTCAAAGGATATCTGATATTAGAAAGATTGGAAAGGAGGTCACGAACCAGTTAATAGAAAAAAGCATAAAATCAATAGCCTTAGAGGAGCATAATTTTCCACTCCACCCAGCATTTATCATGACACTGGTGATGAAAAATTGGCCTGAAATGCTACATGTAGAAACATGATGGAGCTGTAGGTTTCCTGTAACTAAACTCACAGGAAGGCTGTGATTGCTGGTACCTGATACAGACATTGTAGCATGGTCAGTCAAAGACTGAATAAATTTTAATTTACAAACATACTGTTTCTTATCAATTATCCCCATAAACATTTCAGTTAACACATCACTTTAAGAATACAACAGCAAGAAAAAAAAAGACAGAAAAGAAAAAAAAAAGCAGAATAGCTAAAACATCTCACTTGCTTACACCACTTCTCTCAACACTTCATTTAAATTTTGTTTTCTTATGAAAGGTAAACTTTATGCAAGTGGCAAATGAGTAATCCTCTTATGACAGTTATTAGAAAAGATTAAAGCTGATTGCAAATTTCTATGTTCAAACATATTTTACATTTGTAATGGCTACAAAACATAGCATAGAGTTTTTAATACAAGTCTTGCCTATAATTATGTTATTTTGAATGATTTTTAAGCCTGTCTAATAACTTGTAACTAGGCATCCATGTCCCAGGACACAAAGGTTTATGGTGTGATTAAAATGTTAGTTCACAGGGTTAAACAATATCAGATGCCAGTCTGTCTCAGCTGTTGAAAAGCAATCACCGTGAAGTGTGGAATTTAATGGTGCAATATTACACATATGCATGAAATTCATGCCACAAAAATTCAGTTTAAATTCTCAGTGTACCGAATGAGGATTTATATTTTGTCATGTTAGATTTTTTTAAAACACTTGCTACACTATGATCCAGTCTCTCTTTATGTGTGTGAATGATGGTGGCAAATTATAAATTAGATCAAAATATAAGTGTGCACTATACTTTTGAAAATAGAACTGGAAAATATCAACCTATAAAACAAGGGGTGCGACAGGGATGTGTACTGTCTCCAGACCTTTTTTCTCTGTACGGCAAGAATATTCTAAGAACGATCATCACAGAACCAGGCATAAAAATTGGAGGATACAATATTAACAACCTTCGGTATGCTGATGACACAGTACTGATAGCTGAGAACCAACAAGACCTGCAAAATCTCTTGGATAAAGTAGCCAAAGAAAGTGAACAGAAAGGCCTTACTTTGAACATCAAAAAGACAGAGACTATGGTTATATCTAAGAAACAGAATCCACCAAAATGCAGTACAAAATTAAACGGAACTATTCTGAAGCAGGTGCAGAAATTGAAATACCTTGGAGCAGTAATAACTTCAGATGGGAAATGCAGAACAGAAATTAGGAACAGAATAGGCCAAGCAAAGTCTGCATTTCAGAGAATGAGAAACATGTTAGCCAACACATCCTTATCAATGAATGTTAGAAAACGATTCCTAAAATGCTATATTGAACCTATCTTGTTATATGGAAGTGAATCATGGACAATAGGCAAGTCTGCACAAAAATCATTGGAAGCAGCAGAAATGTGGTTTATTAGAAGAATGTTGTGAATCCCCAGGACAGCAAAAATAACTAATGAAGAATGTATGAGAAGAGCTGGAGAGACCAAAAAATCTTGTCAAAAAAATAAGAGAGAGACAATGTACTTTCATAGGACATGTAATGAGAAGAGGAGGCATTGAAAATATTATAACAACAGGAAAAATAGAAGGAAGAAGATTAAGAGGAAGACCAAGAGAAATGATACTGGATAGTCTGATGGGATGGTGTGAGAGGAGTTCACCAACTGAGCTGATGGCCTGCATGAAGGATCGTGTACTCTGGAGAAGCATAATAGCCAACGCCAGTCGGCATGGCACCTGATGATGATGATGATGATAATTATTATACTTTTTTAAAGGTGTTATTAGGGAGTCACAACAGGAACAATCAGGAACTCTATATTAAATGATTAGTAAATTAACAGTTTTAGATATAGATAATATTTGGATGTGAAGCTTTTTTGTAGCATTTTTTTCTACTTATTTACAGAAGCTGGTTCAGTAGCAGACTGTTAATTTCCAAACAAATACCACATATGCTTGAACTGTGTGTTACTTTTCAAACATATGCCACATATGCTTGAACCTTGTGTTACTTCCCAAACATATACCACGTATTCTTCTACTCCAGCATAAAACATAAAATAAAGCTGAAAATTTCCAAAGTCAATGAAATAAACATGAATGGCACTGACAGACAATGACAACTGCTAAGAAGGAAACACTGAGACACTTCAAATGGTGCCGCATAACGTGAAACTTCTCTTGTTGTTACTGTTCTGTTTCGGTTAGACATCCTTGAGGTTGCAGTCTATGTCTGACTTCATCAGGAATGTATAATTTTAAGTTTTGAAAGTGACTTCTTTGTCATTCTTGCTGGCAGGCATCATCAACTGGAGTTCAGCACCATCCTGGAATATAAAGTATTTTTGGAATGAGTTAACTTATGAATTTAATTCAAAAGTTATAAGCACAAAAACCAAGTTAAGATTATTCAATTCAAATGTGATATCCACCCTCATTTATGCATGCGAAAGCTGGAAACCAACCAAAGAAATAGATAAAAAATTAGACTCTTTTGAAAACAAATGTCTAAGGAAAATACTTAGTAAAAAGTGGAACGAATTCAAGAACAACGCAGAGATAAGACAGATGAGCAAACAACAACCTGTCTCATGGGTGATCAGAAAAAGAAGATGGACATATGTAGGTTATGTGATGAGAAGAAACAATCAGATAATACCAAAACAAACTATCAAGTGGAGCACAACAGGCTGAAGAATAAGAGGTCAATCACGTGAAACTCAAAAGAGGACATTGTTAAGAGAAGCCAGTTTAGTGGGCATAACATCCCTTGATGAAGTTGAAAGACTCGCCGAGAAAAGGAAATCTTGGCAAACTATGTGAGCCCTATGTGATGTTTAATGGCACGAAGAATATTTTTTGGTTCCATACCTGTATATTATACTGTTAGGGGCAACAACACTGTCTGATTTGACAGACAGTGATCCATAACTGACATGCTAGTGTCAGGACTAGTGAACCATAGATGACCAAGACCTTGTCCCACGTCACTGTTGATGTAACATGGTGTCTTGTAAGTCATGATTAAAGTATTACTATAACTTTGTAAATTAGGATATTATTATTATTAACATTTTCATTATAGCTATGATTAACATTGATAAGTAGAAAGTAGGTAAGAAAAGATGGAGAATTTGAGAACCAGTGGGAGAGGAACACTCCCACAGTATTAGCAGTATTATGACGGAATTAAGTAGATACTTAGAAATACTAGACATAATGAAGCTGAGGGAAAGGCAAATTAAAGAGATACACCCAGATTATAATAGTCCTGACAGGTCTGTATTACTGTCCACAACACAAAAAGGAATGGAATAACTAATTATGTCAATCAGTAAAACTAGTGAAGAGCAAAACCTTTATTCTACTGTAAAGAAAACTAAATTGATGACAACTGACAAAACAAATAAGGTAGCTGAAATATATATCAATGAGGAAAAATTGGAAGAGGTGGAGAGTTTTGAATATCTTGGATCATTACTAACTAATAATAGAAATACAATGAGGGAAATTAAAAGGACATCTATTGCTCTTCATAAAATAAAACAACTAAAGAGACTGTGGAGAGGAACAGACAGAACTACAAAAGTAAGATTTTTAAGGGCATGCATCCTTCCACCTTTCCCATCGCAACATATGCCTGTGAGATCTGGACATTAAAGTTGTACGAACTCCCTGTAACTGTGAGCTGTTGTTCTTTGCAGCCGATGCTGTAGAGATGTTGAGGCACAGATTGTATCGGTGTGGGAGCGGGTTATGGCGGCTACTTTTTCAGTCCCGGAGTACAGATAAAAAGCAGGGGGTGTGCAATGCTTCTTTAGCAGACTCCACCACCATGGGAACTATGGCAATCTCTGCTCCATTAGCCAGGCTATGCCTGTTACTGAGGGTAGCAAGGAGAAGTGGAACAGGGTCTTGGTCAGCTATGGGTTGCTGACTGCCTCATCAGACAGCGTCTTCACCCCCCTGGACACTTAACAAAACAGCTGAGAAACACATAAATGCCTTTGAATGTAAATGCTACAGAAGAGTTCTTCAAATATCATGGACACAAAAAAGAACAAATATATCCATACTGACAAATTTTGGCTAGTAAAGAGAATTAAACAGAGAAAACTTGAATATTTTGGACATATTAAAAGTGATGATAATTTAGAGAAGACCATCTTGGAAGGGTAGATAATGGGAAAAAGAAAGAGAGCAAGATGATGGCGAAGATGGCAGCAAGATATAGTTGATAATCTGCAAATGGATGCATCAGCAGCAGGGCATCTTGCTTACAAGTGAGAGGCCTATAGGAGAGCTGTTAGGAAGGCAAAGTTCTAAAGGACATACAAATGACTGACTGACTGACACAACTAAACTGAATGGTTAAATCAACAATATGGGGACAGACAGATGAAAACTGTGTAAACAGATATAAGAAGAGTTTACCCATGCCAGAAAATTGAATAGACAGATTTGATGCAACAGACTTACTGACAGGTGAGGCATATTTGCTAATCTTAGGACACACACATGAATAGTCCAGCAGACCAATAAGATGACTGAAGAGAGTGGAATGACTTATCTCAAACTTCAGTCAGTATGTAGTCAATCAGATGACCAACAGAATGATCTAGAGGTGTGTCCTGTTGGACAACTGACTTATGATATATAAGCCAGGCATGAAGTTTTGAAAAGAGTAAGACAGAAGATGGGGAGGAAGAGAAAAGAAGATTAGAAGGATAAATAGGAGAGCAACAGTAGATATAACAGATGGACAAATAGAAGCCAACAGATATTCAGGAGATAGAAAAACTATTTAGAACCAGAAGTAGTTTAGGACGGACAGAAAATATGTTTCCAGTTAGAAAGTGATTATTAGTACTGCATGAGAAATGCAGAAGATTTGATATTTTTGGAACTTTATGTAAAATGCTTTCGGAGATGCCTCATCTTGGTACTTGTGAATTTCATTTGGTTAACATTAAAGGTGAATTATAATTTGTTTCAAGAATGAACCGGACAATCATAATTTTATAGTGACTATATGTATTAAGATTTCAGTCTTGTGGTGAGTCATATAGCATCACATGTAGTGACATTCTGAAATGTTGAAGTGAACAAAAAGAAGAAGTAGTATTGTGCATTCATAAATTAGAAAGTGACAGTGGAGAAAGACAATGTTGTCGCTGCCACAGCAACCGTTCTCGTACAAAAGATAAAGACAATCTGTGTTCATTCAAAATCTAGAATTAAAAGACAGTATCAATCTGAACTTTTCAATATTATTCTGGACAATGTAAATTCAGAGCTTTTCTATACTAAATTGGTACCCTCAGTAACAGGTCTAGCCTGGCAGCTAACAGGGCAGGGATCATCATGGTCCCCATGGTGGTGGAGTCTGCTAAAGAAGTACTGCACACCACCTGTTTTTTTAGCTCCTCTTAGTGACTGAAAAAAATAGCCTTCATAGCTCACTCCCAAGCTGACACAATGCTGTGCTTCAACATCTTCACTGCATCAGCTGCAAAGAACATCAGCAGCTCACAGTTTCAGGAAGATGGATGAAGAAGAAGAAGGCATAATATTTTAACAACTGAAAAAAAAACATGTAGAATCAGAATGGCTTCTTTAAAATAAGCAGGAAATTAAAATTTTTACATCAGTTTTTGCATGTTTCTGATAAAAGCATGATTGTTGTTCTGTATAAATTTGGTCCTGATTTTTAAATGAACATCTATCATCTCATAATGTACCAATCGCTTTCTCAAATGTGCACCTTGATGGACTTCCCTCATTAGGGATCTGCGTTACTGAAACCAAACAAGTCAGTTTAAAATAATTAAATTCATTTTCTTGCACATACTTCAAGATCTGCTTTGTATCATTTATTTTTAAAAAATTCTTGTGAAAGTAATTAAAAATTTATGGTTAAATCAGTCGGTCTGAGAATTTTCCAATTATTCCCAATATTAAAGTGAAATAATAAGGAGTTCTTGAGATTTAACATTACAGAGCTCAGGTGAGATTTAACATTACAGAGCTCAGGTGAGATTTAACAATACAGAACTCATCTGAGATTTAAAATTACAAAGGTCATTTGAGATGTAACACTATAGAGCTCAGTTGAGATTTAGCATATTGTAGAGCTCAGTTGTGATTTAACACAGTGTAGAGCTCAGTTGTGATTTAACATATTGTAGAGCTCAGTTGTGTTTTAACATATGTAGAGCTCAGTTATCAAGCTATCAAGTGGAACACAACAGGCTGAAGAAAAAGAGGTCAACCATGTGGAACTCTAAAGAGGACATTGTTAAGAGAGGCCAGTTCAGTGGGCATAACATCCCTTGATGAGACTGAAAAACTCACTGAAGACAGGAAATCTTGGTGAACTACTACGTGGGGCCTATGTGAGGTTTAGCGGCTTGGTAAGGATGTATGAAGAGCTCATTTGAGGTTTTACACATTGTAGAGCTCAGCTGAAGTTTAACGTATTCCAGAACTCAGTTGAGGTTTAACATTACAGAGCCCAGTTGAGATTTAACATACTGTAGAGTGTGCTGAATCAGTGAAGCCCCACCTACCTTTGAGTTTTTCATGCTTTGTCTTGCCATTCTGTTGCTGCCATTTTTGAAAATTGTGCCAGTTGTGGTGGTATCATCCAAAGTTATGGCTGTTGTACTGACTGATGATGGTCTACCCAAAGCAGGGTCATAATTATGGCGCCACTGATCCCACCTCCTCTTCAGAACTGTCAAAACCTAGAGACAAATACTAAATATCTAAAAATGTTATCTTAACCATGATAACTTTAGTAAAAGTAATGAAAGAATGAAAACATATATGGCAGTGCAGGGCTTGTTATTTCTGGCTTAAGACTTTACTCAAGTTATCCCTAACTTTTTAAGACTACTCAAAGTCCTTCATGCAATGTAGAAACAATGTAAAAGAGGCATGGTGAATGAGGTAGGGCTCATTTCCAGAGTGAAGCCTAATGAGAAGTCTGTTACTGCAGCTGACTAGGACATCATTTTCTTATGTATACCATAGAATATGAACACAGTGACTGCCACAACTTATTCTCTTCACTGTCTGTCACAAAGAACTTCATCAACACTGGGCAGACAATTTTAGTACACAGTCTCAAAACATTTGAAACAAGAAAGAGGAATTTAGCTCCTTCCTGTATTTTTATGGCTAATCCCACTGAATAACTCTTGTACTTGCATCTAATGCAGAGCCAAGACTTGTGATGATAATAACAGTATCTGTTCTACAAAGTATGTTGATTATCATTTCATTAAAAATTAAGCTTCTTGGAAGTGAAATAATCATAATTATATGTGTATGAAAATATACCTCCATGTATTCAGTTTTTTTTCCACAGCTGGAACAGTTTTGTAGAAGACATGTTTGTGCTAAGGTTGGTTCTTCATTCAGAAACAGAAAAGCTAAAAGCCTGATGCTGCCATCATGTCTATTTCACAAACAATGGTCTTATTCATCAAACATTAACACTGGATTGGTTGTTTTTCATTTCTTCTGTAATTATGGTCCTGAGATGTATAACCATCTCTTTTGTTGAGACTGATTCATTTCTGTATTATAGAAAAAAGGAAATATCTCCTCTCCCTCAAATCATATGTTGAAGGCAGAAATGCTCATCAAGGGAAAGTACATATAAATGAGGCAAAAAGTCAAAGAACAAGCAGTAGACACTCAATGACCTTTTGGAGCTGAGAAGAACACAATAAACCACATTGTTCAGATTCTGAACAGGACACTGAAGACCTCTTGTCCACTTACAGAAACTGAAGGGCATCCAAAATCCCATCCCTACACATACCAGAATGGTCTCCAGACATCAGAATAAGCCTACTCTCTAAAGAGAACAAACTTGACCTAAGGAAAAAAAGAGCACTGATGTAAAACTGTGGGGGCACATGTGAAGAACTCCTGCTGATGATGGGATTCCTAGAGATGACCTGTTTCCTATGTCAAAGTGTGTAAGGATGTAAAACTAATGGCAGAAGAAGAATAATGTTTTATCAGTAATTACAAAGGCAATTTAAAAAGTAACAGCAAATTTAATGTGTCCCTTGAATTTACACTCACTTTGTAGCAATTTAACAATTTAAACATTATATTAAATATCAGTTCATGACAGTCAAATGGTAAATTGTGCTATGACTAAATCAATAGTCTGATAAAATCATTACTTCAGTACTCACTTCACCATTGAAGAAACAATATATCAGAGCCACAGCGGCACCCTGCAACCAACAACACTGTTATCACTGAATGAGGAAGATTTGTAAATATTTCTCATTTCTCAGATGTTAACATTTTTCCTAATCTGTCATCTGCTACTGCAAGCCACACATAATATGGATAAATAATGGATTATTACTGTGGATTATCAAACTGTTAAGAAGAAAGCTGAGATGTATATATTTGAAATATGGTTTACTCTAATAATTAACAGTTTGTGTGAAGACAATAAGAAATTGAATAATTTACTAATAAATATATGTCTTTCCCCATTTCCGGCAAATCAGGTACCCATTTTTAAAGCTGGGTTAACAGAACCAACCCCAGTTGGGGTCTGACAGCATAAATTTTCCATGAATGGAAAAATCAATTTACAGTCTTATTTTGCTTCATCTCTTTCCTCTTTCAGTGCTGAGACTTCTTGATAAGGCTTAGTTTATACCCCGAGGCCCCAGGTATAAGGCTTCTATTATCTCCTCTATCCGGGCCCTATGATATGGGGCAATGCATCACTCTGGGGGCCCATAGAGTTTTCCTTGTTTTAAGAGGCCCTGAAGTGGATAAAAACAGATGTGGGAAAGGGGAGGGGGGTAGCTGTTTTCCACCAGCTTAAAAAATTTCTCTTGGAGGGCCTGTCTCTGCTTGTCTCCTTCATGGGAACCTTTCTCACAGTTTCCTGCCACTCTTAGCACGAGTGTTTTCTGTGGTGTACTCTCTGGCCAGCAGTTGTGCAACATGGCTAAACCATGTGCAAAAATAAAATAAAATAAATTCTGTTTAAAATCCTACGTTTTTTTTTCTGGTTTAAACTCGCCACACTCGGGCATTATGAAACTGTCACACACAATAATTAGTGTATAAGTATACAACTATACGTGAAGCACTGTTTCACCTTCTCCTGGCTAGGTTAACATTGTACCATTCTCTCTCCCCTCCACGGTTTCTCCACCCACCACCCTCAGATACAACCCACCGACCACACATCACAGGTCTCCATTTAAACAGTCTCTATGCCCTACTATGCCCATTTCTGACACACAGCATCGGACAAGCCACATATTCTTACAGTTACAGTCAAGTGCTCTATTCATTATTAATTTTTAAAAAATAGCATTCATGTGAATCCATACTTTATCTCCTCTCTCTATTTCTTCGTCCTGTATGTTTGTGTATGATTAAGGCTCACGCCGAAACGTCACAGCTTTGTAATCGTTAAGTAATAAACCTGCACCTACTTTTTTTCCTAGTTTATACATTATGAAACTGTCAGTGGTGGATGTGCTAAATCTTGCTTAAATAACCAGACAATGACATTTATGAGCTTGAGTCGGGCAGACATTACCTGATAAGAAACCAGAACAGCAGATGCCATGTCCCAAGCAAACACTCCCTTGTCATCCAGTGGAGGTTTGACGAGGGTCAGCATATTCTGTAGTCCCAAGAGAGGAACCAGAATCAAAGTGGCCTTCACTGCCCTCCTGGAAAGATAAGACATTTTCACGATTGCTTCCCTTTGATTATTATTTCACAGTCGATTGGGTCTACTATTTCTATATGTGGAACATCTGAACACAAGGGATCATGAAAACCTAGACCTAACAAAGTGTCATGCTTATCTTTCCTTGATAACTGTCTGAGTGTCCTTTTGGTGTTCTTATTTCTCTGCCCTCTCCTGAATCGGGTCGGAATCCAAATTTAAGGACTGATATTTACTTTCATATTCTTATTTCCACCGACAATCGTGTGTTACACATACATGCATGCACTGCCACGTACATACATAGTAGTGTGTAAATATAGATGTACTGCACTGTATTACACTTTAGGCAAAGCCAACTGCTGGCATCATTCCTCCCCCCCCCCCCCCCCCCCCCAGCCACCACTACCAAGAATCAAATCTGTATACTCTGTTCCGTTGACGTTTTCGCCCTTGACAGCCGCTTAATGTGGCTTCAATGTAGCACAGACGGAGTCTAAAAAAACAGCTTCGCGTTGAGGAATGATATTTTAATCTTCATAGGATGACATCCGACCTAACTGCCCATGAAATCAAATTAGAACTTGAAATTATGGATTTGTGCAAGAAGTTATTTGAAAGAACAAGTTATTTGGTAGATTCTTGGCCGTGCTTTTGAAGGATTCTTAGAAGTTATGTGACGGATGCTAAGAACAACGCTATCTGATCGATTCTTGGAAAGAAGTTGACAGATTCATGGAAAGAATTATTGGTTAACTTTCTATAAAAATAACTCAGACAACATTGTTCTTCAATGGTTACCAGAACGAAACTTTCAAATGGGAAAATTGTGGCAGGCTTTACATTGCACTTCGGTATGTGGTAATTCATGGTAACTTGTGGTATAGCGAGGCACTAAAACGTTCTCTCTCTCTCCCCCCCCCCCCAAAGCATTTCAGGAAAACAAATTCCTTGCACGCTGCACTACAAATTATTGGGGTGGGGGGAGTTGTTATGTGCCATGGTCTGTCTGTTTCACTTATTATGGTAACGCAGAATGTATGTTTTAAATTTATTTAAATGGAGAATTTTAGTATAAATTATTATTCTTAAGTGTGTGTTTATCCTGTCACTATATATATATATATAATGTACTGCCCCGGCGTTTATTTGAAATATGCCTTTATCGACGCATGACTCCGTTTATTCCCCCCACCCCAAACGCTTAATTGAAGCAGGCGACTATTTCAGACCCGGCGTTAGTCAAAGAAATACGGTATACACATGTTATCACATAATCAGCGTTTCAAAGTTTGACAAAAAAAAAAAACTATACTGTTTTGTAAAGAGTGGTGTATTACCTATTTTGGTTGTGCTCGGCAGAGTTGAAAGCTCGGATCTTAGACAGAAGAATACGCAGAATGTTCAGGAGCAGGATGAAGTTAATCTGAAAACAAAAAACAAACAAATAAACAAACAAACCAGGATGAAATTAATCTGAAAAACAAACAAACAAACAAATAAACAAACAAACCAGGATGAAGTTAACCTGAAAACAAAAACAAATAAACCAAATTAACTACTCTTTATTTATTATATACATTTTCAAGGAAGGGTACTGCATGTCCAACTCAGTAACAAAACACTAGGTGTTTCCCTGTTTTTTTAAATTTTTTTTTCTGATAGAGAGAGAGAGAGAGAGAGAGAGAGAGAGAGAGAGAGAGAGAGAGATTCATTGATCTTTATTTCAAAAGGATTAAGAATTGGGCACGCAGGCCCGTCTGACATTCTACCCTTTGTCATACATCTTTCACTCTATTCCAGATATTCTACAAATATGCTGTTCTTGTAACAAACATAATTAATATTGAAGCTGAGAGACATAAAATAAAATATAACATTTACGTTTCGCTCTTATCCATTCACTCATTACAGAAGTAACTACATACATAAATGACTATCTACTAAACAAAAATATCGGGACTATTCAGACTGTTAACAATTAACTGTATTCGGTGTCTGTAAGAGCAGTCTAAGATAATTTTTAAGTTTTATGATTCATGGAGCCATGAAGTCGACATCAAATAGATATTGGGAAAGTTTGTAGTTGTAGGAAGGAGTATAATTTATATATTTTTTTATACAGGATGAGAGGGTATTCCAAAGATCAAGTAAAGATCAAGTCTAGGTTTTGGAAGATATATGTTGTTCAAGCGTTGGCTGCACTTTGGGCTAAATTTAAACAGGTTCCATAGATAAGGCGGGGCAAGCCGTGAAAGAATTTGATGTACTAACTTAGCTTTTTTGAAGACGAACCTATTCTTAAGAGGCAGTATTTTGATACGTTTGTGCTGGTTAGTTGTTTGTGCTTGATCTTTGTCACTAATAGGCTTTACTGCTCACTTTTGGAGTTAGCAAAGCCTCTTTGTATTTGACACTGAGCAACCACCCCAGACTGTTGAGCAATAGTCTAAATGTGTCTGTATATGTGATATTAGTATGTCTTCCTTGTTTCTTGATGAAGTGCTTAATTTTGGCTAACTGGTATACTTTTTGTGCGATGAGTTTTGTTAGACCTTGCACATGAGAGTTCCAGGTCAGATGTTGGTCAATAAGACCTAGTGTTTTGTGCTCGCTAACGTTTTCTATCTGTGATATTTCCGAGAGAGAGAGAGAGAGAGAGAGAGAGAGAGAGAGAGAAACCATAGAGATCTTATTTATATAAGATTATGATAAACTATAGTCTCCATTTCAGACATAATAACACAGGGATGAGATACAATTTATAAGTAAAGACAAAAAAACTGTTATATTAACCCGATTCTTTTTTTAAAAAAATATAATCGTAGCATATTCTTGTCCCCGTATTTACAAATAATGCACAAGGAAACAAACAAAAAGTATATCGATGGAAAGATCAATAGAAGTAAAGACGGAGCTATACTTATGCTTCATAGACTACTGTAAAGCATTCGATAAAGTGAGACATAGAAATTACAAGAATGCCGGAAGACATCAGCATAGATGGGAAAGATCTGAAACTCATGAAAAACATATACTGGCAGCAATCAGCAGCAATGAAGGTTGAGAAATAAATAGGAGAATTCCAAGATATAAAATTGGGAGTGAGACAAGGATGTATTCTATCTCCTGATCTCTTCTCCTTGTACAGCGAAAACATAATGAGAAATATAGAGAGCTTGCCAGGAATATCAATTGGCGGGTACAACCGTAACAACTTAAGATATGCAGACAACACAGTTCTGATTGCTAAAAGTGAAGGGGAGCTACAGGCTCTTCTGGACATCGTGGTTCGTGAAAGTAAAAGTAAAGGTCTCAGCCTGAATAAAAAGAAGACTGAAGTGATGGTCATCTCAAAGAAAAGAATACCACCAAAATGTAGCATTACATCGATGGCACAGAACTGAAACAAGTTGATAGATTCAGGTCGTTAGGAACAATTATAACAGCTAATGGGAAATGTCACAATGAAATAAAAAGCAGACGTGCTCAGGCCAAGTCAGCATTCCAGAAAATGAGAAACATCTTGTGCAATAGATTCATATCAATGGAAACAAGATTCCGAGTACTTAAATGTTACATCGAGCCAATTTTGTTTCATGGATGTGAAACATGGCCCATGAATAAGAGAGTACAGCAAGAAATGGAGGCCATAGAAATATGGTTCATAAGAAGGATGTTGAAGGTACCGTGGATAGCTAAGAACACCGACCAAGAAGTCTTAAGAGAGGCTGGAGTTAAAAGGCAAATTGCAGCAAAGATCACAGGCAGACAAGCGAGATTTGTAGGACGTTTTCTGAGAAGAGAAAAATTGGAACACATTGTGGCAAGTGGAAAAATCGAGGGAAGAAGAGACAGACAGAGAGAGAGAGAGAGAGAGAGAGAGAGAGAGAGAAGTTACTGGATGGGCTGTCAGTGTGGCTAGGAAGAAAATCACCGGCGGATCTCATAACCATGACAAGGAATTGTGGAGAGAAATGATCGCCTACGCCACGTGGCACGGCACTTGATTGATTGATTTACAAACTCTAATTTTAAAAATAACCACCTGTTTCCGCTGTTAGAATGTTTTCCAAGATATTTGTACATACCACGAGTGACAAGACAACGGGAACGCTCAGAATCCACATGGTCCAGTCCATATGAGACCAGCACCTGATAGAAGAAATATACAAGTATATCTGAAGGTATAATTACATTTGAGGTAGAAAAATATGGTACGAAACAAATAAATAACGTCCCCAAAATTCTTGGAAGTCCTTCTTCGGTAGTGGTCAAAGGGGCTACAACTACAGCAGCACTGTCCATGCAGGACACCAAGAAGCAGGCAACAACAGCCGTTGGTCAGGACGTATGGAATTGTTTAATAAAGAGTGACGATAAACAAGAGTTGGCGAAACATGATAACACAGCAGTGATAGGCGATAATGCTTCTCTCAGGCATGCTCTCCTTGCATCACACGGACAAATACAGCCATCATCATAGTAGTAAACTTTAATCAGCCATCTTCTGCCTTTCATTTTCCTCCAGTCAGCCATCCATCTTCAGCTGTTCACTTTCCTCCAATCAGCCATTTTCAGCTGTTCATATTCCTCCAGTCAGCCATCTTCAGCTGTTCATTTTCCTCCAGTCAACCATCTTCAGCTGTTCATTTTCCAAATCTCTCACTCAAATGAATACATTCTTAACTTAATTTTATTCTCGTTCCCCTCCCTCCCCCGTCCAGGTCTCGAACACCACGTAATGAGCTATTCTCAACCGCCTTTATTTGTTTGCTAAGTTTTATAACAGCACTGCAGTCCATCCTGCTGTAGCAATAAAGGCAGACAGAGGTGTATGTGAACCATACATAAAGTAAATATGACTGTCTGTGAGAGAGTGAGAGTTGTGTGATGAAGGGCAGAATGTCAAATGGGCGTGTCCAATTCTTAACTATCTGAAAATAAAGTTTGTTCGTTTGTTTTCTCTCTTCTTCTCTTCCTTCTCTCTCTCTTCTCTCTCTCTCTCTCTCTCACACACACACACACGCATACCCACAGATACGTGCTATTGACTTAAGAAATTATTAGTTAATTTGACGTAATTAAGGATGCATAGATTTGTACATCTTCATAGAACCCGTTTTAGTTGGACCAGTACGACAGTCATCAAGAGTGGAACTTACATGGCGTCACTTGCAGTGTCAAAGGAGCGAGCAAGAACATAGGCAGAAATTGGCAGAGCTGGCAACCCTGTCAAAGAACAACACTTGATGAATACAAATTATCGCGTTTAGACGGATGGTCAAATAAACAAATAACAGGTGCAATTAGTTACTGTACGCTGAAGTAGATACTGAACAGGAGATGGGAGCACCTATGACATTCAGAGTGCATGAATGATGGTCCTTCCTAAAACTAACTAACTAACTAACTAACTAACTAACTAACTAACTAACTAACTAACTAACTAACTAACTAACTAACTAACTAACTAACTAACCTAACCTAACCTAACCTAACAAACTAACTAACTAACCTAACCTAACCTAACTAACTAACTAACTAACTAACCAACCAACCTAACCCAACCAACCAACCAACCAACCAACCAGCCTAACCTAACCTAACCTAAACCGACCGACAAACCAACCAACCAACCAACCAACCAACCAACCAACCAACCAACCAACCAACCAACCAACCAACCAACTAACTAACTTGAGCAAACACTACGAAAATAATGCTTGCAGATAATGACATTCATTCCCACATAAGAGAATAGAGTTATGAATATAAGTCATATATTTTGCTGTGACATAGAATGCCCAGTACGACAGCAGTGTTTTTCTATCACGGGGACTGGCACGTCCACGTTTATGCCGATTTTAAAATGTGGAGAGGGTGGTCTCAACATTTATTAGGTGTTCTTTTATCATAACACAAGACAAGGAGTAGCAGCTGTATGGAAAGCTAGATGAACTGGCAGACGATGCGAGAAATAAATGTATGGATTAGGCGAAGGATGGACAGATGGATAAGAAGACGATTATATGATTAGATGAGTTAAAACTTTCGATATGTGAATGTACATTTGTATTACCCCAGCCGATGATGCAGCAGGCGAAGAACAACTTCTTCTGTTTGGAGAACGCTTGGACAACAATCGTATGCAGAAAAAAACCCTCACAAAACATCCAGAAGTAGTTGCTAAGGGAGGTAAACTGGGTCACAATATGAACCGCTTTACACCACGCCTGAGGGTAGACGTAAATGAAATACTGTTAGAGAAGAAAGAGAGACTTAGGAATGGAATTGACAAAGTAATCGATTTTAAGATATTTTTATCATCTGCACCCAAATCAATAAGACTCTACAAGTATAACAAACTACAATTCATTCATACATTCAGCTTTTCGACCCATTGCGGCTCGTTTCTGCAAACGAGAATTGTCTCCATTCCTCTCTGGTCTTAGTCTCCTCCGGCCAGTTGTCCAATCAGAAGGCTCGTAGGTCTTAGTCTCCTCCGGCCAGTTGTCCAATCAGAAGGCTCGTAGGTCTTAGTCTCCTCCGGCCAGTGTCCACTCAGAAGGCTCGTAGGTCTTAGTCTCCTCCGGCCAGGTGTCCAATCAGAAGGCTCGTAGGTCTTAGTCTCCTCCGGCCAGTTGTCCAATCAGAAGGCTCGTAGGTCTTCTTCCAGGTTGACACGCCCCTGTTGTCTCGGTCTGCCTCCTGGTCTTTCTCCGTTTGTCACTTCTGTATCAGCCCTTTCTTGTCTGTCTAACCTCGTCAGTCCTCTCCAAGTGTCCGAGCCATCTCAATCTGTTGTTTTTCATAACGGTGGTTGCAAGTGGAAATTGGAATGGAGTGTGAATGTCCTTGTTGTTTTTCCATTCTTTTGACATAGGATCTCTAATAGGTCCAAAAATTCTTCTCAAGATTCTATTTTCAAAGATCTGTAGTCGTGCTTCATCTTGTTTTTTTCGCAGTGCTCCATGTTTCTGATCCATACTGTTCATACATTTCATTTGCCACAACCAATACCAGTCCTCCGTAGCTAAATCGCTAAAGACGCACTTCAAAAAGTGCAGTGGCAACTGGAAGATCATGGGTTCAATCCTGGGACCGGGGAAAAAAAGCAACAACTCACACGACCTCTGGGAGTCATGACCCAGAGGGGCCCACCCCCCTTAGAGTGTCAGGAGTTTAATAGGGCCGAAACACTTGTCTGAGTGGGGGGGGGGGGTACTTCCTCTGATGATATGAAGGAGTTGTGTTGTTGTTCCGCTCTCTATGGTAGAGAGTTTCCTGCATACTAATCTGTGTCTTGTAAATATCTAGTTTGGTGTTGTGAGACAGGAGTTTTGGTTGTAACAAGTGTCTAAGGACAAAATAAATGTTGTTTCCTGCCTGTATCCTAGCTCTAATTTCATCTCTCACAATGTTGGAGCTGTATACTCTCCCCCAGGTATTTATACGATTACAAATTATGTGATGACAAACTATATTAAATTACTATGGATGGATTTAATATGGATGGTTATAAATGGAATCTTGAACAGTGTTATGTTTTAGTGAAGTTGCTTACGAAAGGTTGGGTAATCGTTGGTGACGTTAGAGTTTAAAACAAACATAAAATTATCTGAGACACCGATTCCACATTCGACTACAGGGTTTCAATAAATGTAGAGAAGCTAAAGTAGAATTTACTGGAAATGCTGCTAAGTTACAGAAGAAATAAACCCCACTGAAGCCCATTTGTATCATGCAGTCTTATTTAGTTGTCTCAAAAGTCAACCTTTTAAAATTTATATGAATCGAGTCAGTTTTGTGTACATCGTCACCAAAGTCCTTTCTCTGAACTAGAAAATCGAGAGAGCCATCTTTCTGATTGTTTAGTGGGATCCACTTGCGTTAGCAAACAGCTGAGAGAAAATATTTTTAACCTTATCAGTCATGCACTTATCTTTGACATTTCCTCCCAAGAACTGTGTGTTTTCTTCCTTTAACTGTGTGTTTTTCTTTATGGAATGTCTTTGAAGCGTACTGTTATAGAATCTAGAGTGTGGGGAGAAATTTGTAAACAGAAAGTGGTAGAACTCTTAACGAACTAGACAACGTAACAAGAAGTAGCCAGCCATGAACGGTAGTCTGGGGGACGATATAGAAAATTTTGACGGATAGATAGCAGCAGCAGCACACACACACACACAGAGAGAGAGAGCATTAAAAAGAAAACAATACTAGTGTTCTGAAAAAAGAGAGATGAGAAGAGAGGAAAGGTGCTAGAGAGAGAGAGAGAGAGATGAAAAGAGAGGAAAGAGGAAAGGTGAGAGAAAGCGAGACATGAGAAGAAAGGAAAAGTGCTAGAGAGAGAGAGATGAGGTGCTATAGAGAGAGATGAGAAGAGAGGGAAGGTGGTAGAGAGAGGGAGATGAGAAGAGAGGAAAGGTGCTATAGAGAAAGATGAGAAGAGAGAGAAGGTGGTAGAGAGAGGGAGATGAGAAGAGAGGAAAGGTGGTAGAGAGAGATGAGAAGAGAGGGTAAGTGGTAGAGAGAGAGAGATAAGAAGAGAGGGAAGGTGAGAAGAGAGGAAAGGTGCTATAGAGAAAGATAAGAAGAGAGGAAGGTGATAGAGAGAGATGAGAAGAGAGGGTAAGTGGTAGAGAGATAAGAAGAGAGGGAAGGTGGTAGAGAGATGAGAAGAGAGGAAAGGTGCTATAGATAAGAAGAGAGGGAAGGTGATAGAGAGAGGGAGATGGGAAGAGAGGAAAGGTGGTAGAGAGAGATGAGAAGAGAGAGAAGGTGGTATAGAGAGGGAGATGAGAAGAGAGGAAAAGTGGTAGAGAGAGAGATGAGAAGAGAGGGAATGTGGTAGAGAGAGATGAGAAGAGAGGGTAGGTGGTAGAGAGAGAGATAAGAAAAGAGGGAAGGTGGTAGAGAGAGAGGGATGAGAAGAGAGGAAAGTGCTATAGAGAGACATAAGAAGAGAGGAAAAGTGTTAGAGATGAGAAGAGAGGAAAGATGCTATAGAGAGAGATGAGAAAGAGGGAAGGTGGTAGAGACAGCGAGATGAGAAGAGAGGAAAGGTGCTATAGAGGAGATGAGAAGAGAGGGAAGGTGGTAGAGACAGCGAGATGAGAAGAGAGGAAAGGTGCTATAGAGGAGATGAGAAGAGAGGGAAGGTGGTAGAGAGAGATGAGAAGAGAGGGAAGGTGGTGGAGAGAGAGATGAGAAGAAAGGGAAGGTGGTAGAGAGAGAGAGATAAGAAGAGAGGGAAGGTGGTAGAGAGAGCGGGAGATGAGAAGAGAGGGAAGGTGGTAGAGAGAAAGAGAGATGAGAAGAGAGAGAAGGTGGTAGAGAGAGAGATGAGAAGAGAGGAAAGGTGGTAGAGAGAGCGGGAGATGAGAAGAGAGGGAAGGTGGTAGAGAGAAAGAGAGATGAGAAGAGAGAGAAGGTGGTAGAGAGAGCGGGAGATGAAAGGTAGTGAGATGAGAAGAGAGGGAAGGTGGTAGAGAGAGAGAGATGAGAAGAGAGGAAAGGTGGTAGAGAGAGAGAGATGAGAAGAAAGGGAAGGTTATAGAGAGAGGGAGATAAGAAGAGAGGAAAGGTCGTAGAGAGAGAGAGAGAGATGAGAAAAGAGGAAAGGTGCTAGAGAGAGAGAGAGAGAGCGTGCGAGAGAGAGAGAGAGAGAGAGAGATGAGAAAAGAGGAAAGGTGCTAGAGAGAGAGAGAGAGAGCGTGCGAGAGAGAGAGAGAGAGAGAGAGGGCAACCCTGGGAAAGGACATGGTAGATACGCTGATACACACTATTAAGGTGAGAACAAAACAGAAAGGGAAAGCAAATGCACTCGATGATGCCCAGCTACATACCAGACAGAGTAAGTGAGAAGATGTTCCGAGCATGTTCACAATAAGCAGCGAACTAGACCAATAAATAAAAGTGGAGCGTGCGTCACGGACATAATTTTATTTGTATTTTATGAATGAAAGAGAATCAGTAACAGAAAGATGACTGAAAAACAACTTGAGTCCTCCCAGAAGAACATTAAGATTCGACTCTGGGAGATGTACGCTTAAAAAACATATTTGTTAAAGGGAATTGGCCTTCTTGTGATACAACAAAAATCTGATGGTACGTACAAATCACTCATTTATAACCTACTTTATGCTCCCACATCTGCAGTCTGGCTCTGAGGCAGTTATTCGTCCGTTTGTATCCTTAAGGAGTCTTTCACTGAGGTATATGACGAATATGGCCTGTCTCTTTTTCTCTGATATGTTCATGTTTAAAAAAAATATTCACTGAGATACTTGAATGACATGATCTCACATTTTCCTTGTTATATTCACGTTAAGGAGTCCTTCTCTGAGGTATATGAAGGATTTGATCTTAGTGACCGTGTTTTCCCCGATGTGTTCACTATAGCACATGGTTGCCTTATTTTCCCCGATGTGTTCACTATAGCACATGGTTGCCTTATTTTCCCCGGCTCAATGATGACTAAATACCCCAGCTGTGTTGACTGGAGGCGTCTTTTGTCGAAATGGAGGGGTCCATAATCGGCATTAGAAGGAGCTTCTTAGTAATTAAGAGGTAGTTATACCAACCATTTGTCATACCAGAGACAAGGGATACACATGAAAGGAAGCAGAGAATAATTCCAAGAACATGGATGACTGGAGAGCCTTTATCCGTGGCCTATGCTCTCTCGCAACTGAAATAGTTAGCTGTGAATTTTGTAGTCCTGTTTCGCAAAACACCTCACTAATGCACCATCGTAATGAAGCACCCTAATGTAGCACACTAATATAGCACGCTAACGCACGGCCTTAATGTAGCACAATAATGCATTACCTTAATGTAGCACTGAATGGAGGTGTTGAAGCACTGTCTTACCGGATTGTTTTCTCTGATGTCCGGTCTGGTCATGTACAAGCAGTACGTGGCAATCCACATCAATCCAGTCAGGATGAAGGACACAAAAAGATGCTGATGTAGCATCACGCGTGTACACCGCAGCTGTCTGGGAGAGGGAAAGAAGAGACGAGAGGAAAGGGGTGTAATGAGAGAGAGAGAGAGAGAGAGAAAGAGAGAGAGAGAGAAAGAGAGAGCTACCCTCAGAAAAGACATGGACATAATTGCCGGAGTAAACATACGGGTATGTTGAGGTAGTTTTCTTTGGCAGGAAGTTACATGCAGAAGAGATGACATGGCTTCTTAGTACTGCAGCAGTTACAGCGCTGGTAAATGTGAGGATAAGAGAAACACAGATGACGATGAATCAGTGAGAGATAGTGGAAACTGAAAACGACCAATGAGCAGAAATTACGACACATTCTGATGAAGCAGAATTGTTAAATGTGAGAAAGATAAGTGAGCGTAGAATTGGCCATTATGGTATACACAGACGTAGCAGATCACGATGATAATGGGTAAGTATAATAATTATGGAAGGAAAATGAATGAAATGCAGTTACTGATGATAAAAAAAGTAAGTAGAGCATTTCACTAAACAAATATGAACTGATGTAGGAAGGTCATAATTAGTGACCAGGCCAATCATATCACTGAGGCGCAAAAGGAGATCTAGTGGTATTGTAACCTTATTTTTGACTCGGGTTGGTCAAACCGTGGCTATAGAGCGGAATGTGGCTCTTTGATATACGTACACATAATGTGCGGTTCGCAGATATATGTTGGCTGAGCTCTTTTGTGAGTTACAAGTAAATGATAACGGTAAAGAACAAAATTCATTATTTTAATTCATGCTTATTGGGTATAAACTGAGATCCAAGGGATTAAACCAAAAGTTCAGTGTTTATTGTGTATAAATACATTCAAGAGTTTGAAATGCTAACTTTAATGCTAAATTTTAGCCAAGGATTAAAGAAATTTTGAAACAGCAAGAATAACAGAGGAACTGTTCTGGAGAATCAGTAATCGTAATGAGAGCGATGAGTCATCATCATGTGCCATGCCTGGAGGCGTCGGTCTACCTGTCTCTCCACAGTTTCCGATCTTTCGTGTTATTCATGTTGTTGTGCTTCTCCAAACAATCAGAGGAAACAATCAGAGGAAACAATCAGAGGAAACAATCAGAGGAAACAATCAGAGGAAACAATCAGAGGAAACAATCAGAGAATACCAAAACAAGTTATCAAATGGAGCACAAGAGGCCAAAGAAAAAGAGGTCGATAACTCTTTAACGTGAAACTCTAAAGAGGACATTGTTAAGAGAAGCCAGTTTAGTGGGCATAACATCCCTTGATGAAGTCTAAAGACTCGCCGAGAACAGGAAAACTTGGCAAACAAACATGCGAGCCCTATGTGACGTTTAACGGCACGGGAAGGATGTAAGATAAAAGATGTGGTTTTCCCGTACCATTTTGTCAGGCCATCTAATATTTTCTCTCTTGATCTACTTCTCCATGTTCTGGTCAATTTTCCCTGTTGTCATGATATTTTCCATCCCTCCTCCTCTCATTATATATATGGCCAGTGAATCTAGACTGTCTCCCACGTAGTGTTTGTTAAGGCTCATTGGCTTTCCTTAGGCATTTTTCATTTGTTATTTTGGCTGTCCATGTTATTCTTAACATTCTTCGCAGGAACCACTCTAATGCTCTTGTTGTTTTTGTCAGTGACCATGATACGCTTCCAAATCGTAGTACTGGAGCGATGATTACAATGAATAAATATTTATTACATACACGTATTTCTTAATACGAGTCGGTCAGTCAGTCATATGCATGTCCCTTGGCTCCCTAACAGCTCTCTTGTAGGCCTTTTGGTTGTAAACAAGATGCCCTGGTGCTGATGCATCCATTTGCAGATCATCAACGATGTCTTGCAGCCATCTTCACCTTGGTCTTCCTCGCTTTCTTTTTCCAGTTATGTACCCTTTCAAGACGGTTTTCTATAAATTATCATGGCGTTTAATGCTTAAAACGAGTATTTTATGTAAAATCTAGTCTTTGTAACAAAACGTGTGTTTGTAATATTTGTTCATGCACTGTCGCTCTCAAACATTTGAAATGTATCCCATGTACCTCCTCGGCTAAGTACGTTTGATCACCCCTGAACTAGACAGTGATATGGTCAACATTTGGCCTGGCCTTCTGTCCTATCTTCAGTTTCATAAAGAGCAGGTTGGTATTTGTGAAAAAAAATGTATGGCAAATTTAAATGAAATGACAGAAGAGCAATGGCATTAATATATATTTTTATTTTATTTGGAAATGTTCTTCTTTCTCAACTTTTTCTTCTATTTCCCACATCGTTGCTGCTTGTCTCCCCCTTCAACACTTTCACCAGTGTCAGAATTATCTGGAATTTTGTAAACATTTTCCATCTTTTCTATACCCAGCACATTCCCTCATATCTTCTCTCCATCCAACATATCTTATCTCAGTCCATCATCAGCCTTCACATTTTCTCTCTCCATCAGCATCCTCCTGCACACTGGCTCTCCATCAGGACCCCCCCCCCCCATCCAGCCATCCACACTGGCCAGATATATTACTCGTTACCTGAAAGCATTGAAGACAGCAATGCTGATAATGAGCAAGACGCAGGAGATGGTGTAGCCCGCTATGGACATGTACAAGATCATCTGATTGTCCTGGCGGGGAAACAAGAGAAAAATTAACACTGAAAACTAAAACGATACCAGGTAATGATGGACTGTAAGGTACAGTATCAATGCAGGGACATTATGAAATACAATTAAGAAAATGGATATAAAATTATGTCATTAAAGAAAATATATACAAACGTGGACCAATTTCTTGTGCAAAATTATGCGCAACATTTTCTCCTTTAGATTAAAAACGTCGTTGACTTAGGAACACTATGAGAACTTTACAGTTTAAATATTAAATATTGTGAGTGTTACTCTAGAAAAACAAATTTTAATTGCTTTTCAAACATATTTCACAACAGATTATGAATTCATTGCTGTTGGCTCTGACTGGCTTTTTACAAACACTTCATCTGGTATGTCCTATTGTTGCTTGTATACTTTCATCTGTTATAGATTCATGCTGGAATTATTATTATTATTATTATTTGTTTAATGACCCACTTTTAGAACTTTATTTTAATCCTTTCCCGACGGATATAATTTCTAAAGTAAGAGAACAAATTTTTGTAGGATTAGACCTCGAAAAAACCGTAGACAAAGCACTTTAATGAGACGTGAGAGAAAGAAAAATCACAAGAGAATTACCTGGGATTCGAACCACGGACTCCGGTAGGACGAGCAGCCGTCTAGCCATGAGAGAACAGCGTACTACCGACTTAGCCAAGTACCACCCCCTATATAATTTCTAGGCTAAATCATTATACTTAATATTCGTGAAGGTATGCCACTCCTAAATCATTGTTTCAAAAAATAAAATTTCTATCTGTCCGTCTGTCTGTCTGCTGTTTGTCTATCTGTCTGTCTGTCTGTCTAGTGCCGTGCCTACTGGCGTTGACATCATAACTCTCCACAACTCTCTGTTTTGTGTTGTCTCTGTGAGTTGTTCTGGTGTCTTCTTTCCATGCCATCTTGCCAATCCATCCAGGATTTACTCTCTTGGTCTACCTCGGCCTTCCCACCCCCTCTCCACCCACCCCCTCAGGCTTTCCTGTTGTCACCATGTGTTCTAGTCTGCCTTTTCTCATGACATGTCCTATAAATTTAGACTGTCTTTCCCCGGCTGTTGTAATTATTTGTCTTCTCGGATCAATCTCTCTCAACATTTCTTCATTTGATTTTCTTGCCGTCCTTAACATTCTTCTAATAAACCTCGTTTCCGTGGCTTCCAGGCCTTGCCATATCTCTTTAGTAACTGTCCAGGCTTCACATTCGTAGACCAGAGCTGGCCCTGTGTAGCATTGGAGCAGCCTTTTCCTTACAGCCCGTCGTAGCGTTCTCGTACTTTTCTTCTTGTGGAGCATTAATAGCTTGGGTTATTCTCTTTATCTCCCTTAGGCATCTTCCATCTGACTTCAGGATTGCTCCTAGATAACTTGAACTTGTCTACCTGCTTCAACATTGTGCCATTTACTGTTATTTTGCATTTGGGGATCTCTCTTTTCTTGGAGATATTTAAATATCAGCCATTAATAGCCCTTTACTAAACTGTATCGAAGATTTATAAAGAAAACCAGTTTTGTTATAATAATTGGAAACACTAGCAGATCATTTGAAAAACAAACTTGCGAAAAGTAAACTGTAATTGGTTCTGGTTAAGTAACAGGTTATGTTTTATGTTGTATAAATGTCATATAACAGTGAAAAATAAGAGCGGGGAAAAACTAGAAATAAACGAAGCAAAATTAGTATTTTGACCTATTTAACCCGAATTTTATTATTAAGTCTTCGCTGTTATAAAAACTGCGCAAGAAATAGTTCGATCTGCATTAATACCATCACAAATAGCCTTTTGACTCTTTATGCGTAAAGAATCTTATTTTTAGTTGAAAATAATTCTCGCTCCTGCAGTTTATTACCATTTCTGTGAATATGGATCACTTTTAGATTACTCGAATCTTTGCGACTGATTGTCAGTTAGACAAAATTCGTATGTGGAATTCTTTTTCCATACATCGCTTCATTAGCAACTGCGCCCTTTTCACGACACCCATGGAGAGGAAAAATCGAATAAATTAATAGGACTCGATTGTTCCATGTTAATTCAGTCTATGTAATCAAAACCGGCTGAGGGGAGTAATCGATCTCTCGCAAGGGCTAGACAAATCATACAAACGATGCTTATATGGGTGTTTTGTATGCGCGCTTAATGGCAGGCAGAATACCAGGTTTCTGAAAGCAAAGCTGACATTGGCAAGTTTCTGGCAACAATGAGCTATCATCATCATCATCATCATCGTCATCGTCATCGTCGTCGTCATTTTGTGTCGTGGTTAATCTTCTTCAATGTTATCATCGCTAATGTCTCTAGACAGACGTACTCCGTTTCATTTTCAGCGCCACTTTATGAACGTCTCGAGTTATTTCTCTCAAAGTTCCTGTTACTGTCTTGTAACCTTTATTTTTTTTTCAGATAGTTTTCATGTGAATAGACGTGTTACGCCTTTTATTTGTTTTTATTTTTGCCTTTTTTAAAAAAAAATAAAGAATGTTAAAGAAATTTGCAAAGATAACCTCGATGTAATTACAATATTTATAATTCTGAGAGTAACATCTGACACATTTGCTGGATGGTGCAAACGACTGGGATGTGATAGCAAATCTACCAAGAAGAAGAGAATACCCGACTGCCATCAAGAACACAGGAATGCGACCGGACATTTTAGTGTGCTCCATAAGAAAACAGGAATTTATAATGATTGAGCTGACGGTTCCGTATGAAACGAGAATAGAGGAACCACATATATTCAAGAGTGAGAAATACAATGATCTGATCAGGCAACTAAGGCAGGGGGCAGGAGTCAAGGCAAAGGTATTAGTCGTAGAAGTGGGAGCCCTATGTAAGCGACTGGACATAAAAGGACAGGTGAGAGTAGAGGGCATTGAAAAGCCTTTCAGAAACAGCAGAAAATGCTGGTCGTGGAGCATGGGAAATAAAGGTACTGAGAACTTAAATAATTTCAGTTGTCACATCTAATACACATCACCCGTGGCAGAATGGGTTAGATGCACTCCAAGGTGTAGTGCCACTTGGAAGACCATGGTTCAGTTCCGGGACGGGAGCTTCACCTCATCCCTCGTAGAGTGTCAGGAGTTTAAGGGGGGGGGGTAACATTTGTCTTAGGAAGTGAGGGGAGGTACTTGTCTTGGTACTTCCTCTGATGATCTAAGGAAGTTTTGTTGTTCCGCTCTCTAGAGTTTCCTGCACACTCGTGAGCTGTTCATTATCCAGTATGACATCTCATTTTCCATTCACATCTAGCAATATCAGTAATAAAATCCCGTAGGCTCCCCCGAGGCATGAAAAGACTACTTTTTTGCCTTTCACGATAACACTGCTTCTGTTGTGCCGACTATAGATACATGGAAACGAGATTCGCCGAGATCCGCCAAGCTGCTTGTACATTTAATGATAAGAAAAGCCTGGGGCTTTATTAATTACAACTCACTGGTTGCATTTGTATTCGCAGGCTTTGTATTTTTTGCAACCATTAGCCGAAGTTATAAAATCTGAAACCAGCAATTCTGCATTACATTTCCACTTCAGAAAATGCATTCCTGCCTTTCATTTCTATTAAGCTTAAAAATGTTGAAGCTTGTTTTCTTGCTTTGACATTTCAAAGTTATATATTAGCTTTAAAATTCTAACGCACGCAAATTAAAATATCTTCAGAAATTGACATTTTGTTTCGTTGTTTTTTTTTTTTCTAATTTTTGTTTCTTTCTCAAAAACTTCGGGGCAGACACAGCTTAGATTTCTGTTTCTAGTTAGCAGCAGCCGGTCATGAAACCTAATATAAACTAATTTTCTAATTCTAAATCTATTTAATTGAACAGTAATGGAAAGGTTTGCGTATTAAGAACAGAAACATGTTTGGTCTTGGGGATTCATGAGGGGGAAAAAAAATCGAAAACAGAGAAATTCTGAGCTCGTTTGTTTAAAATGTCTTCAATTAGAGAGAGCTATTTTAATGTGACCTGTTTTCTCCGCGAGGAGGAGACCATAGATCTAAACCAAGGTTTAATTATGCCTTCACCAGACGCGGACGCCGCTGTAAAGTACTGTTTAACTTTCCAAGGTAACAAATGATTGTTAGGAACGCATTGTTATTTAACGGCAATCGCAAACTGATTACAGCATGGCATCAATCACGAACGGGTCCTGGACAGAGATTAGTAATGCATTGTCAGCACCCAGAATAAATCATTCAACTATTGGAAATTAAAAAAAGAAAAAGAATTATAGGGGTCAGGAGAATTACCTTTGTCTTACCAACACATGGAGAAATGATATTATTTATATCACAGTTTCTCACTCAGTAACACACAATAATTAGTGTATAGGCATAGAACTGTAAAATACCGGAGTACAGCTGTGATACTAAAATGTATAAACTAGGAGAAAAAGTAGGAACAGCTTTATTATTTAACGATAACACACTTGTGACGTTTCGGCGCGAGCCTTTGTCAAACTAAAACAAACAGGACGAAGAATCAGAGAGAGGAAACAAAGTACAGATTCACGTTAATTGGATGTTAACAAAACAATAAAAGATGAAAAAAAAAATTAAAGAAAACTGGCAAATGACTTATCTCAGCTTCTGGAATAGCACAGAACCAAAATCGCTTGTAAATTCTCGATAGGAGCACAAACAATATCCAATGTTATTATTTTTTATTTATTATTATTAATTAATTCTAATTTATTATTATTAATTAATTTTAAATTAACACTATTAATTAATTAAATATTATTATTAATTAATTATAATTATTAATTATTATTATTATTCTTATAGAATAGTCCGTTTAATTTTATACTGCATGTTGGTGGATTCTGTTTCTTAGATATAACCATAGTCTTTTTATGTTTAAAGTAAGGCCTTTCTTCATTTCACCTTCTCCTAAATGGAAACATCACAAATCCCTATCCATTCACTATCATCATCATCATCATCATCATCATCATCACTTTTCACTCCCTTAAGAGCACCGACCATGGTTAGGGGCTCTCCAGTCATCCCTGCTCTTGGAATAATTCTCTGCTCCTTCTGTGCGCACCCTTGTCTCTTAACATTCAACTTATCATTCATTTCTACACTCAAAAATGCACAATTTTATACCTTTTCAGAACTAACGCTCTGTTTACATCGTAACCATTGGTTATTGTTTGTGCTCCTATCGAGGATATAAAGCGATTTTGGTTCTGTGCTATTCCAGCAGCTGAGATAAGTCATTTGCCAGTTTTCTTTAATTTTTTTTTTTTCATCTTTTATTGTTTTGTTAACATTCAATTAACGTGAATCTGTACTTTGTCTCCTCTCTCTGATTCTTCGTCCTGTTTGTTTTTGTCTGACAAAGGCTCGCGCCGAAACGTCTCAAGTGTGTTATCGTTAAATAATAAAGCTGTTCCTACTTTTTTCCTAGTTTATACATTGTGGTTCTCACTCACGGCTCTCGGATACCTAAAAGATTTGCGAGGGGTAATATTGGAGTCTCACAGGACAAGAGACTGAAAAATCTTCAAAATCTACATAGATCACAATAAACTGAGGTATCATATGTACAATACAAAAGCTGAAGACTGGCACAGCTAATGAACGCACTTATGGCGCTGGGGGGAAAAATATCCCATTATATGAAGCAAATCGTCTATTTGTCCTCTCAACACCGAAAGGTATACGAGGAAGGAGACAAGACAAGACAACAGCTTAGGATCTGCTCCAGGACTTCTTTGCAGATGAGGAACACGGAAGGTACACGTGGCAATCACCAGTATCAGTCCGGACTAATCTATATGGAGATGTCCACAGCTTACGCGGATGTCTGAATTCTTCCGAGCTGTCCATGTTTACGCCTGAGAATGTCCGAAAATGAAGAAATGTGGGGGGGGGGGGGGTCCGAGTACCAAGTCTAGATTAGGTAGAGTACGAGAAACGTGTGGATGTATTTAATTTAATACCAAATGGGAGGGGAGTGTAGGGAGGGGGAATCCTGGCTGATTATCATTAACATCAGGGCCTGGTCAATAGTTCGGTCTATACGTAATTCCGACTTGGGTGCACTGTGTCATGCTGGGTTGGGTATTTTTTTTTCTTTCTTTCTAATCGGCCACTATCAGCTCAAGTGAAGTCCAACTTGTGGCAAAATTTTAATGTAACAACAGTGTTTCTCCTTTGATCCATTACCAGCCATTTGTACTTTGTGCTAAAATGTGCCTCGTCTTACAGATACGTGCTTTCCGAATCACTAACATCACCGCGCGTGTAGCTAAGCTGACTAGGCTGTGATGAAATCACTGAATATTCATTCATTCAGCTTTCCGAACCACTGAGGCTCATTGCTGTAGACAACACTTGTCTCCATCCTCTGTGTTCTGAGTCTTCTCCTGGCAGGTGTTCACATCGAGGGCTTGTAGGTCTTCTTCCAGGCTGTCACGACGTTGTTGTCTTGCTCTGCCTCTTGGGACCACTGAATATAACGATGATTACTTCCAAAGACCTTGAAGACGCTCCGACACTTGGACATTTTGGCGACATTCTGCAGCTAATACGCATAATAGATCGATGACGGAGACCGACAGAGCTGCAGTTCGCCAGTCTTACATCTTTCCCCTGCCGTCATGCGTCACACAGGGGTCGCAAATTTGTCTTGCCCCGAGTCTCTGTTCTCGGCGAGTTTCTCAGTCTCATCAAGTGATTTGATGCCAGTCGTCTTAGCCTACGTTGTCAGTGTTTTCTTTAGGGTCTTTCGAGGCTGGTCTCTTTCTTTTTGCAGATGTTTCCCACTTGATGGCTTGCTTTGCGATTCTCTGATTGTTTCTTCTCATCACGTGGTCCACACATGCCCACCTTCTTTTGATCACTGGTGAGACTGCTGCGTGCTCATTTCTCTTATATCCGCTTCTACAGCCCGACTGTAGACCTACGAAATTATAAACGCACTAGCTCTTTTTCTTTTAGTGTCTATCAAACTTTTTTCTCTCACAGCACACTATCCTTTGTAGTGAGTCCTCGCGGCACACTAACCGCAGGAGATTCAGTCTAAGCGCGGTTTGCGGTCAGTTGTTTGTAGCTTTGTATTCGTGACGCCATTTTGTTCATAATCTGGCATGTTCTGAACACAGAATCCCTCCATCACTGTCGCCAAGTATGACCGGCTGCGCAATCCTTACGCTACTATGTCACCAGAATCCACAGCTGATATCTCATTGATAACTGAAATCTTTTGTTGAAGTCCTACGGGAAAATAAATATGTTCCAGGTATTGAAAATGTTGGTTTTCTTTCTTTTTCAGTATGAACAGTGAATGAAATTGTTTTAATAATTTTTACTAGCAATATCACAACGTCTCGAAAGTTACGCGGCGCACCTAGCGAATCATGAGACACACAAGTGTGCCGCGCTACACCCTTTGAGAATCACTGCTCTGTTCCATATATGGGTATCTGTATCATAATACATCTGAAATGTATAACAGGCAAAAATGACTAGAGATACACAGGGCAGGTTGTAGACGACAGCAAAACACCAATCATTTAATGCTGCACAATCGTATTACAATATTTAACAGTTTTGTTTTCTCGCAAAACCCGTGTCGTTGTTTTTCCTGATAGAACGCCTCCAGCAATTTAAGAGATTATAAAAAAAGGGACGTGACTGAAGTTCAACAGATCACAATATTCCAAAGCCGTTTGAGCGCCTTTTTTTGATTAAATATTCATTAATGTTTATAAAAGCATCTCACGCAAATTAAAAACTTCATCTGAAGTTCGTGAGCATTAGACAATTAATGTAAATATCATGAAATGAAAAGCACAGATAGTCTGAAAGCTACGAGAGCCATGTTTCTGTTGCGATAGCTTTTCAGTTAGTTGTTTCAAATCTCCGTGGATCTGAGTAGTAACAACTCTGTGAATTGCTAAAGATAACAATCCGGGATCTGGACAATAATCTGGCGAATGTTTAAATTTTATAAAACGAGCCATTTTCATCATTCAACCAACCACAGCACAACCATCCTCTGTTTTCTTTAAGAGTTGTTTATTTCTGATATATGTATTAACCTGTTTCCAGCAAGATAAATGGATGTGTAATTCGTGGATGTTTACAGTATCTGTCTGTCTGTCTGTTTCTTTCTTTCTTTCTTCTTTCTTTTTTCCATGCTGTCTTTCCTTCTTTCTTTCTTTTTTAATGAATATAAATGATCATGAAAACATACGACTGGCAGCGATTTTAATAATACAAGATAACATGATGAATTTTGCTTTCGCGAGTTGTTCTTTTCTTTGAACATACACCATTAATGTTACTTCTGTAAAACCACTGAAAAGAAGGAAGAAATACAAGGGAAAAAAACAGTCTACCTAAACTGTTGTATCAACTATGACTGTTAGACTTCTTGCAGCTATTGTTTCTAGTATCCTGGCAAAGCTTGAAAGTGGTTAGAGTGTTTGAAACTATTTTAATGTATTATTCTTCGCAATTTATTTTATTGCACACCAACATCTGAGCCAAAGGTGTCCATCGAAATCTGACGGTTCCACCAGATTTCTAGTTAATATAACTTCCTTGAAGTAAAGTTCAAATTAGCAACGTAAAATGCACAGAAAAGATGATGAAAACATTGTCTATATTATCAGCGACAGAAGACCTCCAGATGAATGACCAGATTCGAGATCGTGCTCATCAGCCGGTAAGCAACAGGGGACAAAGATCTCTCACTTAAACTGTAGACAGAAGCTTGAAAAAAGAAAAACAATGACCAATGAGGACTGGCCAGCGGATGGCATATGTCCATGACAGCGGGAAGAAAGACAATACCTGGAACTTAGTGAAGTGCAGAAAGTTAGTTATGGCCCCTTAATATCGAGACCACAAACATAAAAAGTAGGCAGGTCAGGTCACTGAAAGGAGCTCTAGACATGGACATAACTTCTGATGTACGTATACACGAGTAAAGGACCTGAAGTAAAGAAGGCAGCCAAGGTTAAAACTGAGAGAATAAAAAAACTAAGTCTGCACCCCCCTCGCTTTCTATATCATAGTCAAAACGTGATTTATTGCGTCAAGTTAATAAAGAAATGACTTACATTTACGAAACTAGCAACAGAGCCAATCACGAAAACAGAACTGAATTGTTTATTTCATTTATTAAAAAAGAAACAACTAGAAAACGTTATTTTGCCATAGAACATCTGTTAGTCAATGCGAATCAATGCTCAAAGTAAATCAATAATCAGAAAACACCAGGAATCAGTGCTAAAAGAAAACAAAATAAACTCGTTTCTGCACTTCGTGGGACTGTGTATCAAAAGCAGGAAGCAGTCAGCGAGTATTAGCAAATCTGGCGCTCGATTCTTTAGTATAGCAACATCATTATACCACAAGAACAATAATACTCGATAGCACTGTCTAAAGCCAAATTTCAATTCCTTTCAGGACACCAGCTTCAAGAATGTTGGGAGAATTCGAACAGTTAAAAAAAAAACAAAGAAGAAGAAATAGCGCCCAGGTTTCTTTCTACTTCTTCTGGTTATTTGTCTCAGTGTTTGACTGAGGTAGTGGTTATATGGACTGCGGTGACGCAATTGCAACGATCACGGCACATTGTTACTCCACATAGACGGGTACTTCAAGCTGTTGATTCTGCGGAGACAGGAACGACCTCTACAAACATGGATGACAGAATGTTGGAAGGCCAGCGTAGGAAGATCCATGTTTAATTCCATCTCTCCGCACACTCTATCGGCGAGCACAACCTCTCATTCAAAACGGAAGTCCAAACTCCAGCCCGGTAGTCTGTCTTCCCCCCTTACCATAAATCCCGCCAAGACCTGACTCTGTTTCAGCTCTCGGTCACATGACCAAGCCGCGCCCCCGTGCTAAATGTGTGTGATGATGCAAGCTTGATTAAGCTACGACACATGAGTAGCCACGTACAACACTGTTAAAAATTTCGACTCAGCATGAGCTTCGTAAGACAAGAGTTTTCCAACAGCCGATTAAATTTATCTTCTTGTATTAGTAGGTGGATAATTTATTTCATACTCACATCCGTCTTGGCACAGGGAGTGTAGTCAGACCATGTTCTGTTGGTGCTTGGATGTTTGTACCATGTCCCGTCCTCATTGCAGGTTTTCGTGGCAAAAGCTGAGAAACGAAAGAACTATGATATATTTAGCCACTCCTTTTATGGTTATCAGAGGTTCTAAATCTAAAATCGCGACTCAAACTAGGGTCGTGGAGGGTCTCAGATAGGATCGCGAGAAGGGTCGCGGAAGATCTGAGATAGGATTACGAGAAGGGACGTGGAGTCTCTGAGATAGGATCGCGAGAAGATATGAAAAAAAAATTTTTTTAATGAGAAAAAAATGAAAAGCAAATTAAAATTCAAAACAAAATTCAGGATTACAGAGATGAATTCAAACCTAAAAAAATATTAAATTAATAACAATCACATTGTCACTGTTACCTGGAATGGTTTTAAGGGTTTTTCTTATTGCTTTTGAAATGTCATCATAATTTTTATAATATGTTAGGTAATGTAGGAAATAACACAAAAACCTTGTTTTTTTCTTGGAACAATGGCACAAGTGCAAGGCGTGTTAAAGGCGATGAAATTCAGTTCCTTTGTTGTTGTTGTTGTTGTTATTATTAATGTTGAATTTTATTATGTTTTAAATCGTTTTTTTTCCCTTTGTGTCGCGAGTCACGTGACATTCGTGACTAGGGATGCGCTCACAAAGGTTGGGAACCGCTGTACTAGATGGAGGGTAAACTTGGTCTGCAGCACGTTTTATCTTGTAAAATTGACAACAATGTGATATTTCGGCCTTCACTTTTGCGACATACACAAGAAATACAAGAGATAAAGAAAAATGAACCGACAAAATAAACAATACAAGGTCCGACAATTAAGTAATGAGACTAATTCCATTAAAAAAATAAAATAAACAACAGTTGAAGATATAACCTGTATTTTATTCAAAGTAAGCCCTTGTGCTTTGATACAGCGAGTGGCACGATCTAACAAGCACTGGAACGACCTCTACAATTCTTACGTTGGGTATGGCCCTTATACTCTAATTTCGGGCCTTTTGCATGTCATCAGTATCGTCAAAGAAGCGTCCTTTCAATGCTAACTTTAATTTGGGAATAGAAAATAATCGCATGGAGACAAAACTGGGGAATAGGGTGGATGGTTGAGAACACACACTTGTTTTGGCCAAGAATTCCTGTACAACTACCGCCCGGTGAGCCGGTGCATTATCATGAAGAAGGAAAAAACTGAACAGTCGGGTGGGACTCTGAGAAACTTTTTGAATAGGCGTTTCAAAATACTTAAATAAACTTTGGCAGTGACAGTCTGTCCCTCTGGAATACATTCTTTATGAATAACTCCTTTGCTGTCGTAGAAACACACCAACATTGTCTTCACTTTCGACTTTTGAAGACGAATATTTTTGCCTTCTGGTGATGATGATTAATTCCATTGAGCGCTTTTTTGCTGTGGGATCACAGCGGAAGATCCATGTTTCATCATTGCAACAGTCAAATTTAAGAAATGTTTACTTCTGCGACACGTTTTGATGATGTCTTTTGCGTACTCAACAGGCTGATGTTTTTGGTCATCAGACAGCGTACGTGGTACAAACCGGTAAGCAACTTTTTTCTTGTCCAAATCTTCCACTGAAATTTTATGAATGGTCTCTCGGTTAACACCAAATTCATCTGCCATCATCCTCACAGTCAAACAACTATTTTCTTGTAACTGTTCTCTGACTTTTGCAATGAGTTCCTCGTTACGAACAGAAACTTGGCGTTCATATCTAGTTGCATTTGTAATATTTTCACACCACTTTTGAATCGTGAATACCATTTGAATATCCGTGCACGAGATAAACAATTATCCCCATAATCTTGCGGCATCAATTCAACAATCTCAGTTGCACTTTTTCTGAGTTTTAAACAGAATTTAATGTTAGCTTTTTGCTCCATGCTGATTACGTAACAATGCACCTCAGACTAGGTCAACAAAATGGCGGCTTGTTTGTCGTCTGCTTATCGGGCGGCAATGAAAAGTTGCCAGATCATTGATGAAGGTTGCCTCTTTTGATTCCATGCTTTGCTTCACAGATGGCATTTTTGTCTTTGCCATATTAAAATCAGTCTCATTACTTAATGGTCGGACCTTGAAGAACTAAATGAACAACAACAACAACAACAAAATCAAATTTTATGACAATGGGTAAGCACTCTTTGAAAGTTTCTAAACCTCTAATGATCGTGAGTACAGTGCAGAATCAATAACACATTGTGATACACGTTTATACACGCCTTCACAGCTTTAGTCCAGCGTATCTGTGACTGTAGTAATTTGTTTATATGAGTATAGAACAACATGAGGTGCTGAATAATAAGTGCAGATTTAACAGAAAGTCCTCAGTGAATAATAACAGCGATACACGGGGGAATTTAGGCTGTTTTGTAATGGAGGCCACAGTTTTAACGTTCCTGAAATTGATGATCACGTATCAAGATAAAGTAGATCCGGTTATCTGAATGATAAATAAATGACAAACAGAGAAACAAAATAGTGGATTAGATATGAAACAATGAATGCTATACGATGGAAATTGTTGATCTGCATGTAATAGAGAGATGAAACCCTATGGAAGCTGTTGCTATACTCAAGTATTTGATTGTCCTTCGAGTATTTTCTTCACATTAAAATCATGGCAATATACGAGTGCTACGTGCAGGACGCGTTGCATTGATTATTAATGCACATTTTGTAACATATATTCTACACATTATACTGCAGCATTATCAGTGCGGAGTTGCTTAAAAATTCTGTTGTTGCTTATAAACGATGTGGACTTGTTTAAAAATAATACATTCTGTCTCTTTTCATGTTCTTTGTCGAAGCCCTTATGCTCCACAAAAGCACCCCGATTGGAAAAAGATGGAAACCACTGTTTTCTGAAAAGATATTCAGTATGGTGCATGAAATTGTTCACTGTTATATAAGTAAATTATGTGCTTAATTAAAAATTAGGTGGCTCTAAATAATTTTAAATAGCAGAGTTAACGTAATATCCTTTCACGACAATTGCCAATGAAGCCACGAACGTATTAACAGCTGCCTATAGCGTTTACAAGCACGAAGTTCATCTTAAGCTTCCTCTAATTTCGTTCAGATTATGTCTGCATTTATAAGGAAGAAGCCCTATGTAAAAACTCGCAGCGAAATAACAGAGGACAACAACAACAACAACAACAAGAATAGTAGAATAATATAGATATATATGAAAGACTTACACTTAGTAGAATGGTACAGGAGAATAATATACATGAAAATATCAATTTACTTGAAGAGCTTAGTTGAATAATATAAATATACATGATAGCAGACTGCTTGAAGCGGGAATGGACGAAGAGGCATCGACTAAGCTTCTCGCTGAAAAGGAGTTGTGCCTCCCAGCTACAGCCGCTGCTTCCTTTTCGTCAAGAATCTCGCATGGTCTTCGAAGTACGTATACCATGCACCGATACATCTTTAAATGAGGAAATCAAGATTCTCGCTAGCTCTCGTTTTCTTGTAACCTTTAACAAGAATTTAGCAGCAGAAAACCCAGAGGAAGAAAGTATAGGGAAAAAAGCAGCGATTTCTTTGTGCATATCATAATACATAGTCAGTCAGTCAGTCATTTTCATGTCCCTTGTGGAACTTTCCTCCCTAGCAGCTCTCCTGTAGGCCTCTAGTTTGTAAGCAAGATGGCCCTGCTGCTGATGCGTCCATTCGCAGGTCATCAAAGATATCTTGCAGCCACCTTCGCCTTTGTCTTCCTCTCTTTCGTTTTCCCATTATATACCCTATAAAGACTTGTCTTCTTTAAATTCTTATCACATTTAATATGCCCCAGATACTTAAGTTTTCTCTGTTTGTTCTTGTAGTATGGATATATTTTTCTTTTTTGTATCCATGATATTCGAAGGACTCTTCTGTAGCATTTACATTCAAAGGAATTTATATGTTTCTCAGCTCTTTTGTTAAGTGTCCAGGTCTCACAGGCATATGCTGCGATAGGAAAGATGCATGCCCTTAAAAATCTTATTTGTGTAGTTCTGTCTGCTCCTCTCCACAGTTTCTTTAGTTGCTTTATTTTCTGAAGAGCGATAAATGTACTCCTTATAATTTCCCTCATTGTATTTCATTATTAGTTAGTAATAATGTAATGATCCAAGATACATATTGATCCATAATAGATATAATAAACTAATATAACAACTAATGCTGCAATAGTATTACATTTTACAGAGGCACCAAGGGCAACAGGAAGATTTTTGAAGTAACGCTTACCATCTGGACTGAATCCTGGTTTGAAATCAAAAGGGCATCTGGCTTCTGCCACAGTTCCGGCCCTGGTGTAGTCCCAGCACATCCATGTGTCAAACTCAGCCGGACAATATACGTAGCCTGTAGCCAGATGAAGAGAACTACAGTGTGAGAAATGATTGAAACGCAATTAGACAGACAGACAAACAGATAGACAGACAGACAAACATGTAGACAGGCAGGCAGGCAGGCAGGCAAACAGACAAACATAGTCAAATCCACAGACAGACAGACAGACAGATCACAATGTGTAGCAATTTTAAGAAAGAAAACAGCAACAGTTACCTTCTGTTTTGCTTACTTCATTCATATTGTGAAAGTGCTTCACTTTAACCTAAGACAGCATTTTTATATTAAAACAAAACACTATTGCTCTGAAGATGTACGAAATACTTTTAACAATTATTTACTGTTAAAAGAATCATCAATATTAACTTTTGTTTCGGTAGCACTAGAGGGCCTATGACAACAACAAAAATATTTAACCGTAACATTCGATAAAAATTGATCCCAGCCATAATTCTGGTACAGAACTAAGATAAAAAAAAATCAATTTCTCATTCCCTCCTCAAATTAGTTTCTCTACAGGAACTTTGTAACGGTGCTACAGTAAGACAAACAGGTTTCGACATATGGAAATTAAACCAGGGCGGTTTAGATTCATCATGAATGTTTCGTTCCTGGGAGATTAGTCCGTGGAGTGAAGATGACAGAGCTGGGGGTGGGGGTGGGGGGTGGAGAGCGAGAGCTGATCAGAGACAAGCCCACGTCTTCTCTTGGTAATGGGTTATTGCTATCTTTCGGTGTGACTTAACAGAGTAAGATTCCATATAATGGAGAAGCCTAGAGTCCAGCTGTTTTGGGTCTACTTCTAGAATTCAAGTGAGTCACTATTATCATTAGGTGTCGTGCCAGCAACCTTTGGCGGACATACTTTTCCACAGATCTAGGTCCTTCTGTTATCTCCGATGATGACTTTTGTGCTGAAGCGTTAGACTGCCCTTGATGTTTTTTCTTTTGATTTTTCCCCCACCTCTCTTCCCATTTATTTTCCTGTTGTTATGATGATTTTAAGCCCTCTTTTTCTAATTTTATAATGACTGTCACTTTTCTTTTATATCTAATTAGGTTCCTTTCTACATTTGCTTTTGTCAGTCATTCGCTGTTTGTCATCTTAGCTGCCCATGGCACTCTTAACATTACTCTAAGAAACCACATCTCTGTTGCCTCTAGTGATCTTGGCATCGATTTGTTCTTTGTCCATGGCTCACTTTCATACATTGGACAGGCTCAGTGTAGCATTTTTAGAACTCTCTTTCTGGCGTTCAGCGTCAGAGACGCATTGCACAAAACGTTTCTCATTTTGTTGAAAGCTGTTTTGGCCTAGCATATTCAGCTCTTCATTTCAGAAATGTTCCATCTGGTAATGTTACACGCGTGCCCAATTTTTAAATGTATGCACTTTTCTCAAGGTTGTTCCTTTTACTATATATATATATATATATATATATATATATATATATATATATATATATATATATGAGAGAGAGAGAGAGAGAAAGAGAGAGAGACCAAAGCGAAGATGGCAACAAGACACTGTTGATGATTTGCGAATAAATGCATCAGCAACAGGGCATCTTGCTTACAATCGAGAGGCCTTCAAGAGAGCTGTTAGAGGAGCAAAGTTCGGCAAGGGACATGCTGATGAAGAAATGAATATAATGTTAGGTGTCTGTGGCGCAAGATTTGCACTAAATCGTAGACTGAACAGAGCATTTAGCGTGGCAGTTGCAAGAAAAATAAACTATATCATTTCTATTAATCTAATCTTGGCGTGTGAGGAAGACTATGCAGCAGAACGAAATAATCCCATTTGAAACTGAATACGCTCTCTTACACCCAATCCAGCTTTTGTCTAATTTTATTCCCATCAAGAACAAAGTTAATTAAACAGCCTATTTACATGGAAAACCATGTTTTCACAGCTCCATAAACTCGAGTTTCTATTTCCTTTCCTAATCTTTCTGTAACATATTCGCAGTTGCCCGTACGAATTGTGGGTCGGTAATTTAAGCTGAAGTATTTGTCAATATGGATAGAGTTTTAACAACCGCAGAACATAGAAACATTTTAACAGTTAGCATACCAGTTAAGCTTTTGATCATCATCGTACGAGGAGCCATCGTCTCAAGAAAGGTCAGTGTAAAAAGATTCCTGGCTTTTTCTGAATTCAGTACATTTGTCAAACTGCCACGTGATGGTTTTCACCAAAATTGTATCTTTGTCGTTCTCTAACTTTTCCTTCCCATTGGGTTTTTAGCATTTCTTTATGTCTCGTCCTTATGCCTGTTATTTTAGTACATGTCCACTGTTTTATTTTATTATTCTTTTCCTGTTGTTCCTGATGTTAGACACCGTTATAGAGCTACTTCCTCCGCTCGCAGATCACAGATTTTATGTCCACGTTTATATCGCTCTAGGAATAGATCTTGTTTTGACATTCTGTATCTCCACAGACGAGATCGTTTATTTTGATCACATCAGGCTGTAAAGCTTTATCGATTGTCATAGGCTTTATGGGAGAAGCAGCATCAGTTGTTGCTAATGTGGCAGATCACGTCAATCAAATAATGATAGAATAAGTCACGAGAGAAGAAAATGATACTCCGCGACTTCCATAAACTGCTAAACTACGTAAAGATCTATTTAAGACTGTGAAGATCTGCTATTATCCTGAAGATTGGGTCTGTGGATGATCCATCAAAGGGAGAGAGGATCTCTTTATGGTGAAGGAACGTGAAGGAAGTACTAGCCTTCTCCTCTTTTCCCCTTTTTTGAGAATGTAGCTCCGATAAACTCTATACGTAACCACAATGTTTGAAGTACAACTTCAGCCAGTTGAAAACAACAGGGCTTGTGATCAGAACAAAGGCAGTGTAGAGTTAAGTATGATTATCCTCGAAATAAACTGTAATTCCAGACAAAAAAATAAAGCACTTTAGAGGAGAGATAAAGAAAAAAAAGTCAAAGAATGACTCCGCCCTCTCTCTCTCTCTCTCTCTCTCTCTCTCTCTAGTCCATGCCAATCAGGCGCGTCGGTCGTCATTGATTTTCACAACCACCTGTCCTTTGCTCTTTCTGTTAGATGTGTACTGGACCGTGCTCTGTACTACTCTTTTAATCTTGTTTGTTTGTCTTTTTCTGTCCCTTTGTGTCTCCAGTTTTCCTGTTATCTTTAGGCGTTCCAATTTCCCTCTTCTCAAAACTACGGAAAAGTAAAAACCTTGGATTAAAGTAGAACTAGCAGCTACATACTCACGAGAGGACATCTCACTATCGACTGAGCCACCTAGCATCCCTTTAAAAATTTGTTCGACTACACAATCTTTGATGCGTTTCTGAGCACGTGACACCTGGAATGCAAACGAGGCAGCAATACAGAAATTGTCACTAGAAATCGAGCTCTCACAGGCGGGCCCTGCGCGAGTGTTGGGGGGGGGGGGCATGCTTTGCTCCGGGTCCCCAGTTTTAAGGGAGAGCTCGGAGGGCTTCCAAGGGGGGGGGGGTCGTAGTAGATGAAACCGTAATGGTTAATCAATGTAGCAAGCGTGGGGTGAGGGGGGATGGGGGTTGATGGCGAGGGAACAAAAATTCACAGGTGCCGAATTTGATACATAAACATACGAGTACACATACGGCCTACCTGCAAATGTCATATTAGATAACAGTAATTAGGCAAACAATTTTACACCCAGGCTGTGTGTTGTCCTCTCATGGCTCGGAGGTTGTCCTTCCCACTAGAGTTCTAGGTTTGTTTCTAAGTCATTTTCTATTTTTTTTTTCTGAAGTGTTTCACGGAGCCCAGTACTGAGTACTTTTCTCTAACACTGCACTGTGTAATATAGTACATTAGTCCAGTAGCAAAACGGTTATCTCATCAAAATGATGAGAATACCATGGACACCCAAGAAAACAAATAAAGAGGTTCTAAGCGAGGCTGGGCAAACGAGAGAAATTATAGCAAAATCCGGAACACGACAGACCAGATTTGTAGGACATGTTTTAAGAAGAGGCAAACTGGAACACTTAATGATAATAGGAAAACTGGAGGGAAAAAGGGACAGAGGAAGACAAAGAAACAAGATACTAGACGGACTAAAAGAGTGGCACAGAAGACAGTCCAAAACATAGCTTACAGAAAGAGCAAAGAACAGGTGGTTATGGAAATCAATGACGAGCAACGCCTGATAAGCATGGACCAGAGAGAGAGAGAGAGAGAGAGAGAGAGAATACGAAAAAACAGTAGTAGCAGTAATTGTAATAGAATCTGCAGTATTTGTTGTAGAAATAGCAATAATGGAATTGTAGCTCCAGTAACAGTAGTGGTATTTGTAGCAGTAATAGTTGTAGTAGTAGTTTTTGTACCAGGAGTAGCAGCAAACTGTAGTAGTAATAGTAGTAGTAGTCGTAATAGTAGTTATAGTTGTAGTAATAGTAAAAGTGGTGGTAGTAGTAGTAGTATTAGTAGTAGTAGTAATAGTAGTTGGAGTAGTAGCAATAATAGTTCTTGAACTAACAGTTGTTGTAGCCGATGTAGTAGCAGTGATAATGGTTGTGGTAGCAGTAGCAGTAGTTTCAGTATTAGTTGTCGCACGAATAGTTGCCTAGCAGTAGCTGCTATAGCAGTTGTATAGCAGTAGTAGCTGTGGCAATAATAATAATAAGAATTGTTGTAACGAAGTCGTAGCAGCAGCACTAGTAGTAATCATAGTAGTAGTAGCAGCGGTAGTAGCAGGAGCAACCAGAGAAGTAGTAATAGCTGCTACAGCAATTGAAAATTTAGAGTAGCTGCAATGATAGATATAATGACCGAAGAATAATCCACTCTTAAACTGAGCGTTTTTATTAAAAGAAAATTCGGCCGAATCGTATTTAACAATGAATCATGCACTGATAACTTCATTTCGATTGTTATCAGTGTTATATATGGTCCTTTTCCAGCACCAAAGTAATACACGATTATTAATAATTGCGTGAAACATTTCAAAACTTCGCAACAAAGAGACTATGTAACGGATCATGATAATTCTTACACAGACAGACAGACAGACAGACAGACAGACAGACAGACAGACAGATAGATAGATAGATTGATCTTTATTTCAAAAGGGTTAAGAATTGGGCACGCAGGCAGATAGATAGATAGATAGACAGACAGACAGACAGATAGATAGATAGATAGATAGATAGATAGATAGATAGATAGATAGATAGATAGACAGACAGACAGACAGACAGACAGATAGATAGATAGATAGATAGACAGATAGATAGATAGATAGATAGATAGATAGATAGATAGATAGATAGATAGATAGATAGACAGACAGACAGACAGACAGATAGATAGATAGATAGATAGACAGATAGATAGATAGATAGATAGATAGATAGATAGATAGATAGATAGATAGATAGATAGATAGATAGATAAACTCTTCAAGTGTTTTTTTTTATAAAGCCCGTGCTCAGAGTTCCCATGGTCTGCGTCTAGATGGCGTTCAGAAACTTGAGCAGTCATTCTGTGTTTTGGAATACGCAAGAACCTCGTCCGTTGTAACTGTAGGGCGACGATTTCTAGCGGGATTCCAGAAGGCAGCCCCTGTTTTCAACAGTATCAAGAAGTGGTATGTGAAATTCCGGGATGAAAGCCGTCTGTGCACAGCTCCTCCGCAGGCACGTCCAGGACCAAGCGAAGAAAATGTGAATCGTGTTAGAAAAGCTTACCAGCTAAGCCCAAGCAAGTCCACTACGCGTGCGAGTTTACAACTAGGAGACTCGTAATCAACAGTATGGCGAATTCTCCGTGCAGTGGACTTGCGTGGGTTTCGCTGGTATGCATCTCTAACACGATTCACAGTTTCTTCGCTTTGTCCTGGACATCCCTGCCGAGGAGCTGTGCACAGACAGCCTTCATCCCGGAATTTCGCATACCACTTCTTGGTATTGTTGAAAACACGGGCTGCCTTCTGGAATCCCGCTAGAAATCGTCGCTGTACAGTTACAACGGACGAGGTTCTTGCGTATTCCAAAACATAAAATGACTGCTCATGTTTACTGAACGAAATATTTGCTACTGCTGCCTCCTAGCGGCAAACCGCAGGAGCTATGTACTCGGGCTTATTTAAAATAAAACTTGAAGAGTTTCTCTCTCTCTCCTCTCTCTCTCTCTCTCTCTCTCTCTCTCTCTCTCTCTCTCTCTCTCTCTCTCTCAGCGTAGGAATTATCATGATCGGTTACGCAGTTTATTTATTGCGAATTTTTAAAATATTTCATGAACCCATGAATAACAGCAGGAAACGCTCAGACTATCACAGAAAAGTGAGATAATTTCATTTAAATCCTTTACTAATAGAGAAAACAAAACTTCTAACAGGTAATCTTACTCTGCTTTCTACCTTTTTTTCCTTCCTCTCTTTTTTGTCCTTCCTTCCCGCTTTTTTTTTCCAGAAAATCAAGCCCTAAATATATGCCCGTAGAAAAATGTACAACAATGAAAGGATTTGTCATAGACTTTCATTGTTTCTACGCATGTCGGAATTTTAATGCTAGATACCCCTACATATTTTGGTTTTATATATTCTCAAATGCATTAACATTGTGTACTTATATTTACTGAATATTTGATACCAGTTCGCGTTTTCATTGAATATTTGGCAAAATTCGAATATTCTTTTCGGAAAAAAATATTCAGTTTCCAAAATTTTGCATAATTAAATACATGCGAACTATACCATACATACAGGTAAATTAATACTACATTCGAATTAGGTTAACCAGAAAATGCAACCTTAAACTGCTGACTTGTAATTAGTAAATATTATCTGTGCAGAAATCTACAGCAATGGTGCAGGATTATATAAATGACATTAATAATTTGAAGTTTGGTGTCATATTTGTAGTAACTATTATAACATCACTTTTATATCCATATTTGTATGGAGCAATTCCATTTCCTACATTTTGTATTGAAAATAGTATTCAGGCAGAAAGTAAAACAGTCATATTCGAAAACAAAATATTTAAAACTCAGCATTCGATACATATCTAAAAAATAATTACTGGCCAGTGATATACTGAAAGAAAACTGGGGCTTTTAAAAGAAAAATAAAAGTATGAAAACCGCTGTTTTACTTTACATATCAAGCCACTCTAGTCTGCTATGGCTTTTGCTCTCTTCTCTTTCCTGTAATGGAGTCTTGTACGTGCATGTTATGAAGCGATTTGGCGGCATGAATATTTGAATGTAAATGTAGATGGTTGACAGAAAAGACGGATGACTGAATGGACAAATGATTGGAGAACTGCTAAAAATAATGATTGGACCATAGTGTTGAAATGAGAGATCTGGTCTGGGATTTTCTTCCAAGGATCATATTAAAAATGAAAGAAATCAGTGCTTTACAACTACAAGACGTCCTGATCTGCAGCCTAAATACTCTGTGTCCGGATTCCACTTTCTGGCGTCACTTCCTAATAACATTTATATACAGTATAACCAGCACGTGAATCGGAAGGGCTGAGAGTTTCAAAAACGCAAGGTATACGAAAAGTATTCCAGTGTTCATTAAACGACTGAGGGTTGGCGAAACTTAAACGACCAAGACCTTATTCTACTTTCCAGTGCTATTTGCTCCCAGTATAAATCGACTGTTAGTTGGACATTTCGTCCATATCAAATAATTTCTCTCATGAATTCACTTGCTCAATTATTCCATCAAAAGCTTTGGTGTAACATGTGGAGGGAAAGCACTGTACCCCTTTTATGTATGACTTTTGATTACACGCTGGTTGTGACTTTCTTTGTCTTCCATAACAAAGGGCTGTGGTTCGAATTCAGCCCTACAGCGCCTGTTATTCATCTGCAGAAATGGACACAGAGCTGATGGAGCACTATAGCACGACATAACTTTCACTGTTTTTTTTTTCTTATCTTTTCGGAAATATAACTCTAACGAGGTACATTAGCTATCTCACGTGCAGGCTGTAATGTTTTACGACTTTTCCAGTTCGATAATTGCGGGGTTTGTTGTTGTTGTTGTTGTTGTTGTTATATCTGTAAATATACGAGTGTGTGTCAGTGATTTTATCAGTTTCATTTTCTTGTAGCCTGTAGAGAATTTTTACTGCAGCTTCTGCCTTTTTTTTTGTTTTAAAATGCACCTGCAGATTTTATAGTTTCCGTTTGTTTTTTAACAGCCTGTGCCAAGTCGGGTTTAAGAGGTGAACATTTCTCATTATGTGTGCCGTGTTTATTTACCATTTCGTCTTGGAATAATTTGTTTATAATTTCCTTCCATCTTGTACTTGAAGCCGTGTGTCTGTCAGGAGACCTTGCTTGTCTTGTTTTTTGACGGGACCTTCACAAACAATTCTGAGGGGATATTTTTTCCGTGCTCTAAACGCATGCCTAATTTTTCTCCATTTCTTCTGTTTTTTTCTTTTCCAGATGTTCTTTGCCCGTTTCTATTGTGCTTGTCTCCACATCAATCGAATCTCATTTTCTATTGTGTCCTCATGGTTCCCTCATGTTATGTTCTCACTCTGTCTTTGTAATTTAACATGACATTATTTCATGCTGTTTTTCTTATATTCGTTCCTTCACCAAATTAGTATACTTTGTTTATATACACGCGTGTGTAGGTCATGTTGTTTTCCCGTTGTTGGATTTTCTCACTGCGAGTATTTTAATGGTTTCTTTTACCTTTTGATTTTCACATTTTATTATTTGCCTGAACAAGACACGCTCTGCAACACATTTCAAGAAGATCATTTTTCTTTCTCGCGTGAATTTGATAGGAGACGAAGTCTGTTGTCTGGTATCAGAGGAAAGTGACTGGTCAAGACCTCAGAGGAAAATAAGTAGTCAAGACCTCGGAGGGAAATAAGTAGTCAAGACCTGAGTGGAAAATAAGTAGTCAAGACCTCGGAGGGAAATAAGTAGTCAAGACCTCAGAGGGAAATAAGTAGTCAAGATCTCGGAGGGAATTAAGTAGTCAAGACCTCGGGGGGGGGGGGGGGGGAATAAGTAGTCAAGACCTCAGAGGAAAATAAGTAGTTAAGACCTCAGAGGGAAATAAGTAGTCAAGATCTCGGAGGGAAATAAGTAGTCAAGATCTTGGAGGGAATTAAGTAGTCAAGGCCTCGGAGGGAAATAACTGGTCAAGACCTCGGAGGGAAATAACTGGTCAAGACCTCAGAGGAAAATAGGTAGTCAAGACCTCAGAGGAAAATGATTCTTCAATACCTTATAGGAAAATGACTAGTCAAGACCTCAGGGGAAAATAAATAGTCAAGACCTCAGAAGGAAATAAGTAGTCAAGACCTCAGAGGAAAATGACTAGTGAAGACCTCAGAGGGAAATAAGTAGTCAAGACCTCAGGGGGAAATAAATAATCAAGACCTCAGTTACAGTATATCTTTAGAGGCGAAATATCACGCTTCTTTTACAAATATATCTTTTGCAATATACTCTTTCAGGACTGCATGTTCCAGTAGAGTTCTCAAATTATCGTGAAATGATCAGGTGAGCATAACAGCAACAGCTGGACGTGAGTAAAAAGTGGCTCCTCAGATAGCATGCTCTCCTTTCCGTTTAACGACTTGACGGCCTAGATGGAACAGTACCTAAGAGTATGGTTCCTGGGATAGGAGAAAGGACGACGTAGAGAAGACGATGGGCACAGGATACCACCGACACTGTAAACATTACACTCACTAAAGCAGGCATCATGGTTAGACAGCACAGAAGTTTTATATAGCAACTAAAAAGAGTGGCTTTCTACTAACGCAGACCACATGAAGACTAGTACCAAGGGCTTCAAATTCATAACTGCGATGATGTATGTAATTACGTACATACAAAAGACGTATGTAGCTGCAAAAAATACAGTTATATATCACAATTACAATTACAGTAATTACGATGATATACAATAAAAAGATCATTAAAAACTGCTTGTGGATACATTAGCTTCTAAAAAAGATATTACTTCATAACATACATCAGAAATCTTTCTTAACGGGCGTCTGTTGGGACAGTTTTCTATCTTTATTTATGAAAGATACCGTTTATGCCACAAGACTGTCAACAAACAAATGGAAAACCAGCAAACAGCGGCGATGCTCCTAATTGAAATTTTACTTACATTTTAAAGACCACTGTCCCCCGGGGCAACGCGTCTCAGTTTTAGAGTACCTGTACACAAAGTGTCAAGTAGCCGCAGTATTTTATTTTCCCTCTGGGTTTCTCAGCAAATAGAATAAGATAAAAACCTCGTTACGCGTTCGATGCCCACGATTAACTGTAGGATCTTTCCGGTGCCATACAAATACCACAGGGCATTGATGTATAAACAATGAGTGCTGAGTGCTGAGTGCTGCAGCGCACACAATTGTGATGTTTCAGGCAAAACGTGACACTTGGAAATGTTTTAAATCTTAAAACAAAAACATCTCCGGGCATTATAAACTATGCGCTATATATAATTTTTTTTTTTTTAAATCAGAATTTGGAACACAGAGATGTGGATTTTTGAAATAACAGTTCTAGTACAGGTTAACACAAGGTTGTCTTAAAACACCAGTTTCTGAGAGACTTACGGGAGAGACCTCTATACAAAATAAACTACTCGTATTAGCGGATGCACGTAAACAACCGTACTTCCTTGATTAAACGCAGGGTCTGAAATAGTCGTTTGCCTCAATTAAATGCCGTGGGCCCCCGGAGAGGGGAGGGGGTTGTGAAGTCAGATTCTAAATAAAGCCTCAGATACACGCCGGGTCTGAAATAAACGTTGGGTCAGTACATAATCTCTTGTCTTTGTATGAAAAGACGAACTGTATAGGCTAGTACCGATGCTGCAGAACCGTTACTGCCATTTTGCGAATAAACGCCCACTTTGAATAAACGCCAGCCTCTAATAAACGCCAAATCACAACATCAATTTTGCAAATAAACGCTGGGGGTGTTTATTAAAGGAAATACGGTATATTAAATCGCCAACTGCTAGTTTTATACTAAACAATATATTAGAAAGCGGTACTCTTTCCGAAGACGATAGAGCATATAAATATGGTTTTAAAAATGTCGGTTTTTAACTAAATGTAAACTGCAGAACACTATTACCAGGGGTAGAGAACCAGAGCTGGTCAAGGCCCTGCCCCACCTCTCTGTTGATGTTCCCAGCAGCAGGGCTCAGTCTGGCTGGCTAATGAGGCAGGGATCGCCATGGTGGAGTCTGCTGAGAAGAACTGCTTCTTTAGCTCCACTCCGGGTCCTGCAAACTGGCCGGGTGTAATCTACTCCCCATTCAGTACGATGTCTGTGCTTTAACACCTTCTCTGTATCAGCTGCAAAGAACAAGCGCCCTTCTAGCCGTTCCAGGGAAACAGAACAAGAACAAAAGAGAAAGATAAAACTCAACTAAATCTAGCGTTGAGTAACTTTCCTTCAGCCACCGAAAATATGACTGCAGTATTCCTGTCTGACTGAAAATAGTGAAACTTTTTGTACAAACCGTGATCAGCGTGAAGGTTTGGAAACACAAACATCAAACCAGAAGATACGTGAGTTTCACTGGTATGCAGGGTCTCCGACAGGAATTTTGAAAGTGAATGTTTCTCTCTTCCCCTCCCCCCCCCCCCCCCCCCCCCCCCGACCTCAGTCCATTATTATTATTTTTTTGCTATTGATTAGCCATTTTGTTGTCATACACTAGAGGCCCTCATTAAGAAAGGGAAGCCTTCCATGTCCTGAGGAGATGTATCAGCTGGCCACACTCCCCCCACCCCCAATCCCCCCCCCAAAAAAATCTCTTTGAGCCTAGTCGTATATTCATGTATTACCAAACAGAACATGAGATGCTAACTCAGGATCCGGTTTCACTTTCTGCTGTCTTCGCTAACCACATCTGTCTGTGACAGATGTCCAAGTTCAGCTGCACAGCCTGTGTTAACATGATCACCGTGAGGCAGAAGGCTGGACAGGATCTTGGCTATGTCAAGTTTCGCCGTCTCCGCTAATGCACCATCTCCCCATCTCTTAATAAAATGATCAAAGATAATTATCACATGTATCGTGTTATAATAAATCTGTGTAAGAGTCTGTACAACAACGGAAGTGGCATCATCAGAGCTATGAGGGGGGGGGGCATTCTGAACCCGTTATTACATCCGGCGTTCGGCAAGGTTGCATCTTATCATCGCTGCTATTTATAACATATATCGATAACATCTGTAGAGAAGTTGGACTGATAAGGACAGCAAAAAAATCAACAAAATGAAACAGAACAAACAGAAGACGATATAAACGAACTATTATTTGCAGATGACCAATCTCTAGTTGTCGACTCAGAAGAAGGTTTTGAAGATCACATTAATAGACTGAATAATGCATGCAAAGAACACAATATGAAAATTAGCCTAGGCAAAACAGAAATCATGACCATCGCAAGAGAAGACACACCAATAAATATTACACTGGAGCACCATACTATGAAGCAAATACTTCGGAAGCATTTTTTCAACAAAAGGAAAAATAGACATAGAGATCGAAAACAGATGTAACAAAGCGAACCAACTTATCGGGCAAACGGCTCCCATACTAAACAACAAGCATGTCTCACTGGAAACCAAAAGAACTATCTGTAAGACAATCTTCATACCAACTTTGTGCTACCAATACCAGGCATGGACGATGACAGCAAAAGACAAGAGGAAAATTATAACAACTGAAATGAGATTCTTGAGAAGAATTCTTGGAATATAATAAATGGACAGAATCAGAAATGATGTCATTAGATATAAAGTAGGAGTTGAACGCGTTCTGAACTCTATTCAAAAACAGCAAATAAAATGGTTCGGTCATGCGTCAAGACTACCAACAGAACGTGTACCACAGAGAGCAATGTTTTACAGACCACACAAAGGCAGAGGAAGGGGCCGCCCATGCAAACGATGGACCGATGGGTATAGCAGAGTCTCTGAACATCTCAATGTACGAAGCCAACAGGCGAGCCATTGGGAGACAATTGCACTTCACCTCTACATCATCATCATCATCATCAGGTGCCGTGCCGACTGGCGTTGGCTATTATGCTTCTCCAGAGTACCCGATCTTTCATGCAGGCCATCAGTTCAGTTGGTGATCTCCTCTCACACCATCCCGTCAGACTGTCCAGTATCATTTCTCTTGGTCTTCCTCTTGATCTTCTTCCTTCTATTTTTCCTGTTGTTATAATATTTTCAATGCCCCCTCTTCTCATTGCATGTCCTGTGAAAGTACATTGTCTCTCTCTTATCTTTCTGACAAGGTTTTTTGTCTCTCCAGCTCTTCTCATACATTCTTCATTAGTTATTTTTGCTGTCCAGGGGATTCGCAACATTCTTCTAATAAACCACATTTCTGCTGCTTCCAATGATTTTTGTGCAGACTTGCCTATTGTCCATGATTCACTTCCATATAACAAGATAGGTTCAATATAGCATTTTAGGACTCGTTTTCTAACATTCATTGATAAAGATGTGTTAACTAATATGTTTCACCTCTACACCTAACAGTAAATGAGGAAGGACAAGACAATACAATCGTGTTACTGAGAAAGAAAAGTAATGAGGATATTATGTTACAAGGGAAAGACATCCTCGTTTAGTTTATCACTAGACGCCAGTAGTTAAATAAATCTGATAATGACTTTGAAATTTGAATTCAAAGCAACAAGAATAAAGAAAAAAAATCCCCCCCCCCCCCCAAAAAAAAAAACGAGAATTATGTGGATAAACTTTCTCTTTATATTGATTTCTCCCAGATGATTACATCTACTTCTCTCACAGTGCGATTCCCTCATCACAATCTGCTGTAATATTCGTAAGGTCTTCCTCCCTTTGGGACTGCAAAAAGGGCCGTTTTGGTTTTTTTTTCCTAATCTGTCTCACTCTTAACAAAACGATGAATTATCAGCGGAATTGAGACAACAAAGATCATTCCCCCTGAGATCTATACTCTGGAACGTTATCCACTTCAAAGGCGTTGCACTAACCACGTAATGTATTACTAAATGCGCATCAAGAGTATTCTGTGACAGAAGAGGAGAGAAATAAAAGTACACAAATTACTAAGATTGGTAAATTACTGAGATACGTACAAAAACGCTTCAGTGTCAGGATCGCGGGATGTAGGGTTAAACAAGGAGAAGGTCCCATATATCGGTCCTGATATCAGAAGCAGGGTGTGTTCCACCACAGAGTAACAAACAGGATCTTCGTGATGTAGGGTTAAACAAGGACAAGGTCCCATCTGTCGGTCATGATATCAGAAGCAGGCTTTGTTCCATCATAGAGTAACAAACAGGATCTTCGTGATGTAGGGTTAAACAAGGAGAAGGTCCCATATATCGGTTCTGATATCAGAAGCAGGGTGTGTTCCACCACAGAGTAACAAACAGGATCTTCGTGATGTAGGGTTAAACAAGGACAAGGTCCCATCTGTCGGTCATGATATCAGAAGCAGGCTTTGTTCCATCATAGAGTAACAAACAGGATCTTCGTGGTGCAGGGTTAAACAAAGGCGTGGTCCCAACTATCGGTCATGCGAATAGAAACAAACTTTGCTCCAACATATTCTGGCCAACAGAATCAGAAGCGACATGTATTCTCTGCGGTGTGGGAAGAGTACTGGGAGGCGTGGTGCTCTAGTGTCTGGAGATTGTTTTACTTTACCCGATTCATTGGGATTTGAGATGCTACATGAGCCATTGCAAACAGTTATATTTCTGGATAAGAAAATGATTAAAGGGGCTTCCCTCGATAACCATCACCACCTTCTTCTTCTTCATTTTTCTCCGTCTTTTTTCTCCTTCTCCTTCTTTTTTCTCCTTCTTCTTCTTTTTTCTCTTTCTTCTTCTTCTTCTTCTCCTCCTCCTCCCCGGAACTATGAGCTGGTGTTCTCTGTAGCCGATGCGGTGAAGATGTTATGGCACATCATCATTTGGATTGGGAGCGGGTTACGACGGCTCCATTTTTTTCAGTGGCTAAAAAAGAAAACATGAGTTGAACAACAATTTTAAACAGACTCTACCGCCACGGGAACTATGGCTATTTCATGTCCCGTTAGCCAGGCTACGGCTGTTACTGGGGGTACGAACGAAAAGCTGGGACATAGCGCTTGGTTAGGACCGTGTTTTGCCAACTCTGACGCTAGCATTGTAAGCTATGGGTCACTGACTGTCAAGTTGGACATCATCTACGTACTCCATCATCATCATCATCATCATCATCATCATCATCATCCACATCATCATCAAATGATAAATTATTTTAAATCGTGATAAGGTGAGAAAAACATGTTTCTTGATCTCCTCTCCCCATCTTTGATGATGAAAAGAAGCAGACGCCTCAAGCTGTACCATCTCAGAGACGAAAAAAAACTGACAGAGAAAGCCAGAAAATATGAATTGGAAAAAAAAAGAAACAATGCTTTATCTCACAAAGAGAAGTACAGCACAGCACTTCACACTTTCAGATAATCCGCGGGCTGTTTATTCTCACGAGAGTTCGTGTGGAGGTGGAGGCCATCCTTTGAACGATGGCTTCCAGCAAAGCAGCCATTCTCCTGAGTCAATTGAACATTATTTGATATAAGCTTCCCTGCTTCTCCTTCGCGATCCCGGACGTGACTTCTCCATGTGGACACTGTTTCCTCACTTCAATCCTAACAGTCCTATAACTTTATTACTGCGATCGATTTCGCAGATTCGTTCTATCGTCGATTCTTCCTGGGGGTTATTCTGGCGTCCAAGCAGGGGCAACAACCTTTAATAGTTCGCTGATTAATATATAACCGCACTGGGGAAAATGGCGATGGAATAAATTCTAAATTTTTAATAAACGAAAAATAGCTTTTCTGATGGAAGACATCTATAATTCAGTCTTTGAGTCCCTCCGTCTCTTTTCCCCTTCCTTTTTTTAAAAAAATAACTGGTGAGAATAACTCCAGGTGTCATAGCCTGGGTAAATAACGGATTCATCGCACCAGAATTATGTGAGGCTGCGTGTAGCAGCGCTTAAAAAATGGCAGTGGTAAAATGATACAAACAGAAAAAAATGGAAATGCTTAGATCTGGATTTACTCGTAGTCTGCCGTGTCAGTGAAGACCGTGGCCGTAACATATCAGAACTGCTCAAGCATGAGGATGGAAAATAAGCAGTTGCACAAACCTTGCATTAGCTGGTCACCCAGAAACTACAACGAACTACAGACATCACGGATCATCACTGTCTATTAAGAAAGACAGAGCACTGCGCCCTTAGAAAAGAGTGGTTGGACACAATATCCAAAATCTCACGGGGCACTCCGGGGTTGTTGCAACGAAAACGCTGATCAGCTTGCAGTAAGCGCTAATTCACCCGGAAACATCAGTTTGGACATACATGTACCAATCTTTCAAGCAGCAAATCGAAGAACCTGCGCAACAAAAACCTTTCCTCAAAAGTACATACCACGCCCACCTTGGTGTTCTACATGTCCTCAGAGGAAAGTGGAAGCAAATCCGAGTTGTGAGCTAGAACACGAGCCATTTACAGTCACCACAGTATCCGTGTTATATCAGCTAAAACACCAAAGGATATCCTGATGTCGAATGCAAACCATTTATGGGCATGCCCCGAGTGTAATGAAGCAGCTCACTCAGACCACCAACACGAGCAGGTCATATTCAGTAACCAGTAACCCAATTTAGCTCTTGACGTATTGGCCTCTGCGCACACGCACGCACGCACGCACACGCACACGCACACACACACACACACAACTGAGACCTTCAAGATTTACAATGTTTGGATTAGAATGAGCCAAGCGATGAAAGTAAGGAGTATTTGAAAGGCTGGATATCGCAGTCACTTAGATATCACTACGATACCGGATTCAATACTGGGCTAGTGCACAGCAACTTTGTGAATGCCCTGTATAAGTATCATATGCGAGAATACGGATAAACGTGGTAAAAAGTTCAAGACTGAATTTCTAGACTCCGAAAGGTAGATTCTAAGAAAATGTTCATGCATTTTGCTTCTTCATTCAGTTGCCTTGTCCTCGTCAAAGCTGGAGTCAGTACAACTTATCTATTTGTGACTCGCCCTCGATATTTACATACGCTTATTGTCTGGCCTTGAGTTTTCCTCATGTGTAAATGTAGAAGAAAGAAATTAATTTCTAGAAAGGTAAATTAAGCTTAGCTAAGGCTTTGTTTTGTCTCAAGACAGATTGGTTAGACATTTATTTCTAGTTCTACACAAAACAAAGAGAAGACCTACTCTTGTACAGTCAACGTTGGAGTCAAAAGTCCTCATCATTTTAAAGTCCTCATCATTTTAAAGTCCTTATCATTTTAAAGTCCTTATCATTTTAAAGTCCTCATCATTTGTCTTTTGTGATAATAACGTAAACATATTTTCAAACCCGCACGGCAAAACAAGCATGGGTTGTCACACAAGAGTCTTATAGATTTAAGTATTAGTTACATAACAATTACATAATAACCTACATAGCTGCATGTGCTATAGTACCCGAGAAGTATTACACCAAATAGCAGATTCATTAAAAACGGAATGTACTTAAAGTAAGATATCCTGTTTGTATATGAGTTTCAGTTTTCTATACTCATTTACACACACGCGCACACATACACACATACACATACACGCACACACATGCACATACACACACACATACACACACTCACTCACACACACACACATATATAAATATATATATATATATATAAGAAAGTTCTGGGTTTTTTAAATCCAATCTTTTCTTATACAGTAAATAAATAAAAAAAATAACTCTAACCTTGAACAAGGGTCCAGACAATAACCGACGTGGCCCTCCACGGCGTTTTATATAAAAGGGGCCAGGCGTAATGCTGACCTGATCATCCTCTAGTATGCTGACATGTCACGGAAAATAAAGACGCTAACACCATATCCCTATGTGCCTCTAAGACATGATGGTTAACTTTACCTACCTACCTACCTACCTACCTACCTACCTACCTACCTACCTACCTACCTACCTACCTACCTACCTACCTACCTACCTACCTACCTACCTACCTACCTACCCACCCATCCACCTACCTACCTACCTACCTAACCTACCTACCTACCTACCTACCTACTTACTTACCTACTTACCTGCCTACTTACCTACCTACCTGCCTGCCTGCCTACTTACCTGCCTACTTACCTACCTACCTGCATACCTACTTACCTGCCTTCCTATTTACCTACCTACCTACCTACTTACCTGCCTGCTTGCCTACCTACCTACCTACCTACCTAACTGCCTGTCTGCCTGTCTGCCTACATACATACCTACCTACCTACCTAAACTAGTACGTGCCAGGCCACGAGACCAGTTGAAACAGTTCTTCCTTTCGTGCTACTGGTTCCTCTTTTATCTTTCATCTTTGTACAGTAGGTAAAGATGGGAATTTTACTTAAGGCCTTGATTTGCTGAATGATGCCGGGTTAGCTATCCGCCCAGTCCAGCTATACTCCACTACCAGACTCTTACCAGCCACACATTAGCAACAACAGACACAGATCTCAAGCAAGTCCTGAGTATCACATAAAGACTGAGTTTACTGACGACATTGGTGAAGATGCGGATGAGAATGACGGTAACCTGACAGCCGGCAGGTTGCCCCTGCCATATGACGTGTCCTTTCATCCTTCCAAGACTCCAGAAACAATATAACAATCCATCTTCACAACAGCGACATCCATTTTCGCGACAGAACGATACAAAAAAGCCTTCTTCTCCGTTTCACATATAAACGTAAACTCTCACTCCGCCTTTCTTTCACAATTCCCCTCTGTCACGAGTTGCTCAGTCGACGTCACGGGCCACTACCGCGCACGGGAAAATTCACAGAGCGACTCACAACAATGCCCTTTCTGAAAACACAACAGTTATCTCACGTATACTGTTACACACCTACCTACGGACCTATCTACCTACCTACCTGTATCGGTTCCAGATGAAATAAAAACTACGATGCTGTTCGAAGGGACGGCGAATCCTCAAAGATCTTTAGAAAATCTTGAACGTGTTCATATAAATTGTGTCTGAATTTGTCTTCTTTACTATGTACAAATATAAACCTAAATCTTCATCATGTTAAGAACAAAACAGTCAAATTTCCTCTTTGTGAAGTTTAATAACTACTATATTGAAAATAATTGTCGACATTTAGTAGTCTGCCAACTACCGTTTTTTAATACAATGAATGCATCATACTGCACTGTTTTCGAAGCGTCATTGTAAGAATGGGACTGGATCCTGGTGTTACTATGCCGCTGGGACGGTCCTTTTAACCTCAGTGATGGTGTTTACGTGTTTGCCAGAAATCGAACCCTGCTAATATTTTCACTGCCTTCTCCGCGACATACCTTGTACTGCAGACCCGCGTTACGTTGCGGATAATAGCTCCATGCTTTGAGATTTATCTGCTTCCGAGCACAATCTTAAGGAGGTAATATTAAGCTGTATCTCGCGTTTTTTTTCCTTTAATTATCTTTTTCTGAACTATTTACTGGAGACGAGCTCAGATCCACGTCGATGCAGAAGAAACTGAAGGAAGGGGAAACTCCTCGACAGTAGGACTTATTAGACGTACCTGCATGACAGGGGCTGTCCCGGTTTGGAGCCCTGTGCCACAGTGTCCAGGACGGGCGTGGTTTTTGTCCTGGTTGTGATTCAAACAGGTAACCAACCATACACGTGAGTGTTAAATTTACTGGGTTCAGTTTTGACCATATCACCGGACCATATTTTTCTGCCTACTCATTCCTCACCCCCCCCCCCCCCCACACCCCTTTCCCTCTCCCCCCTCCAACCCAGGTCGGAGGTACGGTTTGCTGAGAGAACATCTGCTGAACTCGTCAGACAAATGTATTTCCCGGAGACCTCATTCAGCTCGTTGCGTGTTGAAACTGATTTCTCTATTACGTTTCTTCTTCTTCTTCTTCTTCGTTCGCTTCTACCACCAAGACCGCACTGTGATCCTACTGAATTTACGCCTGTGGTCCTCGTTAGGTCCCGCGGTCTCCTGTGTGGTCCCCGAAAGGAAGACCTCGACGTGTTTAGTATATCAGTGCATCCCCGCTGGGTGAGAGGTGGTAGCCCACCCAGGCCAGAGTTGGACCTTCTCACCAGAAAACCTCGACGTGTTTTAAGATATCCGTGTATCACCGCCGGGTGAGAGGTGGTTGCCCATCCAGTCCAGAGTTGGACTTTCTCACCGGAAAACCTCAGCGTGATTTGGATACGCAAACATCCCCGCCGGATGAGAGGTGGTTGCCTATCTAGACTGCCTTGGTCCAGTGTCTCCGGTTTCAGCATTTTGTGGTCGTGGCCGCTACCCTTCCTAGTTGTGACCAGGATGGAGCTTTTGTCCAGTAGGACGAATCCTCGCCACTAGTGACTTCCATCCCTGGGTTGAGCCGGTTTAGGCATATTAACCCAGTATGGGCGTGTTTGGGAAGTGACCGACCTCTAGAGCAAGAGGTACTGTGACATGCGTAGCCTTCAATATTCACCCCTGGTGTGAGCCGGTTTAGGCATAATTCACCAGTATGGGTGTATATCAGGCGTGACCGACCTCTAGAGCGGAGGTGGCATGACATGTCTAGCCATCAAGTTCCACCCCCGGTGTGTGCCGGTTTAGGCAAATTTCACCAGTGTAGGTATCTCTCGGACGTGGCCGGCCTCTAGAGCAGAGGCGCCGTGGTATGTGTAGCTCTTGCAGCGATACTACTGGACATATCGATTAAATTTCACATTATCCTTTCCACCACCTTTCCACATCGGCGCCGCACAGCAACCTTTATTTCTATTCCGCAGTTTCTTCTTTGACCGGGAGGAGCTTCACTCCACGCGCAGCATTTGAAGAGTCTCGCCAGCAGTGTCTTAACCTCTGGGACAAGCCGGTTCATGCTTTTCACCCGATATGACTGCACTCAGGAAGTGGCCGACCTCCAGACCAGAGGTGCCATGATTTGACTGTTTGCTTCGCTTTATCATTTCTATTACCTTTTCCGCAGCGGTGCTGCGCGGCAACCCCATTTGCACCTTTCTTCATTGGTCGGGAGGAGCACCGCTCCACGCACGGCAGCTGAAGAATCTCGCCATCAGCATCTATTACGTTTCAATGTCTGGTATCTAAAGCTCCTTCTTTGTGATAATATTTATAACTTTGTTTAGGTTCTGAATTATGTATTGATGAAGAAGTGTTCTCTGATTAAAACTGTCATATAATTCTGTCACGTGAATCGATGATATTGCTGGACTTTTAAGTGATGGCGACTGTAAGAACATAGCAGCATACTTTGGCCGTTTAAATGTTATCAATCCAATGCGCTTTCATACTGCATTGTTAACACGTTGTGACCGCGACCACATTGTCCTTCTCCATTGTTACTTTTATTTATAAATGCATTACTACGCCTTCTTTTTGTTCGTTTCAACAGTTCAAAATGTCACTACACATGATACTATATGATTTACCACATGACTGAAATCTTAACATACACAATAACTATAAAATTCTGAAGGTTCGTTCTTGAATCAAATTATAGTTCACTTTTAATACTCATCAACGAAATTCAGAAACATCGCAATGAGACATCTCCGAAAGCATTTTACACAAAGGTCCAAAAATATAAAATCTATATGTTTCAGGCAGTTCTAATAATCACTTTCCATCTTGAAATGCTGTCTGTCCTAAATTACTTCTGGTTCTAAACTGCTTTTCTATTTCCTGAATATCTACCTGTCCATTTGTTCCGTCTGTCGTTGGTCTCCTTTCTATCCTTCTATGCTTCTTTTCTCTTCCTCCCCGTCTTCTGTCTTACAATTTTCAAAACTGCATGCCTGGCTTATATATCGTAAATCAGTTGTCCAGTATGGCACACCTTTAGATCTTTCAGTTGGTTGTCTTATATGTGATTGGGGCCTGATTGGAACTCTGGAAGAGTCGGTCCACTCCCCTTGGTCATCCTTTTGGTCCGCTGGACTATTCATGTGTGCAAATTGCGTCCTAAGATCAGCAAATATGCCTCACCTGTCAGTAAGTCTGCTGTGTCAAATCCGTCTATTCAATTTTCTCACGCGAGTAAACTCTTCTTATCCAGTGTCAGGTGTTATCAGGTAATAATACTAATACTGTGGGAATGTTCCTCTCCGACTGGTTCTCAGATTTTCCATCGTTCCTTAACTGTATTGTACATAACACAATAATTGTAACTATAATAAAATGCTAATAGTACTACTAATAATAACATTAATAACCATAATATTATCATAACCTACAAGGCACTATGTTAAACATTCTATAACTTCACTCTTCACTAGTAAGGTCCATTTTCATAAGCTTATGAGGCAGCTTCATACAAGTCACGTGATAGTACCCCCTCCCCTTTTTTCCTACCTTTTTTCTTTCTTATATATTATTCATGTTAAGTTAGACTTTCTCTTCTCTTTCTTGCGACCTGGTTACCTGAGTGGGTAAGAACAAGGTCTACTAATCCGGTGGTCCCAGGTTCAAGTCCCATCAGTGGGGATTTTCTTTTTCTGGTACCACCATACAAAAAGGCCAAGGGGTCCACCCAGCTTCTAAAAATAGCTGCCAGAAAAATCTGGGAAGGTAAGAGCAGCCAGGCCGAGTGGTGCTGACCGGATCACATTTTCATGTGCCGATGTTCTTGGAAATACGGGCCTAACATCGTACCCTCATAAATGCCTGAATGACGTGGGGAACATACTTCCTTTTTTTTCTACCTTCTCGTCGTGTATATTTTAGTAAGAGCAAGGATTCATACTCTGTTAATGAACAAAGCTCTTGCTACCTATATCTACAGTACTTGTAACATAGCACCTGACTCTTTGAAGAAAACAATCCCAGAAAAAAATTATGACAGTCAAAGCGTGCCAGTTATTATGAGCAGGCATTAGCAACAATATTTTGTGATTATATATCATACATGTTTGACCAACAGGCCGAAGAAAAAGAGGTCGACCGCATGAAACTCTAAAGAGAAAGTGTTAAGAGAAGCCATTCAGTGGGCATAGCATCCCTTGATGAGATTGAAAAACTCGCCGAAGACAGGACATCTTGGCAAACAACCATGCTGGCCCTATATGACGTTTAACGGCACGGGAAGGATGTAAGATTAGGAGCATCTTTCGAGACTACTGACTTTTTGAGAAAAGCATTAAGGAGAGTCTTTGCCTATACCAATGGGGGAGGAACTATACAGTGATGGGCCACAGTGACGCAGACTTCCATCTTCATCCATGGCTGTAAAGTTACTGTGATTTAAAAAAAAATTGTATCCGTTATTTTTATGAATGACATAATGACAGTACACCTACATATACTAAAGAGTAGAACGCATAGCGTCAACAAGAGATAAAGTCAATGGAGAGTTCCTTGAATAAATGAAATTGAAAAAAAAAGTATTACTGAAAGTACAAGAGCCATAAAATGAAAGTATATGGGCCATTCAAGAGTCAAACATTAACTAACATCAATGTTGCTGGAACAACTGAAAATAATAGGGACAAATAATAAAGATACATATTGCAGGATATAAAGCAATCGTCATGAGGTAGCTTAACCAGAGTAATACCATGAAGAAAGGATACAGACCAGTTTAGCATGCGTCAGTTGTAGCCACAGAAGAGACAGCCTATCTTTGCATCCAATGATGATTTGGAATACAAAAATATGCCCAAAAAATTCGAGACTACAGTCTTAAAGGAAGATTTTCAAGAAGTTGGCGAATAGAAAGTAAAACAGCAGGAAGAATTTGCAAGCAAGGTATGCTCTGGGTAGTACAGACTGTAACATAAAAATATTAAAACAATAATCGAAAGAAACAGAAACAACTGTGGAAACGGAAGTAAAACAACGCTATTTTGTTAAAGAAAGAATTTTATTTTAAGTATTCAGGTTATGTGATGGAATCACATAGTATCAGTCACGAATAGTTTTTACAACAGGAAAATGTATCACATCTGTAAAACGTAAATGAATGAATGAATGAATTAATAATCTTTATTTTTAAAGGGTAAAGAATTGCGCACGCAGGCTCGTCTTACGTTCTGCGCTTCATCACTCCATCTTTCATTCTTCTCACACACTAGATTTAATACAAGTATACAAATTACATTAGGAAAAAAACGTATCAAAGCAAAAGAGAAGAAGTAATAAACCTAATAAAATAGCACTCACACACATACAAACGCGCACACAGAGACATATACATAAACAAAAATACATTGTCAGTACAGATCTTCTAACATATGTTTTTTAATAAACAGTAAAATAATTTCTAACAATATCTAACAAGGTACTTTTCGAACTATGTCATTTTAGTATTTGATGGCTGGCAAGTCATGGGTTGAGAGAGTGCTGGTTATTCTATGATGGCATATTATTTACAAGCAAGTAAATAATGAAGCAGGTTTGAGTTAAAGGATGAATTATTACTAATGGATTTTAAATGGTAGGGGAGGGTGTTCCAGAGCTGTACTACAGAGTATGCAAGGCTTTTCTTGTACAGATCAATCCTGGGTTTAGGAAGAAGACAGTTTTTTAAAATCTTGGCTATGTCTATTGTTATATGTAAACATTGACCACAAGTAAAGCGGAGCATTGGGCGACAGAATTCTGTGAACAAAATTAACTTTGTTGAAAATGACTATATATTTGAGGGTAGAATTTTGAGTTGTTTGTTGTCTGTACTGGATGTTTGTCACAAACCAGATTTAATGCTCATTTGTGAAGTGAGTGGAGCCCTTTTGTGTTCGAAACGGAGCATCCATCTCAGATTGTGGAACGGTAATCTAAGTGTGTTTGTATGTGTTATATGTAGTATATCTTTCTTGTGTCTGTGTCGATAAAGTGTTTAATTTTGGGTAGTTGGTAAACTTTCTGTGCAATAAAGTTTGTTAGGTTATGCACGTGAGAATTCCAAGTTAAATGTTGATCTATGATGAGTCCTAGAGTTTTATGTTCATGAACATTTTCTATTGCCTTAGTCCCAGCACAAAGCTGTAGTGAAGTTTTTGTTACATTTTGCAGTTTCTGTCTTATAGTGATGAGCATGAATTTTGTTTTGTTTGTGTTTATCAACATATAATTTTTATTACTCCATTTAATCAGTCAAACTGTTTATATCATTTTGGAGCGTTGTCTGTAGGTTATTGATGTCACAGTCACTATTGTAAACAGTACAGTCATCAGCAAAACGGTCGCATGAAGAGGGCTTTAAATGTAGTGGTAAGTCGTTAATATAAATAGCAAAGAGAAGAGGACCAAGAATTGAACATTGAGGAATACCAGTATCAACCACAGAAAAGTCAGATATTTTGTTTCTAAAGCAAACTACTTGTTTTCTACCTGAGAGAAAAGATGTAATAAATGTTGTTAGGTCAGGATGTAATCTATAACCTTCCAGCTTTTTTGCAAGAATTTCATGATCAATCATATCGAAGGCTTTCTTGAAGTCAACAAAGACAGCACAGCATAATTTGTCATCATTTATATTAGACAGTCAGGTTTCTGTCATTTTAGTTAATGCTGTGTGGCAGGAGTGATTTGGTCTAAAACCTGATTGACTGTCTATTAGTAGATTGTTTTCCTGCATGTGTAGAAGTGTTAACTTTTGTATATGTTTTTCAAGAGGTTTAGATAAAGATGACAGTTTGAGGGGTCACTATTCTGTCCATATTTAAAAAGAGGAAACACTTTGGAGAGTTTAAAAGCGTTAAGGAAATTGTCTTTTCCTGCCTAATTAAATACTGCACCTTATTCCTAAGTGAACGATAGCTACTACAATCTCTGCTTTTATGAGCTTCATCCGTGAGTTGCAAGATATCAGGAGTTATCCACGGGGATTTTGTTACGTGTTTTACTCTCATTTCCTTGATGAGGATATGCTTCTCAAAAGTATTTCCAAATATCTCGATCCAGTATTCGATAGCCTCATCTGCATTGGTTAACTGGTAAACGTATGTAAGAGGTGAAGCTTTTAGATCAGTTAAAATAATTCCAAGTTAAAGTTCCTATATTTGATGCTGGTATGTTTATGTTTAGGCATTTTATACCCCTGATGTGACCACGCACAGAAGATCAGGTAGTGATCACTCATTGACACACGAGGGACAGTACATTCAGTAATGTTTCCTGGATGAGCTACATACATATGATCTATTAGTGTTGATGATAATTCAGTTACCCTAGTAGGTTTGTTATCAATTTGGGAGAAGTTGTAAGATGTTAAAATGTTTTTCCATGTAGGATTTTGGCTGATTGAGATCTATAATGAACGTGAGAAATATACTATATAGACTATATTGAAAAGTGTCTAGAAAGCTCTGATAGCTGACACATTGCACAAGTTTATTACATTTGGCTTAACTACTAAGCCGGAGACCGTTTGCTGACGCTGGCAAATCTTTCAGCATTGTTCGCAAAAAGAGTTAGCTTCGAAAGCTTTCAAATAACTGTTAAAATTGTATTATGAGATCTGTGTGCTTTTTGTGAACTGCCTTTCGAAGCTCAGAATAGTGTATGGATTTTGGACGGAGAAATGCAGTTCACGTGGTGCGGGTGTGGAAGACCTATATAAAGGTCACACTGAGCATAGCCAGCGGGAAAATGGCGGGGCAAGTTCAATCTCGCCTGTGTATGTTTGATATGGAAATACTTAGCCCCAGCCGCTTAAAATATTGTGTTATATATATATATATATATATATATATATATATATCGGTGATTCATGATGACTAATGTTCTCTGAATGGAACGGAGGATATCATCATGCTAATTGCATGTGAACTTCGTGAATCTGAGAGGAGAGCAGAAAACTAGAGGATAGGGTAGGGAGCATTCGTCTCGTCTGGTTAGCCCTGCCGGCCTCACAATGTTTGATTCAAATGTACTGTGGATTATATTATATGTTGTAATCATAATATGCTGTTGGATTATCGTAACTTCGTTGCATGTGAAGATTTCGCGGAATCTGTTGAGTCTTGTCATATTTGGATTGGCACACCTAGGTCCATCATATGTTATTAGTTGCGTTGGCACAAAGTGAAATATGTTATTCAATGCATGGGCACAAACGTTGAATATGTTATTCAGTGCATGAGCACAAAAATGGAAATGTGTATTCAGTGCATTTCGCACACGTTGTAATATGTTATTCAGTGCATTGGCACAGGGAAGTTTTATATGAGATAGGGGGATGGGGATTTCATGGCAGCAGCGGCTGGAATATGCTACCAGTGCATCGGCACAATATTGAGATATATGTATACTTGCTTTGTAGGCCCAGAGGAGCCCAGGCCAATCTTATCCACTGATTTTAGTTGATACTTAGTGAGAGATAAATGCATTGTATTTATATCATGCCTTGTTATTATCATGATGATACATGTTGATGTCCTGTGTATAATGTCTGCGGTCGCGTCACTATGATATATGTAGAGAGTGTTAATAAATGTGTGTAAATTGATTTGCTGACTTGGTAATATGTAGTTCATAGTGATGTGATGTACGAATGTGTGTAAGATGCTGAATTAACTGGCATGCAGTATCCTTGGAGGGGAGAATCTGGGTTGACAGTCAGGGGGGTCGCGAGATCTTGGCCACGCAGTACGGTAGTACCTGCCAAGGGAATGCCTGAAACAGCTGGGTTGATCTATTTTTTCCCAATCTATCTATAAAAATGTAGATTTAGCACCAGCTAAGTTTACACTTTCGTTAAATTTCTCAGTAAGAACAATGAAGTTACCTTAAGAAGATAATCTTAAGAAGATAATCAGTTTTAACTCGTGAGATTTCTTAAGCTTTATTTCTGGCCGAGAACTGCGATGCACTTCTTTTCAGAAGCTTCTCGTTCGTGTAAGTTAAGAGTTCAAGCTTCCAATTCTTTCTCGTTATTCGACAAGTATAACTCTAGTTCCTCATTTCTCAATAAATCCACAACCCTGGGCCTTTTAAATCGGCCTTGCAGATAACGCAAGATGAGATAAGAGGCAACATCAGAACCTTAATACAGTGAAAAATTCTCATGAGCTGGTGCCAAGTTTGAAATCACTGGACAAACGTTTTCGATTATTCTCTTGTTTCTGTTTCGTTCAGCTATATCCTCGGGAAACGACATGGCTTCATCTAATGAATAAAATCTTGGGAAATCCGAGCAAAAGAAAAATGTCCAATACAAATATGAGGAAGAGTTGTTGGCCCCAGGCAAAATTAATGGAATGTCAGAAAATCTATTTCTTCTCAAAGAAATTCTGATAGACAAAGACAGTTTTTCTGTGACATGCAGATTTTGGTTCGGGGAAAGCTGAAAAATAAATAATTTACACTGCACAAGATGCACAGTTCACAAAGCTGAGCTCGTGTTTCTCACATTGCCGTTAATTCACCAGGATGGGCGATGGCGCAGTATTCAAGCTGAATGAGATAGCAGGTCAGTGATCACTGCTTGCGCCCGAGTTGGCAAACCAAAGTCAATGAAGAGGCTGTTCTACTTTAAAGAGCTGCCTCTTGAAAGCAGACAAAAAAACCTGGCCGGGTGAGCAAGCATTGAAATGGAAAAGTGAACCTGATCCCAAAAATATGCGATGCCGAAGAAGGACGTGTCGGGCAGAATGTGCAGATAGCACAGTTTAGCAGCCGATCGTCACATTGCCCAACTAACGCCTTTTTTAAGGCAAACGCAGGAGTAGTTTATTATAATTTTGTGCAAGTCTTCCCAAGGAATATGGTGCTCAAAGAACCTGCCATCCGCCCAGTGTCTTGCTTTAATGTTGCACCTACCACATCGGTTTCCAGCCCCACCCCTTGGTGTTGTCCAACTATATGTTCACAGTCGTCTTATTCTTTTCCCCTCTAGTACAGATTCATAACATTATCACTAGTAGCAGCCATAAGGCTACTAGTGATTATTGTTAGGATCTAACATTTTTCATTCTTTTCCAAATCTCCGTTGTTTCAGTGGTTTTCTGTTGTTCTCTCAGTCCACTAAATGCGGTCACTTCCAACGGTACTATTTTGTTATTTCCATTTGTGGCAAAATACGAACATAATTTTTTATACATATTTTAAGTTCTCATGATGCACAATATTTTGCATAAAAACAGTATCCACACGGTCAAAAGTACATTTTATGCTACGTCACGCTCGTTTATGATATCGAAAGATGAACTTGAGTTATGTATTACAAAATCTTCTGTTTCTTCTCTTTTCACTCTTTTGTATTCAAATTTTCTAATGTTTGCTCACTTCAAGATTTCAGCGTACATCCTCTACCTTACAAAGACATCCTTCGAATTTAAAAATGTCCCGACTCATTCCTCCCTGTCCCCCCCCCCCCCCCCCCCCCCCCATCATTTCCTTCAAAATTGCATTGTTCTTGGTATCGCTTCATTTTCTTCTTTGGCTAGCCATAAAATGCATTGTGATGGAAAATCCTCGAGTATCGGTGAATGAAACAGCCGCGGCTCTGAATTTTAATCGTTGTTTCGCACGCCACAGCACCCACGTTTCCATCACAACCCGATCAACTCCTGCAGTCGCATCTGGTCTTCACTACCAATGTGTGACCAACATGCAGGAGGAGAATTAGACACAGAACTGGGGGTCATTTCTAAACTTCTTTCTCCGCTCATAAACTTGCTGCAATGACAGACGTGAATCGCCGTATTGCAGTCTTCATTCGCTTATTAATTTTCGCAGATTTCAAATCGTCACTGCATTTAAAAAAAAAAAAAATGGATGATGAACTCTCTTGCTCTTTCGTGCATGTTTCTGGAGGAGCAACCATCTTTACGAGTCTACTATGACGTCATCTAGTTCGGTAACACTGTGCTGCCACCTGCTCGACCTTCCTTATGCCGTTAGTTACGATGTTGTTAGCTGACATAACGAAAGGACTGTGTTTAGAATTTCTACTGCAATATTTTTTTCAAAGTGTATCACTCTCATATATTACTCATGTTCTTTTGATGTTTCTTGCACTTAGACAATATTAATTATGCTTTAAAAAAACTTTATTTTAAATCATTCCCTTCCTTTATCAATGTGGTTTTATAATCTTCCACAAACCGTTTTCCGCTAATTTAATGTTTACTGACATATTTATTTTTACGTATCCTGGTTGCATGATATTTCCTTTATTTTGTTGTGCGCCTACAGACCTTTTCACCCAAATTAATGTTTTCATCTTTACGTTTGTCGTTCGTTTATTATCTTCCTGGAGTCTTCCTTTAGTTTGTGCAGGTGATTTCCTTTACTTTTTAACATTACAACTTAAAAAAAACAGTTTGTAAATTTAAAAAAAAAATGTCTGGAAAATTGACTCTCCTGCGCTTGTATTTCAACAGATGATAACAAATATCAACGATAAAGCTGGTAAATTGACAATGAGAAACCCCAGACACATATCAGATGAGCTTCCTTCCCCAGCTGTAAATATAATATTTCTTTACATAAACCGGGGCTGTTAAGTTAGGGGAAATAAAACAAGATTGTAAAGATATCACATAAATGTGATTTCTAAAGAGAATGAATGCTAGCATAAAAGAATCAGACAGGGATAACAAGATGCACACGAAAGATATACTGAGCACTGAGAGGAGGGGCCGTGGATGAAAAGTCCACAGGAGAGGCCAAATACATGAAAAGAAAAAAAAATCCCAGATCCTGTTTATCCTAATGTAATTTGGCGAGATAACACCAGCCGTAATTTAACAGCCCAAATGAACGCTTAACAATATTATTCTTAGCTGGGTAATACAAGAGGTTAAAATATTTCGGACAAAAATTACACTTTCATATTTAAAGATATGAAGTCGGAAATTTTAGACAAAAATAAAAAAAACCCAGCAAAAAGACTTTAAAAAGAATTAAAAGAGTAACGAAGATAACGAAGAAATAATATGAGGCAAAATATGGGAAAATATGACATGAGTTTCAACAAGTCTATTAAGTGGGCGAAGGTTGCAATGATTGACGTGTTGAAGGAGTGACATGGGGAAAAAGAGTGAAAGTCGAGGATTAATTTCTTTGGACCAAAACTAAAACTATCGTAAAGAAGGAGTGATCTATTGTGTGTTAATTTGCAAATTACATGATTAGACATAATTTGTTTAATATGTGTGATTACATAAAAATTCTATACATGGTCAATGGATTATGGTTTACTTTACTGTTAGGGTTAAGGTTAAAATTTAGGGTTAGAGATAGGGTATCCGTGATAAAGGGTTCATAAAGCAAGACTATTGCACATATCTAGAGATAGAATGAATGCTTTATTTGATTGCTCACTTGGAACTGTCACTTGGTATGCCACTCCTTTGATGTATATTTATCTATCTATCTATCTATCTATCTATCTATCTATCTATCTATCTATCTATCTATCTATCTATCTATCTATCTATCTATCTATCTATCTATCTATCTATCTATCTGTCTGTCTGTTTGTTTACTTTGTACATTACTTTAAACTCTGTTGTTGCAAGCACTGAATGTTTTGTCTTGTCTCCTTCCTCATATACCTTTCGCTGTTGAGGGGACAAATAGACGTCTTGATAGGGCTCGACGATTTGCTTCAGATAATGAGATATTTAATGCTTTGTATTTATATCATGCCTTGTTATTATCATGATGATACATGTTGATGTCCTGTGTATGTAATGTCTGCGGTCGCGTCACTATGATATATGTAGAGAGTGTTAATAAATGTGTGTAAATTGATTTGCTGACTTGGTAATATGTAGTTCATAGTGAGGTGATGTACGAATGTGTGTAAGATGCTGAATTAACTGGCATGCAGTATCCTTGGAGGGGAGAATCTGGGTTGACAGTCAGGGGGGTCGCGAGATCTTGGCCACGCAGTACGGTAGTACCTGCCAAGGGAATGCCTGAAACAGCTGGGTTGATCTATTTTTTCCCAATCTATCTATAAAAATGTAGATTTAGCACCAGCTAAGTTTACACTTTCGTTAAATTTCTCAGTAAGAACAATGAAGTTACCTTAAGAAGATAATCTTAAGAAGATAATCAGTTTTAACTCGTGAGATTTCTTAAGCTTTATTTCTGGCCGAGAACTGCGATGCACTTCTTTTCAGAAGCTTCTCGTTCGTGTAAGTTAAGAGTTCAAGCTTCCAATTCTTTCTCGTTATTCGACAAGTATAACTCTAGTTCCTCATTTCTCAATAAATCCACAACCCTGGGCCTTTTAAATCGGCCTTGCAGATAATGCAAGATGAGATAAGAGGCAACATCAGAACCTTAATACAGTGAAAAATTCTCATGAGCTGGTGCCAAGTTTGAAATCACTGGACAAACGTTTTCGATTATTCTCTTGTTTCTGTTTCGTTCAGCTATATCCTCGGGAAACGACATGGCTTCATCAAATGAATAAAATCTTGGGAAATCCGAGCAAAAGAAAAATGTCCAATACAAATATGAGGAAGAGTTGTTGGCCCCAGGCAAAATTAATGGAATGTCAGAAAATCTATTTCTTCTCAAAGAAATTCTGATAGACAAAGACAGTTTTTCTGTGACATGCAGATTTTGGTTCGGGGAAAGCTGAAAAATAAATAATTTACACTGCACAAGATGCACAGTTCACAAAGCTGAGCTCGTGTTTCTCACATTGCCGTTAATTCACCAGGATGGGCGATGGCGCAGTATTCAAGCTGAATGAGATAGCAGGTCAGTGATCACTGCTTGCGCCCGAGTTGGCAAACCAAAGTCAATGAAGAGGCTGTTCTACTTTAAAGAGCTGCCTCTTGAAAGCAGACAAAAAAACCTGGCCGGGTGAGCAAGCATTGAAATGGAAAAGTGAACCTGATCCCAAAAATATGCGATGCCGAAGAAGGACGTGTCGGGCAGAATGTGCAGATAGCACAGTTTAGCAGCCGATCGTCACATTGCCCAACTAACGCCTTTTTTAAGGCAAACGCAGGAGTAGTTTATTATAATTTTGTGCAAGTCTTCCCAAGGAATATGGTGCTCAAAGAACCTGCCATCCGCCCAGTGTCTTGCTTTAATGTTGCACCTACCACATCGGTTTCCAGCCCCACCCCTTGGTGTTGTCCAACTATATGTTCACAATCGTCTTATTCTTTTCCCCTCTAGTACAGATTCATAACATTATCACTAGTAGCAGCCATAAGGCTACTAGTGATTATTGTTAGGATCTAACATTTTTCATTCTTTTCCAAATCTCCGTTGTTTCAGTGGTTTTCTGTTGTTCTCTCAGTCCACTAAATGCGGTCACTTCCAACGGTACTATTTTGTTATTTCCATTTGTGGCAAAATACGAACATAATTTTTTATACATATTTTAAGTTCTCATGATGCACAATATTTTGCATAAAAACAGTATCCACACGGTCAAAAGTACATTTTATGCTACGTCACGCTCGTTTATGATATCGAAAGATGAACTTGAGTTATGTATTACAAAATCTTCTGTTTCTTCTCTTTTCACTCTTTTGTATTCAAATTTTCTAATGTTTGCTCACTTCAAGATTTCAGCGTACATCCTCTACCTTACAAAGACATCCTTCGAATTTAAAAATGTCCCGACTCATTCCTCCCTGTCCCCCCCCCCCCCCCCCCCCATCATTTCCTTCAAAATTGCATTGTTCTTGGTATCGCTTCATTTTCTTCTTTGGCTAGCCATAAAATGCATTGTGATGGAAAATCCTCGAGTATCGGTGAATGAAACAGCCGCGGCTCTGAATTTTAATCGTTGTTTCGCACGCCACAGCACCCACGTTTCCATCACAACCCGATCAACTCCTGCAGTCGCATCTGGTCTTCACTACCAATGTGTGACCAACATGCAGGAGGAGAATTAGACACAGAACTGGGGGTCATTTCTAAACTTCTTTCTCCGCTCATAAACTTGCTGCAATGACAGACGTGAATCGCCGTATTGCAGCCTTCATTCGCTTATTAATTTTCGCAGATTTCAAATCGTCACTGCATTTTAAAAAAAAAAATGGATGATGAACTCTCTTGCTCTTTCGTGCATGTTTCTGGAGGAGCAACCATCTTTACGAGTCTACTATGACGTCATCTAGTTCGGTAACACTGTGCTGCCACCTGCTCGACCTTCCTTATGCCGTTAGTTACGATGTTGTTAGCTGACATAACGAAAGGACTGTGTTTAGAATTTCTACTGCAATATTTTTTTCAAAGTGTATCACTCTCATATATTACTCATGTTCTTTTGATGTTTCTTGCACTTAGACAATATTAATTATGCTTTTAAAAAACTTTATTTTAAATCATTCCCTTCCTTTATCAATGTGGTTTTATAATCTTCCACAAACCGTTTTCCGCTAATTTAATGTTTACTGACATATTTATTTTTACGTATCCTGGTTGCATGATATTTCCTTTATTTTGTTGTGCGCCTACAGACCTTTTCACCCAAATTAATGTTTTCATCTTTACGTTTGTCGTTCGTTTATTATCTTCCTGGAGTCTTCCTTTAGTTTGTGCAGGTGATTTCCTTTACTTTTTAACATTACAACTAAAAAAAACAGTTTGTAAATTTAAAAAAAAATGTCTGGAAAATTGACTCTCCTGCGCTTGTATTTCAACAGATGATAACAAATATCAACGATAAAGCTGGTAAATTGACAATGAGAAACCCCAGATACATATCAGATGAGCTTCCTTCCCCAGCTGTAAATATAATATTTCTTTACATAAACCGGGGCTGTTAAGTTAGGGGAAATAAAACAAGATTGTAAAGATATCACATAAATGTGATTTCTAAAGAGAATGAATGCTAGCATAAAAGAATCAGACAGGGATAACAAGATGCACACGAAAGATATACTGAGCACTGAGAGGAGGGGCCGTGGATGAAAAGTCCACAGGAGAGGCCAAATACACGAAAAGAAAAAAAATCCCAGATCCTGTTTATCCTAATGTAATTTGGCGAGATAACACCAGCCGTAATTTAACAGCCCAAATGAACGCTTAACAATATTATTCTTAGCTGGGTAATACAAGAGGTTAAAATATTTCGGACAAAAATTACACTTTCATATTTAAAGATATGAAGTCGGAAATTTTAGACAAAAATAAAAAAAAACCAGCAAAAAGACTTTAAAAAGAATTAAAAGAGTAACGAAGATAACGAAGAAATAATATGAGGCAAAATATGGGAAAATATGACATGAGTTTCAACAAGTCTATTAAGTGGGCGAAGGTTGCAATGATTGACGTGTTGAAGGAGTGACATGGGGAAAAAGAGTGAAAGTCGAGGATTAATTTCTTTGGACCAAAACTAAAACTATCGTAAAGAAGGAGTGATCTATTCTGTGTTAATTTGCAAATTACATGATTAGACATAATTTGTTTAATATGTGTGATTACATAAAAATTCTATACATGGTCAATGGATTATGGTTTACTTTACTGTTAGGGTTAAGGTTAAAATTTAGGGTTAGAGATAGGGTATCCGTGATAAAGAGCTCATAAAGCAAGACTACTGCACAGATCTAGAGATAGAATGAATGCTTTATTTGATTGCTCACTTTGAACTGTCACTTGGTATGCCACTCCTTTGATGTACATTTATCTTATCTATCTATCTATCTATCTATCTATCTATCTATCTATCTATCTATCTATCTATCTATCTATCTATCTATCTATCTATCTATCTATCTATCTATCTATCTATCTATCTATCTATCTATCTATCTGTTTGTTTGTTTACTTTGTACATTACTTTAAACTCTGTTGTTGCAAGCACTGAATGTTTTGTCTTGTCTCCTTCTTCATATACCTTTCGCTGTTGAGGGGACAAATAGACGTCTTGATAGGGCTCGACGATTTGCTTCAGATAATGAGATATTTAATGCTTCTGTAATTTCCTCTCTCCATCTCCTGCGTGGGTGGCCTCTTCCTCTGTTACCTACAAATTTTAGTGTGAATGTTTTCTGTGATGTACTGTCTGGTGGTAACTGTGTAACATGGCCAAACCATTTGATTTGCTGTTTCTAGTTATAGTGTAATACTAGTGTTACTCCGAACTTTGCCCTGATGGTGTCATTTCCTATTTGGCTCACTTTGTCACATTTCGTATTCTCTTTAAACATCTCATTTCTGTCGTGATGATTTTTCTGTTTTTTTTTACTTTAGTTTCCATCTTTGACACCGATAGCATAGAACTGGAAGGAAACTTATGTTGTACAGTGTTCTTTTTGTTTTAGTTGTGATATATTGTTTTTCAGTAAAGGAGTCATTTCTCCAATGGTCTGATTTGCTTTATTGCATGTGTTCCCAATCTTATCGTCAAATGTCCCCGAGGATGACATTATGCTACCTAGGTATTTGCTACCTAAGGCAACTGAAATATATGTCAATGAGGAAAAACTGGAAGAGGTGGAGAGTTTTGAATATATTGATCGTCAGCAAAAATGAATTCATTTATTGTCCACATATTGTGTATGTTTTCTGGAAGATGGTGTGGGTTTTTCGGAATTCTTTCTGGGTTTGGGCTGTTGGGCAATTTTGTAGTGGCGTTTTTACTATGTATATTAGCTTCTTTGCAAATGATCTTCTTCTTTGCAAATGATGTCAATCTATGTTATGAACAGTAAGGGAGACAGTTCACAGTCTTGCCTCACTCTAGATTTTATGATAAATGGTTCGGAGTGTCCTGCATTTATTCCAACTGTACACTGTCTGTTTCCATACAGGTCTTTGTATCTTATTTTTCTGTTAGTTGACTTATGGAAAAGATGGCATATGTACAGCTTCTATTTTTTTCTAAATCCCATCTGAGTTTCATTTAACTATGGTTCAATCACTGATCGCAGTATGTTCTCTGGGATCTTGCAGAACATTTTTCCATTATGGCTTAGCAATGAGATGCCTCTGTATTGGTTGCTGCCTTTTTTTTTTTCGATATTGGAATAATTTCAACCTTTCTTCAGTCCTGTGGTGTTTCTTGTTTTTCCCATAGCACATTATAGAGTCCGTGAAGCCAAGCTATTCCAAATCGCACATTTGATTTGGATATTCCACCACATCCTGGAGCGTTGATCATTGGGGCCTTTCCGATGGCTTAACTGATTTCAGCTTGTAGTATGTCTGGTTCCATTTCTATGGGGCCACCTGTGTTATTATCAATGGTTAGGCTCGCCTCGGTTGTTATATTGAGTAACTTGTCGAAGTACTGTCTCCATCACTGTACTACCCTCTCTGGTTGGCATATTGGATCACCATTAATGTCGTTCATAATCTTAATTGGGTCGAAGTGCTCTGCCCGCTTTCTCATTGCACTGAACTTTTTTATAAAAGATTTTCGTAGCTTCTTTGTGATTGTTGTTTAATACTTCACTGTATTCCTGCCATGATTTTTCCTTTGCCTCTTTTATTACCCGCTTGAGTGTCTTCTTGCAATTCTATATTCAGTGTGTCATCCATTCTTTATATTTATTTTTCTTTTCTTTTACAGCCTCTTTCACTCCATCATTCCAACATGCTGTTATTTTCATTTCTCTACCTCCTTTTTTTCATAATATCACGTGTATCCTTTGCTGCTCTCAAAATGCTGTCTTTGATCCAGGCCCATTCCTTTTCCACCGACGTTGTTTCCGGTGGTAAGTTTATAAATAACTCTCTTATTTTCTTTTCATATTATTCTTTCACATTCTCTTCCTTGAGCCTTCTTAGTTTTATTGTTTCACTTTTCTTCTTGGTAGTTCTGTTACGGCTTTTTCTGCGTGCTCTGATGACTGCTACTACTGCTTTGTGGTCCGTGCTTTAACTCAAGTTGGGTATTGCTGGTGCATCAATGACCGACCTTTTCTTGTTGTTCCTTGCTAGTATGAAATCAGTTTGGCTTATGCATATCAAATCATTCTGTTTGTACCAAGGATATATTTGGGACTCTTTGTGTTTAAAGAATGTGTTTGTGATAAAAAGATCATGCTGGCTGCACAGTTCTAGGAGTCAGCTACCATTTTCATCTCTAACTCACTGCTGATCACCGAAGGTACACAAGGGGACTACCATATCTGCTCTTCCTGTTCCCAGTCTTGCACTGAAGTCCCTCATGATTATAATATTTTCCTATTTACATACACTGCTTAGTGTATCATGGAAGTTATAAAAAGATCGTCACATTCTTTCTCCGTGTCTGGTGCATTGTAAGGGGCACATATTTGGACATAGGTTGTGGTCTCCTCATTTTCTTTTATTTTGACAGTTATAATTCTTTATTATATTGTTTCCAGGATTTTGCCGGCAGTCTTTGGTTCTATGATCATTCCGACACCCTGTTTTGATCTTTCTTGCTCACTCACGCAGGAGTATAAGAATACATAGTTTTGGTGTATTTGGTTACTGCCTTTACCTCTGAGTGTGGTGTCTGCAGCTCCCATCATCTTTATTTTTCTCCTTTTCGTTCCCTCCACTAATTCCTCCTTTTATCATTTATGCCAGATATGTTGATAATACATATCATTTATGCGCCACATATGTTAATAGCAGATACTGTAAGAATCTCTTTTCTATCTCTTTGAAGTTTAACGTTTCCGAGTAATTTTCTGTTTATATCAGTCCATGTATTCTTCCTGTGTTTTATATGAGCGGCAAAGAGATCCACCGCCGGCTTGATAGGGCAGTCGCGGTTTGAGGGCAGAATTTAATCCAGAGGAGCCCATCTCCCTGAGCGGGACATAAATGTCAGCCTGAGATTTTTTATGCTGTGTCGTGATGTCACAGCACATGAATCAAGCTTGCTCGCCTCCATTTGACACCGTGTAAGTCATTTTGCATTCCTTACCACAAACAACTGAGCAACTGAAGGTAAACGATATAATTTTATACTGAATTCCCCTGCTGCATAGCAGTTTTTTTAGTTACTTATTAATGTGCAATAGGTCGAGAGGAAAATGCGTTGCATATATTACTGTATTGTGCTGTGGGTCGGAGCGAAACGCAGCTTTGTTATTTCAGCTGTGTTATTTCAGTTTTTGCTATTTCAGTCTTAATCATGCTTGTTAAATACATAACATTAACTATCTTATGTAGGATGTCTGGAATAGAGTATGATAAAGGGCAGAATGTCAGATTGACAGTTCATCATAACTTTTGTGAATCCATTTTAGGTATAACGTGTTTATTAAATATTGTGATATTGCACTTTTTTTTTCTATCCAAGTACTTACTGGGCAGCAAAATTTTCTGTTGTAAAGCAACAGCAACAAATGCGACCTGGCAGTTCACTGATAATGTAAAGTCGGCGTTTTAATTATTTTTAAGTATAAATGCCGCACAAAAACAAAAAAAAAATTCTCAAGGGCCTTCCAGTTGTTGGAAAGAAGTTATATTTTGGTGAAATATTATTATGAGGCAACCGTGTCTTTGACATGAACCTCCTAGGGCAGGTCTTGCTAAAACTTAGCACTTTAATCGTTTTTCCCCGCTTCACGAGCTCGCTGTTGGCAAATCAAGCTACAATAAAGTTGATCAGAATTCAGAATCAGTCTGCCATTTAAAAAAAAAAGTTATTTAAAATTTGACGTTGAATGTTTCAGCAGCATTCTGAATTTGACCATTTCAGCCCTTAAAAAACCAGTTTCAGAACTGAAATTTGGAAATCAGCTCATGATTTATTCACTGTTTTGTCGAAAGCGGAAAATCTGGTAACGCATTTGTGATAACATGATTCTAATGCTCCAATGCTTGTTGGCTTTCGTTCTAAGAGAGTTAATACGTTGTTTATAAATTCTGAACTTTTTTTGTGTGGTCTACTACCAAGATTCATTCATTGAAAAATTAACGAGAACGAGAAAAGGAAAGATAAATGAAAGAGACGAGTTATTACAATTCTATATGGGACTCTCCCTATTCTATTAGATATATTTTTCTAGTCACTGGGACGACTAATGCACTTTGGCAATATCTTCACGCGCAACATAACCGCCCTCAAAAAGCGACTTGACAACTCATTTAAAAATCTCATGCATCACTGTCTTCTTTCGATATATCCGCTTGACTGCCTTTTTTTTCAAAACGGGCAAATTTAATCACTTTCTTAAAGCCATATCTTTACAAGAAGAAGAAAGAAACCGGGAATGTAAGCTTACATTGTATATCTCACGTCATAGTCCGATATCCGTCAACTGAGTGGAGAAATGAAAAGAAAGTATAAATAACTTCAAGGACGCTGTCGAGTCTTTCAGTTTGGAACAACTGAACGAGATGCTAAAACAACAAAGTTGTATCGAAATTGAAATATGAGTTTGAAAACGTCAGAATAATTCCAGAATTTCCACTGATATGGAGTATAGTATTAGTTAGAGCTATTTTTTTTATATAGTAACTCTCAAGCAAAAAAGAAACTGTATTTATCCGGCATCTACCAGTCCCCGCGGGTGCCGGTTAACTGAGAGTCTGCTGTACAGTGAGAACGAAGCATAAAATGTTGGCTTGGAAGCGAAGATCGTAGTTAGTCCCCAGTGTAAGTTAGGTAATTATCGTGTAGTAAAATTGCCAGCAATTTTCTTGCTATCAACGCTAAAATGAGAGCAATAAACAGAGATATTGCACCAGACATAACAAATAAAATGCAGCATAAATCGATTCTAAAAGCACTGGATTTATATTGACGTAATTGTCTACTGAAAAAAAAAATGTCCAGAATGGAAGTTTAAAAAAAAAACACGAAGTCAAAAGTTGCAGAAATGACTTATGAACTGAAAAAAAGCTTATAGATTGATTATTTGGAACTACAAGCTGGAGATTCTTTGTTTGAGGAAGACCACGTGGGCAATCCACGTCCCTTAGAAGAACAGATGTTTACAAATGCCCAAACATTCATTTAGTGGTCATGGTATCAAAAGTTCATCCGCCAGAAACCATTATTGATTCATTCTCTCGGCACTTCAGTATTGGTCTGTACTCACATACAAATATTTGCAGTTCATAATCCACATTTCTTCATACTAGGTACCCTCTCGCAGTCCGAAAAAAAGGTAAGCATGGCCAGAAGTACAGATTCCATTGGTTTTAAAAAAATTTTATTATTGGTATTTCAAAATTTTCTGTCTGTTTAAACTAGCCAGCTTCAAGCAAGTTTTATACGGCGAACACGTGGAGGGAAAACAGGTGACCAAAAAAATGAGACATGAAGATATCATTGATCATCATCAAATCATTGTTCATCGTGAACGAAAACTGAGAAGAAGTGAAAACAAGATCGAATCGCGTGGAGAGGGACTCTCTTTATGTACACAACAGCATTATTTTAGCAGGAGAGAAGGCCAGATAATTCCAGACCTTCTATTGTCGCCTTTTTTCCTGTATGTAGTTGTTTCATCGGCTACCACCACGTAGAACGTGGGCCTTTTATGCCAAACAGGCACAAGGGGATGTGGTGTTAGTGCCCATATTTTCTTGACCTGTCGGCCCACTAGAAGGTGAAGTGGTCAGCATCACGCCTGGCTGCCTTTCCTTCCCCAGCTCCAGAAGAAGTCGGCTACCCTTTTCTGGGAATGAATGACTGGGACACCTGTCATATTCTAGTATTAAACTAGCAGGAATTAATATAGACAAGGAATATGAGTATAGACCAGGAAACAATGTAGAACTGGAAGCATTGATATAGGCCGGAAATATGAATATAGAGCGGGAATCTATTTATCCATCCATCCATTCTTCCATCCATCCATCCATCCATCCATCCATCCATCCATCCATCCATCCATCCATCCATCCATCCATCCATCCATCCATCCATCCATCCATCCATATCTATATATATATATAAACCATGAAACTTGAATGTAGACCAGAAAATAGGAATATAGACCATTAAACATTAATATAGAAAAGGAAACACCATATACCCGGAAACATTGAATACAGACCTGAAACCTGAATATAGAGCAGGAAACATGAATATAAACCAGGAGTGTAGATCATGAGGTATGTATATACGGGCCACGCCCTTATGAATATAGAAAAAGGAATAAACATCATATTTAAAGAACAGAAATGATGTATAACGGGAAAGATGCAGAAAATGTCAGCTTAGAAGCCAAGATAATAAGTAGGTGCCCTGTGTGAAGTCATCAACGAAGACTGGAAAGAAATAATGATGAAAAATCGCATCACGTGGAGAGAGACTCTTCCTAAGGGTACAGCATTATTTTAGTAGGAGACAGTCCAAATTTAAGGAGATTGGTCTTCATGAAACAAACATTGCTAGCTCTTACTATGTCTTAATACGCAAATCCAACATTCGTAGAATCGGACCATGAGAGAACAAACTAGGAAAAAACAAAGTAGGAACAGCTTTATTACTTAACGAGTACACAGTTGTGACGTTTCGGCCTCAGCCTTAATCATACAAAAACAAACAGAACAAAGAAATAGAGAGAGGAGATAAAGTATACAATAAAGTATAGAAGTATAGATATTTTTCCTGGTTTATACATTTTGATATCGCAGCTTTAATGCAGTGGCTCCGTGTATAGTTATGTACTTGTACACTAATTATTGTGCGGACCATGAGAGGAGCTGTTCAGCGAAGCGGTGCTTTGCAAAAATATAATACAGGCATCTGTTTCAAACACGTCTTCTAAAACGAAAAAAATGCCATTATGATAAATTTCATACATAACCTGTAAATTATTTGTGCTAGAAGACAAGGGCAGATTGAAAATCAGCATCTTGAATGGAGTATTCCCATCGTTTAAGCTGTAAACGAGTTGTGACACATCAAACAAACATGAATAGATATTAATATCGCGTATTTTCCCCTTTCAGTAATCTCCCCATTTCTAAAGGAAATATCCTACAGGCTTGACGGGACATTTTGCTACTGCTAGAGGGACATTAATGGACTTACAAGAGACTGGCCTGAACTCGTTTTGCTCTTAACAGGTCAAAGATGACAGCTGAAGAAGGTTAATGTAAGACGTTTGGCATATTATGTAGATATTCTGGGTTTTTCCCTTGTACCCAGGGCTTTCCCAGAACTGTCCCTACTGCAGAACTGAGAGGAGGAAGTTATAAAAGTGAGTGTGCCAGATGTAAGAAGGAAAGAAAAAGAAAGAAGGAAAAAGAGAGAAATAAAAAAATTAACCTGACAGTTCAGCTGAAAGTTTTCACTGGTTAAGAGTTTCGAAGCAAACTTCCAGCCTAAACTTGTTGTAAACTCTTGTGCCTGCGTTTGGAAATGGCTTCTCCTCTGTCATGAGGTGATTAAGCTTGCAAGTTTCAGCATTAACTCTTTTCACTCCTGAATTTATTTCTAATCTCTGTCAGAATAAATGTTGATGAGAAATTTCGGTAGATGGAAGAAAATTACTCTATAATGTAAAAATATGTCTTGAGATAGAAATGTAAAAAAGGTAGAATTCCCGTTTCCACGCCATTAATGCATATTGGGGAATACGATATTAGGCCGGTATTTTCCATGACCTTCGGCACATGAAAGTGTGATGTGGTCAGTATCACGTCTGGCCGCTTTACCTTCCCAGATTTCTCTGGTACCCATTTTTTGTTCGCTCGGTTTACTAATCAGGTGGTACCGGGTTCAGTCCCAGCAGTGGGATTTTTTCTGGTACACACCAAGAAGGCCCCCGGGGTTCACCCAGCCTCTAAAAATGAGATAGAAATGTACTACTTCTCATTTTATTTTAATTTTGCTTAAATTTTGCTCCGAGCCATAAATTTTGCTCTGACCACTAATTAACGTTAATTTTGCAAGATCTGCCAGCAGTGCCAGTGTTACTTTGAAGAGAAAAGAGTTAATGTTTGTATTTGTAAGCCTCGGTATTAAAAGCCTTAGGGGAAACAACTTTGTATGAAGAGATCATCATAATCAGCATCTCGTATCATATCCCCAAGGAAGGCTGGATGCAGTGAGTCTCTAGTCCGTTCTGTCACGTGTCTTCGTAGCGCACTCGACCAACCTGGTTCCTGTCCATTTCTTGATGTTGTTCACCCACCCAAGTCGCTGTCGTCCTCTTATTCTCTTCCATTCGATCTTGTCCTCAGGAAGTCTCCAGTACAGTATTATGCCTCTTGACGTGCCCAAATAAATGAAGAGCTATATTTCGATAAATGGTTTGTTGGAGAAGAGCCTTTTCGCATCGAGGAATCTTCCAAAAGAAATAACATGATTAGTGTCTCCTGCTTGTAAAAGATGGCGCCTGAGTAGTGAAGTGGTTAGTGAACTAGTTTCTCATGGTGAAGGTCGATAAACCGAGTATACCCAGAGAAGCCCTAGTATTTCATTTGTGAAATTGGGTACCTGGTCTTTCTGGAGCCGGGTGAAGGAAATACGGCCTGACATGATGACGACCATACAACATTTTCATGTGCCAGCAGGTAGTTGAAATTATCGAAAATCTTGGTCATATTATCAGTTATTGTTTTTCTTAGCTGTTGTTTATATTCATTAACGCTAGTAATAACGACAATATTAAAATATTAAAAACCATATTCCTTCCAAACATCAACTGAAACTCATTGCAGATGAGACACTCCATGAACTAAATAAACGAGAAAGAAAAAGAAAATCATAGATTCCCCACACGATCATAAGAAACCAATAATGCTCGAACATTCAGCATGTATCCTGCACAAAAGAAACATTTTCTGTAACATATTCCATAACAAAAGTTCCGAATGAAGTTCTGCCCGCAAGAAACATTATACATGAGGTCACGGCATTAATTACAGGCAAGAATCACGGCCCATTTTGCCGTGCGGAAACATTTTGATCTTCAACAAGCAATTCAAGAGGGAAGGAAAGTTCCACAGCGATAATATCACGAGAAAGGGCCAATAATTTGTGGGGTAATGAGGATCCTTTTCCAAAAGTTGCATTCGGAGAATTGCCTCGACGCTGGAACCTTTAGATTGGTCTGAGTGTTTTGTCAAAAGCCACCATTTATGGCGCGTTTGGAAAGGAAAATATCAAAAGCATATGCGAAGAGTTGTTCTGGACATAATAATAATAATAATGTTGAAAAAGCTATAAAGACTCAAGCGATGATGAAGGAAATAAAATCTACTAGATAAACTATGGACAGAAATGCCCATTTTCTGTTCACCTTACAAAGTGTGTTGGAACTCTAGATGCTTCATTTTTTCAACCTCTTTTTTGCTTGAAACACGCATGACCCCCGTCATTACGGTGACTCCATCATGCTGGCCATAAATATGTCCCATTAACAGTTATGTTCTAGGACTCGTGTGCCGGCTAGCAGAGTACTCCAGTCAAATAGCTGTGAAAATGGAGACTTGGCACGACAGAGCTGGGAGGTGGGGTGGAACCTTCAGATAAAGGACTCTGGACGCCTGCAAGACTATTGGTTTACTTTGATTTACAGCTAAGAAGCATCATTATATTTGGTTTACTTTGATTTACAGCTAACAAGCATCATTATGTTTGGTTTACAGTTAAGAAGCATCATTATGTTTGGTTTACTTTGATTTACAGCTAACAAGCATCATTATGTTTGGTTTACTTTGATTTACAGCTAACAAGCATCATTATGTTTGGTTTACAGTTAAGAAGCATCATTATGTTTGGTTTACAGCTAATAAGCATCATTATGTTTGATTTACAACTAAGAAGCATCGTTATGTTTGATTTACAGCTGAGAAGCATCATTATGTTTGATTTACAGCTAAGAAGCATCATTATGTTTGATTTACAGCTAAGAAGCATCATTATGTTTGATTTACAGCTAAGAAGCATCATTATGTTTGATTTACAGCTAAGAAGCATCGTTGTGTTTGGTTTACTTTGATTTACAGCTAAGAAGCATCATTATGTTTGGTTTACTCTGATTTACAGCTAAGAAGCATCATTATGTTTGGTTTACTCTGATTTACAGCTAAGAAGCAAAATTATGTTTGGTATACAGCTTAAAAAAACATCATTTTTTTCACTTTTTTTGCTTTACTTTGTTTTCACAGCTAAGATATATAACAGGAAGAGAACTCAACTCCGACTTCTCTAAAACTCACAGGAAATTAAAGTGAAGTAGGTGCTTAGTTTAACTTAATACCAAAGGTAGCCTGTTATGTTTTTCGTAGTGACTTTCTGCACACTGTATACAGAAAGGTTCATACCAAAGACCTCCAGTTTTTTAATACTGATTTCCTGAAGACAATATCTGAACACTGTGTACGGAAAACGATAAGATCAAAGACAACCAGTTTTGTCACTGCCACACTGCATACAAATAATAAAATTCATTATAACGTCCTTGTTGAGATTAAGTTATTAATCATTTATATTTTATCAGGAATAGAAGGCACTTCGGAAGAAGTTTGGGAGAAATGATTAATTCATGCATGTATCAGAAACGTGGAGTACAACAAAGAAAGATGAACAACAATTGCAGATCTTTGAGAACAAGATCCTAAGAAGAATCTTTGGGCCCACAAAGGATACCAACAGTGGAGAATGGAGAGCTAGAAAGAACACTGAACTGAGCAGCTTATTTAAATCTCAACGAATTATAAATGTCTTGAAACTGAACAGGTTATGCTGTCTGGGTCATGTAGAAAGAATGGAAGAGAATAGACAAACGAAAATTATCTACGCACAAGAGATGAGGGAAACAAGATAAAGGGGTAGACTAAAACGGAGATGGAAAGACAACATGGAAGAAGATATAAAATAAATTGGTGTCACCAGCTGGAGAGAGAGAAGATTAGGAATAGAGAGGAATGGATGCGAACTTTATCTGCAGCAATGAACCTTAATGGCATGGAAAGCTGAATAAGAAGAAGAAGGGGAGGAGGAGGAGGACGAAGAAGAAGAGGAAGAGGAAAAAGAAGCGGAAGAGGAAGAAGAAGAGGAGGAAGAAAAAAGAAGAAGAAGAAGAAGAAGAAGAAGAAAAACAACATTATAATAAATTAGTTACTTGTAGGAAATACATAGGGCACTGGTTCTAAGGACTGCAAACGCGCCACAAACAGCCTCTGGCAGTCAAGTCCAGCTCCTGGCCTTCCCGTGGCAGAACTGTTTAAACTGACAGGAGAAGGGGCGAGGGCGGATATCTGGCGCCTGAAAACCAGTTACTTAGGGTAGATGAGTGTCACGTTTGGTAGCTCATCTGCCGCTGTTGGCGAGATCTTCAGCTGCCGTGCGTGGAGTGGTGCTCTTCCCGGCCAATGAAGAAATTTGCAAATGAGGTTGCCGCGCAGCATCACTGCGGAAAAGGTGGTTGAAAGAATAAAGCGAAGCAAACAGTCAAATCACGGCACCTCTGGTCTGGAGGTCGGTCACGTCCTGAGTGCAGTCATATCGTGTGAAATGCATGAACCGGTTTGTCCCAGAGGTTAAGTCACTGCTGGCTTGACTTTTCAAATGCCGCGCGTGGAGTGAAGCTCCTCCCGGTTAAGGAAGTAAATGCGGAAATAAAGGTTGCTGTGCGGCGCCGATGGGAAAAGGTGGTGGAAAGTGAAGTTTAACCTGGTATGTCCAGTAGTATCGCTACGAGAGCTATACCACGGCACCTCTGCTCTAGAGGCCGCTTACGTCCGAAATACACCTACACTGGTGAAATATGCCTAAACCGGCACACACCAGGGGTGGAACTCGATGGCTAGACATGTCATGCCACCTCCGCTCTAGAGGTCGGTAACGCCTGATAAACACCCATACTGGTGAATTTTGCCTAAACCGGCTCATACCAGGGGTGAATCTTGAAGGCTATGAATGTCACAGTACCTCTGCCCTAGAGGTCGGTCCCGTCCCAAACATGCCCATACTGGGAAATGCCTAAACCGGCTCAACCCAGGGGTAGAAGTCACTAGTGGCGAGGATTCGTCCTCCTGGACAAAAGCTCCATCCTGGTCACAACTAGGAAGGGTAGCGGCCACGACCGCAAAATGCTGAAGTCGGAGACACTGGACCAGGGAAGTCTAGATAGGCAACCACCTCTCACCCGGCGGGGATGTCTGCGTATCCTAATCACGCTGAGGTTTTCCGGTGAGAAAGTCCAACCCTGGACTGGATGGGCAACCACCTCTCACCCGGCGGTGATACACGGGTATCTCATAACACGTCGAGGTTTTCCGGTGAGAAAGTCCAACTCTGTCCTGGGTGGGCTAACGCCTCTCACCCAGCGGGGATGCACTGATATTCCAAACACGTCGAGGTCTTCCGGTGAGAAAGTCCAACCCTAGACCAAACTGGTGCAATGAAAACCACGGTGTCACGCAATCCCGCTTCCGAGACCCACCAAGAATACAGGCTAAAGCACAGTGATACTCTGAACCCCTTGTGGTCCTTCGTGGAACTCATGTGGTCTATTTTTGGACCACACAGGGGACCACCGGACCTAACGAGGACCACATGTGTGAATTCAGTAGGTTCACAGTGCGGTTTTTGGTGGTAGAAGTGAACGAAGAAGAAGAAGAAGACATAGGGCACTTTAAACGGTATCTCTATCCTTGTACATATTATTAACATAGAAGTTATTAATTTGTTAACTGTAAGAGAGCTTTTGAATGGTTGTGTAAATGTATACAATTTGTTGATATGTAATATATGGTCCTTCTAATAAACTATTATGTTTAAGACTCAAGAAGGTCCATGCTTATGAAGCATCTTTATTTATGGTTTAAACTGGTTTACTTTGGGTTACATCTAAGAACCATCATTATTTTTTGTTTACCTTAAGTTTGCTTTGAGTTACAGCTAAGAAGCATAATTACTTTTTGGCTTACTTTGGTTTACAGCTAAGAACCATCGTTACTTTTGGTCTAGTTCTCTCGTTCTATGTGCTATCGACTGTTGAAAGACTATTTTTTTCTATTTGATTTTAACAGACAAACAGACAGGCAGGCAGACAGGCAGACAGACAGATAAACTGGTAATATTGTCAAATAGGTGCGCAGTTTTTAAACCCTATCTCCTTTTCCAGTCTGCAATTTCGTATAATAATCGTCTCTAAGAATAAAAAAAAAATCATTGCTTGGTTAGTAGCGTCCATAAAAGAATGTAGTTTGAAAATGTGTCTATTTTGTTTCCTGTTTTGAATTTTCCAAGAGTTCACCGAGGATATAGTCGAGATCAGGAACTGTGGTGCTGTTCTCCCGTGAATAAAAGAAATTGTTTCCTATCTCTAAATACGAATAAAATATTATTATTTTTAAAGCTCACACTGAACAGAAATTCGTATGAATCTTCGAATTTTCTTACTAGAAGAAATGAAATTTGAAAAAAAGAAGCTACTCATAGTAATATCATCGATGTAAAGCGCAACATACGTCTTAGAAAAAAAGCAATCCTTTAACTCAAACCTGTTTCATTATTTACCTGCTTGTAATTATATGCCTCCATAGAATAACCAGCACTCTCTCAACACATGACTCGCCAGTCATCAAATACTAAAATGACATAGTTCGAAAAGTACCTTGTTAGATATTGTTAGAAATTGTTTTAATGTTTGTTAAAAAGCATATGTTAGAAAATCTGTACTGACAATGTATTTTTGTTTATATGCATGTCTGAGTGTGCGCGCCTATGAATGTGTGAATGCTATTTTGTTAGGTTAATTACTTCTTCTCTTTTACTTTGAATGTACTAGTTTAATCTTACACTCCTTGATACGTTTTTTTTCCTAATGTAATTTGTATATTTGTATTAAATCGAGTGTATGGGAAGAATGAAAGATGGAGTGATGAAGGGCAGAATGTAAGACGGGTCTGCGTGCCCAATTCTTTACCCTTTAAAAATACAGATTATTCATTCATTCTGTCTCCCATCCATTACACGACTTCATTTATATTGCCTTCTATCATACCACATAATTTGGTAGTGTTAGACTTTACCAGCACGGACACGTTTATTATCTCACACATTATTGTCAAAGTTATCATTATCATCATCGTTATTGTGATCATTATCATCATCATTATTTACCATTTTGCTCCAGTAGAAATATCTTGCAATGGATCCCACGGCTTTCCTTCCTCTTGTTACAATATCACACCTGAACACGCTTTCCTCCAGAGTATTTATCAAGATAAATCCCCGCAGTATAGACTTTCTTACATCCTACATACTTCTCGTGCCGCTAAACGTCACATAGGGCCCGCATGGTAGTTCACCAAGATTTCCTGTTTTCGGCCAGTTTTTCAATCTCATCAGGGGATGTAATGCCCACTGAACTGGCCTCTCTTAATAATGTCCTCTTTATAGTTTCACGTGGTCGATCTCTTTTTCTTCGGTTTGTTTGTGTTCCACTTGATAGCTTGTTCGGGGATCTTCTGATTGTTTCTTCTCATCACACGACAGACGTATGCCCATCTTCTTTTTCTGATCACTCATTTGTCTTATCTCTGCGTTGTTCTTGAATTCGTTCCATGTTAGTATAGACATTACAGAAACGAAAAAAAAAGACAACAATGACTGAAAAGTCTTTCATACTTGAGGTTAATACTTAAAACTCATCCAAGTATCATTCGTTGACTAGAAAGTGTATATTTTACATAGCCAGTCAGTCATTTGCATGTCCCTTGCGGAACTTTGCCTCCCTAACAGCTTTCCTGTAGACCTCTCTGGTGTAAGCAAGATGCCCTGCTGCTGGTGCATTCAGTTACAGATTATCAACGATGTCTTGCAGCCATCTTCGGCTTTGTCTTCCTCTTTCTTTTTCCCATCATGTACCTTTACAAGATGGTCTTCTCTGAATTATCATACGTCCAAAATATTTAAGTTTTCTCTGTTTAATCCTCTTTACTAGCCAACCTTCTTCAATATTTAAGTTCTTGTAGTATGGATATATTTGTTCTTTTCTGTGTCCATGATATTTGAAGAACTCTTCTGTAGCATTTACATTCAAAGGCATTTATGTGTTTCTCAGCTGTTTTGAAAGAGTGTATAGTGGACAGAAATATCTATATTCATTTTTATTCTTCTGGTGGTATCTAAAACATGGGGTTCTTGTTCTTTTCCTGATTCAAAATAACTTTATATTGGTAGATATTGATAGAATGTACTCTAAGCGTGCTACCCAGTGGAATTGGTTGTTATATGATATAAAAATGCATTCTATATTTTTCTGACAATAAAACTGTTACCGTGATATGTACCGTCTCACCAGGAATAATGAATTAAAGGAGTTTAGTCTTTGATGAAAGTGTCCTATTTCTTTTCTTTTCTTTTTCTTTCTTTATTTCTTTCCGATCTTTACACTTTCCATACTTTCTTTATTCCCGTTTTCCTTGTTGAAATTTTTTTTCTTGTTTCCTTAAGATTTTCCGGTACTCCGCCTTTTCTTGCTACTTTCATTATAGCTTACTTTACAATTTATTTTCTTTCGTGTTTTTTTTTTCACTACTTCCTGCTTGACTGAAAATAAAAGAAAATAAAAAAATAAAACAATTGTGACATAATTCTTTTTACCTCCCATGTACTCCACATAAAAAAAATTGGATAAGGAATTCCAACATATATAACTTCCAGTCTTATAAATCAGTTTTTAACACATAAAAGGAAGTAAGACAGAGATTCTTGCACCGGGAATTTGATGAATTTCAATTCTTATGCTGGAACATCAAAGCAAGAAGAAATTCTCGCCAAACCACGAAAAGAAGGAAACTGAAAGGAACATTAACTGTGTTCGAAATGGAAAATTCACAAACAAAAATAACAATAGAATACACTGTATTGTGTCACGGCTGTAGGTTGATTATGTTGTACTTAGCTGCTCCACGCAAAACCTACAGCTACATTGGTGGTTCGACCAACGTTTTTTTTTTTAAATCTGGAATCAGGTGACCGCTATTGTAAGCCGGAATATTGAAGGGGAACTCGTGGTAATAAAAATCATTTCTTGCCGTCATTAATGAACATAAGACCGGAACCATTCACAGACGAGGGAAGGGGGCTGGAGGGGGGGGGAATGAGAAATTCCTAAGGGATACATCTTCTGGTGGTGGCTGCAGCCAGCGTGAGACTGCTCCGAGCTGGCAGCAAGAAATAGCTATGGTCTTTGGCTGTCGGTGAAGATGCATGGGAAGTAGATATTTCTGAAAACAACAGCGTGTAGTTCGCCAAATATTTTAAGAAGGAAAATAAGAAAGATGATTTTTTTTTACATGAAATGATTAGGTGTTAAGAGAAGTAATAAAGTTTTCATAAATCTGAGAAGCATAATTTGACAAGTGAATTAAAGTACACTTGACCATCACAAATCCCGCATCATAGGGACCTGTTGGATGTCGGATAAGTGATTTTGCCGGATTCACTGACGGTTACGTTAGGATAGACTTAACCCAACAGCAAACCACCTCATCCTACCTTTAAAACACCCGGTAAGTCAGCACATGTGGGTTATTAAAGGAAGAAGAAAAAGTAAATGGAAATCAAATGAAATTTTAATGAAACTCAGACCAACAAAAAAAAAAAACTGTAAAGGTTAGATGGTTTATTTCTCTGTCTGTTTCTTCATGTCTAAAACTATAGATGAGCCAATATGACGTGTCGCTGTCAAGTTTTTTTTTTCACCAAAAGTTCTACCCTATCTGTTGTGAAGAGCGTATGATGTATGCGCTTCACATCACTAGAAGCACTGTTTGATTTCATTATAGCCATGACTGTGGCTAAATGTCAGCAGGTTTTATTTTAAACGCACAAAAGGCAACTACAAACGCTCAAAGCCAGCAAGTGCAACAGCTAGCGCCACCAAACGGCAGTGGCAGGTCAGTTCGGCGATCCGGGAAACCGGCCAGTGTCTCGCATGGAAATTAGTGCCGGATAACTGACCGAACCGGATAACTGATTGCCGGATTTGTGATGGTCAAGTGTACGGCGGTTGTTCCCTTTGCCTTGCTTTCGGTTTTGATTCTGACTTTCTCCGCTTGTCTTTGAGGATCATTCCATCAACCACATCCTGACTGACACACAAAGCAGAAGGGCAAGCCCGCCCCCGGCCCCCCCCCCCCCAACAGGTATTTAGAGAAAAATATCCTAGTGGACCGACCAGGTTATTATTATTATATTATTATTATTATTATTATTTTTATTTTTTAAAGCATTCAAACTGATCAGATTCACCAAGAATCTCATAAAACAGAATTGCTGTGCCTTAAACTGAGGCAGTTTACTGAATGCACTTAACTGAAATGGAATCCACATGGCAGCAGCTGGTCTCAGACTGATGTTAAATCTAATCTCAAATAATTCTGAACATTTTCCAGTCTTTCACCTGAAAGTTAACCTGAAGTAGATAAACACTTTCTACGGCTCTCAGACATAACCCAAGCTCTACAGCAACTGCTAGCTGGCACAATACACCTTGCAACAGCTCAACAACTTGACCTAAACATTTCAGCAAAGATGTTCAAGGAATGGACTGGATGAAAATGGAAATAATGGCTCACAGAAAAGAAAAAAACAATGATGATATACCGCCAGGTCGTCCTGCCATATGGCAATCCAACATACAAACAAGAAACATACCAGGTGCCCAAAAATAACACCAAGAAGACAATTTCTGCAGAAAAATACAAACGAGACTACATGTTGACGACACAACGGCTACACGTGACCACGCTGGACCACATGCAGACGACCATTCACCCTAAAAACCACGTCGTCACGAGCACCCAAAAATCACGTGCTCGTTCTTGACATATCTGGAGACTTGCCCCCGGAAATACAAACATGTATTCAAACCGAGGGTGCTATTTGCCCCTCAACAATATATACACGATTACCTCCCATACCGCAACACTCATAAGATGGAGAAGAATCATGACCAGCACTATCAGGCACTGTACGTAATGAGTGAAATAATCTTTTCAATCTTCATCAGATTTGACAGGTCACCTGATAACTTTCTTCTAGCTGAATTCATTTTAACCGATCAAATAAAAAAAAGGTTGTGGGTGGGGGGGGGGGGGGGGAAGTCTTCGCAGTTTTCTTTATGTTCACAAGCATTCTTTTCTAAGATTATCAGTTTTCATGAACTTAGACAATGTATTTTTTTTCCTTCCGTCAGAGCGAGACGAATACAAATTGTAAGAAATTATTCAAACACAAACGCGCATCGCACTCGCCCGCAAACAATACCGGCATGCATTTATACATCCGGGTCAAAGGTTCGCCTGTAGATTTCCGCAAGTAGAAATCAAAACATTCTGGGGAAGTAAAAAAGAAGAATGAAACCAGTAACGGCTGCGCTAATTTCAAGTTCAAATCATAACCCAGCCCGTTTAGATACTCGCCACAAACCTATCTTAAATGAAAATCCTCGGCCAGAAGAACAAACGTTTTCGTTTAAGACTGTCACATGTTTCTCCAATCAATAACAGTTCACGATCGAAGGGGAAAACTTAAATCACGGCTCTGATTCTATTCAGATTAAAATTTTCCCGCCACTTTGGTTGGTGCATTAGTTTAGCGCCTCCATCTTCGATCTGGAAATCTAGCCCGCCCGGGCATCCTGTAGCCAGAAAGGAACAGTAATTTCATTAAAGGGAGGTAAGGTGATTTAGTGCATCGCCCTGGAATCTTGTCTGGACAAGACCTTTGACTCAGAAGAAAGAACCTCATAGACTTCATCCGTGTGATCACCAGAGAGCAAGTATGCGCAGACTAGACTGTGATCGTTTAAGCAAATGTGACCGGACAGCTGTGATTTATTTAATATGCTGGTATAAATCTGTCTGGGACACTCAAAGCACGTACATCAGGGCACCTTGACCTCGATTACAGGAATGAATGGCAGTTACTGACCTCTAGAATAAGAGTGTAAAAGACATGCTATATTGGTTTTGGGTTATCTTTGACCTCCTCTCCTCCCTCCAACCCTCAGATGGATATGGATTTATATGTGACCGCTTACGCGTGTATGTGTCTGTATGTGTGTGAGAGAGAGAGAGAGAGAGGGGGGGGATGTGAGAGGGGTGTTCTCATATTCTCATTGTTAGAAATCTGAAAGTGTTCGTAGTCTCCATAATAATCATATATATATATATATATATATATATATATATATATATGATTATCAGTCACAAGTTCTTTAATGCCCGAAAGTGCAAACAATCTCATCGTTAGCCTATGGTAAACAACTGAGAAAGAACTAACACACACAAGCTGAAAGAAATGAACAGAAAGCCATGAACGAAAGCGAGCGATGATCCTCTGTGAACAGAGGGAAAGCAGAAAAGAAAAATCTCCCACAAAAGGACCACCCATGTTAATTTAGCAGATTGATGGGAGAGGAGAGAAATAACAACTGTAGTAAAACTGGTTCTAGTAATAAAGATAGACAGAGATATATAGTTCAGTTTTATAGAAAGTAAGTGAGTAAACTGACTAGGAGGAAGAATGGCAGAAAGTAAGATGAGCAAGTAGATATGAAGAACATACAACAGTCCAATTTTTTGGCAACAGTCTTTGCAAGGATCACATACATAACTATAGAACAGATAAGACACGAAAAATAGATGAAAAATGTCATAATTTAATATCCTCCGTTTAAGGAAAGACTGACACAAAATGCCTACGAGGAGGATATGTCCATACATATACAGAGAAATAAGAGCAATGATAAGAACATACAGAAATATAACGGAAAGATGGTTTTAATAAAACCAAAAAAAGAATCAGCTAAATTAAATAAAATTTTATTAATTAACATTGCAAGAAGGGTTGTGAGGAATACACAGCTTCCTGGAAGATACAGCGCGGATGGTAGAAAAGACATTTTTTTCTAAACCCAGAGAGATTATTAATGCAGATGTATCTGGGGTTCCTGTCATAAAGAGTTCTGAACATTTGCTATCAGGTCTGTCCGTCAAGTCTCAAATATTAGTCCCAGGCAGCGCACTCAGTTACATGCTGCACCATGGCCAACATGATCCCAGTACTGGAGATAGCCCGCTGACGTATCCTGCCTTTGTGGTCCCTAGTGGAAAGTAAGAAAGTAATTACTTTAAACCAATTCACTATCTGTCTTGAGGTACAGGGCGAGCATAAAGTCTTTCGCTGGTTTTAAAACTCTGTTTCGCAAAAACTATGCCAGGTATAAGCATTTCTTTTACAAATTTTACCTGAACTTAAAACGTTTCTTTTTAATGAACTTTTTCGTGCACTTCAGCACGTGCTCTGTTCATTCCCCGGATATAACGCTAGAACGATACTCCATTTTTTTTTTGCCACGTGTTTTCAATCATCTCTTAGGTCATCGTGACTAAAGCATTCGTTATAATCGTACTTGCCTTCAGAGTTTCAGTATCGTGAACTCATGAAATTGAGCATTCTGTCTTTAGCATACCCCTGTTAACAACAAAAAAACAGTCAAGAGGGATAACGTCCATACTCGATTCTGAAGCTTCGCTAAACTGTAAATGGCGAATTTGTTTCATGATACCACAAAACATGATAGGCTTTTTTCCCTCATCGACACTATCTTGATCATGATGATCCCGGAGTTAACTGTATAGAAAAAATACAACACTAAGAATCTACCTACATAACACCACAACTTTCATATTGCTATCATTAAGAATCTACCTACATAACACCACAACTTTCATATTGCTATCATTAAGAATAGATCTACATAACACCACAACTTTCATATTGCTATCATTAAGAATAGACCTACATAACACCACAACTTTCATATTGCTATCATTAAGAATAGACCTACATAACACCACAACTTTCATATTGCTATCATTAATAATAGACCTACATAACACCACAGCTTTCATATTGCTATCATTAAGAATGACCTACATAATGCCACAACTTTCATGTTGCTATCATTAATAATCGACCTACATAACGCCACAACTTTGATGTTGCTATCCAGCATCATAGATTTTAACTCTTTCACACCTGAAATGAATTCTCTGCTCTACCAGAATAAATTCTGAGGAGAAATAAATTTTGGTACAAAGAAACTGAAATAATCTTGCTCTATAATTTAAAAATATGAGATGAATAAGAAATATACTACTTTGAAATCTTATTTAGACCTTGCCAGAATATCTCTCTGGCATTGATTTGCATAGCTGTGCAAGACCGACCAACACTGCCAGTGCTGTTTTGAAGGAAGAAAGTTAAGACATGATTTTATTCTTAATCGTTGAACGACTTTATGATCACGGTGTCTGTTAAATAAAGATTTTTATATCTGAATCATTTGACAGTAACTTCTTATCTGCAACTGTATGGAAATAGAACAAGTGCTACAAAAAAAAATTAAAGAAAGCCAAAAAAAAGAAAAAGACACTGGATGAAATTAACTGAATAGAAATAAAAAAAATTACAAAACTAAATCTTAGCAGTAATAAAAAAAATTACAAAACTAAATCTTAGCAGTATTTCAGAATTCTGTCCGCGCATTTGACAGTAAAACATTTAATGTATCCATGGCGCATAACGACAGAAACAGTGAAGCGAAAGGAGAGGATAATGTCAGATCATTAAAACGAATTATCTTTCCCAAAAGTCCGGCTGAACCACATTCAATGAGAAATCGTGAAGAATGTTGTCCAGGATATTCCGCTGAGAGTCATCGTGGATTTAACACTAGCTACTAGAGCTGTCCAATATGAGCTGCTGGTTGAGTATACTTTCAGTCCAAGCTTGCCTAGTGAACTGAAAGTCCCTAGTTTTTTTTGTTTGTTTTTTTTTACATTGACACACCAAATATGATTTTCCTCCGTCTAAGGTGTCAAAGCAGAAATATCGATCTTAAAAGTCTTTCGCTCCTCTTTTTTTTTCACTTCCACTAAAAGTAGTTCTTTTATTCTGTAACCATAGAAGAAAATCGTGTGATTGACGTTGTGTGAGCACACACAAAAAAACTGTTTCACACTATTTTCTTAAGAGATTGAAAGTCTTGGTTATGTCTGTTACAACCGATAATGTGCTGGTAACGTATATTCCTGAATATGACAACTTTTTACCCTTGAAAAATCTTAAACCACAAACGGGTAGGTAATACCGTGAATATCCTAAACGAAATAAAACAGGTAAAACTTTGAAGATCTTAAGCACCTGAGGCAGCTTACACTGTGCTGATATTAGAAGTAAGTAATAGTGTGAAGATTTTAAACGAAAGAATGAAAGTAAAACTGTGAAGATTTAAAGCAACTGAAGTAGCTTATACTGTGATGATCTTGGAGCATATAAAACAAGAGGGACTATGAAGCTTTTACAACAGAACATTGGGAAGATCTTATACCATAGATAAGAGGAACTGTGAAGATTTTAGAACAGAACATTGGGAAGTACTTAGAGCGCAGATAAGAGGAACTGTGAAGATTTTACAACAGAACATTGGGAAGATCTTAGACCGCAGACAAGAGGAACTGTGAAGATTTTATAACGGAACATTGGGAAGATCTTAGACCGCAGACAAGAGGAACTGTGAAGATTTTACAACAGAACATTGGGAAGATCTTAGACCGCAGACAAGAGGAACTGTGAAGATTTTATAACGGAACATTGGGAAGATCTTAGACCGCAGATAAGAGGCAGGACCTCTGGAAGAAATTTTGTAGACCGATACAAAACTCCCCAACCCCATATTCATCTTTTTGTCATCCACTACGGACCCTCTGGAGCCTTTCAGGCCCACTCTTAATACAAGGAAGACCCTTTGGGCAACACAGAGATGCAGTGAAAGAAATGAACAGACTTCTTCTCATAGGGCCTGATGGAGGCAATCTCGCGAATATCTTAACCATGAATGTTAAGTGATAGGGGAGATCTTAAACCATAAACTGTAGGTGATAGGGAAGATCATAAACCATAAACTGTAGGTGATAGGGAAGATTTTAAACTATAAACTATAGGTGATAGGGAAGATCTTAAACTATAAACTATAGGTGATAGGGAAGATCTTAAACCATAAACTGTAGGTGATAGGGAAGATCTTAAACTATAAACTATAGGTGATAGGGAAGATCTTAAACCATAAACTGTAAATGATAGCGAAGATCTTAAACCATAAACTATAGGTGATAGGGAAGATCTTAAACCATAAACTGTAGGTGATAGGGAAGATCTTAAACTATAAACTATAGGTGATAGGGAAGATCTTAAACCATAAACTGTAAATGATAGCGAAGATCTTAAACCATAAACTGTAGGTGATAGGGAAGATCTTAAACCATAAACTGTAGGTGATAGGGAAGATCTTAAACCATAAACTGTAGGTGATATTGAAGATCTTAAACCATAAACTGTAAATGATAGCGAAGATCTTAAACCATAAACTGCAGGTGATAGGGAAGATCTTAAACCATAAACTGTAGGTGATAGGGAAAATCTTAAACCATAAACTGTAGGTGATATTGAAGATCTTAAACCATAAACTGTAGGTGATAGGGAAGATCTTAAACCATAAACTGTAGGTGATATTGAAGATCTTAAACCATAAACTGTAGGTGATAGGGAAGATCTTAAACCATAAACTGTAGGTGATATTGAAGATCTTAAACCATAAACTGTAGGTGATATTGAAGATCTTAAACCATAAACTGTAGGTGATAGGGAAGATCTTAAACCATAAACTGTAGGTGATATTGAAGATCTTAAACCATAAACTGTAGGTGATAGGAAAGATTTAAAACCATAAACTGTAGGTGATATGGAAGATCTTAAACCATAAACTGTAGGTGATAAGAAACTGTAGGTGATAGGGAAGATCTTAAACTATAAACTGTAGGTGATTGATAGGGAAGATCTTAAACCATAAACTGTAGGTGATAGGGAAGATCTTAAACCATAAACTGTAAGTGATAGGGAAGATCTTAAACCATAAACTGTAGGTGATACTGAAGATCTTAAACCACAAACTGTAGGTCGTTTGAAAGATCTTAAACACAAACGATAACACTGTTGAAAGGACAAATAAGTGTATGTATAAGTGATAGACAGACAGATAAACAGACAGACAGACGGACGGACGAACGAAAGGTATATGAGGAAGGAGATAAGAAAGGACATTCAGTGCTTGCAACAGTAGGGTTTAAAGTAATATACAAAGTAAACAGATAGACAGACAGACAGACAGATTCCTCTTTCCTTTATATGTGTCATGAAAAATAAAATATGAATAGAATAATGAGCCCTATTTTTGAATGACGAAATCTGATATCTGCGCCAGATGGCGCTTCAGAAAACGCGCTATTGAGCTAAATTAAATGTGTACTGTGAAAGCTGCAGACAGCTGATATGATAATCTCTTTATATCATTCGGGCCTGATTAAAGATGCAATTTAACGATCATACGTGGAAGTATGCCAAAACAGAGAACAACTTAACTTGAACGCGTGAATGTGATGTCTGCTCCATTGTGATATGTGAATGATTGATTGCCCGAAAATGTGCAGCAAAAATTGGGCACATTAGATTTATCACTATTATTCGTTTTCTAGGGATTTATAATACCCTCTTTCGAAGGAGAGGATGGTGGGGCCGGGGGGGGGGGGGTTGTTTTTTAATATTTTTGTGTCACTAAATTCTTCAGGTCTTTTTGGTTCTCTGCCATCAGCACGGCGTCATCTACATATCTTAGGTTTTTGTTTGCTCTGCTACTGATATTTAGTCCGGGCATCTGATTTCTTTGAATCCTGTATATAAAGGTTAAACGGACATGGAGAAAATATCTTACTACACCATTCACTAACTTCCATAACAACATTTTATCTTATATCTTATATCCTTCCCGTGCCGTTAGACGTCACATAGGGCTCGCAAAGTAGTTCGCCAATTTTTCCTGTCTTCGGCGAGTCTTTCAACCTCAACAAAGGATTTTATGCCTGTTAACTTGGCCTCTCTTAATAATGTCCTCTTCAGAGTTTCACGCGGTCTGCCCCTTTTTCTTCGGCCTGTTGTGTTCCACTTGATAGCTTGTTTTGGGATTCTCTGATCATTTCTTCTCATCAAGTGACCAACATATGTCCATCTCCTTTTCCTGATCACCCGTGAGACTGGTTGTTGTTCAGTCATCTGTCTTATCTCTGCATTGTTCTTGAATTCATTCCACTTGATGCCGAGTATTTTCCTTAGGCATCATTACTCTGGAAATGCTTATCTGTACATGACATGCCATAAAGTACTGAGACAAAACGACAGACTGACACGCACGCACTTACATGGATAGCTTTAAGGACACAGAAGGAAACAGATGGCGTAGGTAAAGTTATGGGAAGAGAGCGGGCCAGTATGCACGTGTCTTGTAAGGTAGTTATGGCTACAACCGCTATAGAAAAGCGTGGAAAACTTTATACGAACTATCGCAGAGAGTGTTCGTGGGGGTGGGGGGGGGTGGGGGTGATCATACTGGAGGAAGTTTGTATCTGCCTTGCGCTTCATAAAGAGCTTGAGGAAGAAATAGAGAGAAGGGCGCAGAAACTGGTGGTTTTTGTATTTCTCTCATAACTAAATAATATCAGATCAGATTCCAAGGAAACGTTTGAGAAGAATGACTAAGGAATCCGGCTTGTTAGATACCATAGTGCCTCATTATCTCCCTTATAGATCCTTTATTTTTTCTGTTACAGCACGAGGCTGAATTTGATTATACATGCCAACTCAGAGAAACTTTGACATAACAATCTGCAATTTTGGCAAAACAACTATTCTTTGGCTATAATGAAATACCAGTCTTCCAGAAACTAACAGAACTAGCTCATGTACGGATTATTCCCACGTAAAGTTTAAATGTTACTTGTAGCTAACCGTGTAATAGTTTGAAAAACTGCGAATAGTCTGAAAAAAAAGTCTGAGAATTATATAATCCAATCAAATTAAATGCAAGAGCAAGACGTGTTAAAAGTTAAGGAGTGTAAAATGTAAAGTAGACAAGAAATTTTAAATTAACAAACTTTGTGACCTGTACCACCCTCACCCCACCCCCTCCCGACCCCCCCCCCCCCCACAATAAAAGTATCTGGTAAATAGCAAAGTTACTCAGCGGCTTTAGAAAACTGGAAGAAAAGGCAAACTTAATATGCAGATTGATTACCAGACAGCTGAATAGTAGTTTCCGGAATTTCCAAATGCGAAAAATCAATTAAGAGTTTACTGTCACCAGCTGTTCTGCTTCAAAATCCGATAAAGATGTAGTATAAAATAATTATTTTTCTTTCTTTCTTTCTTTCCTCTACTTCCTCTTTTTGCGTTCTCTTTGTGTTCTTCTTCTTCATTGTTACTTTTTCTTCCTCTTCTTCTTTTTTCTTCTTTTTCTCTGCTCTTCTTCTCTTTCTTCTTTTCCATCTCCCCCTCTTCTTCCACCTCCTCCTTTTTCTTCTTCTCTTATATTTTCTTTCTTTCTTCCTTCCTTTCTTTCTTTTTCTTTGTTACTCTTTTTTTTCCTTCTTTCTTCTTCTTCTTTGTAACTATTTCTTTCTTTCTTCCTCTCCTTTGTTACGTTTTCTTTCTTTCTTTCGTTCTTCTTCTTCGATGAGGACAATTGGCTAGTAATGAGACTAGACATGTGCACGCTTATCAAAGTCATATTATGAAACCAGAATTATTGTTACAGCATTATTAAAGCATCATGCAGTGATACAAGCGTGTGATCTTTATTGACAGGCTTCATTTGTATCCACGCACACTTAAACATATTTGAAATTTTCACGTACTCTAAGCATCACTGCACACGCTCAAACTATAAGTGCTATGCTGTCTAGTCAGCAGTTGACCAGAAACTGCAAACTCGTGTCGCCATCCATCAGCACTAACTCCGTAGTTGGCGGCGCCATTCTTCTTCCTTCCCTGATACCCTTTTTTACATCTTACGGCTGAGTGAACCCTGGGAGTTCCTTGCGAGCCACTGTCTGACCGCCACTGTGGTGAGTGGAAATTGAAACCGGGTGGCCTGGTCGGCAAGCGAGTGCCTAATCCACTACACTGGCCCGGCTCGCATAATCTACTCAAAGTAATGCACTGTATGTTGCTATCTACTGTCATTCTGTACCATATCAGTGGTGAAATTTGACTGCATTGGATTTTCAGTTGGTTACGGCGGCCTGGTTAGCTGAGTGGTTAGGCGCTCGATTCAATAATCTAAATGTATAAACTAGGAAAAAAGCAGGAGCAGCTTTATTACTTAACGTTTACAAAACTGTGACGTTTCGGCGTGAGCCTTAATCATACAAAAACATACAGGACGAAGAAATAGAGAGAGGAGATAAAATATAAATTCACATGAATGTTTTAAAAAATCGAATAAAATGAACAGAGTATTTAGCCGTAACTTGTAAGAAGCTGTGTCTTGTCCGACGTTGTGTCAGAAATGCGCATGGTGGGGTGTAGAGAGTATTTAAATGGACACTTAGGATGTGTGATAGGCTGGTCATAACTGAGGGTGGTGGGGGGGGAAACCATGGAGGTGAGAGAGAGTGATACATTGGTAATCTAGCCAGGATAAAGTGAAATATGTGACGACAGTAGGGGTAGAGGGGTTGTAATGCGATACTGTGAAGAGGTTCTAAGCTATATGTACCCCACGAATAACAATCATATTCTTGGAGTATTGTGTACAGTAAAGTGGATGATGTCTCATGCCCATAGATGAAATTTTGTGCTCAGTTATAATGGTAGTCGGTTGCATATGCTTCCTTGTTTCAGTGCACTGAATAAGGTGATTCGGTATCCTTCAGAGCCCCAACCATAGAGGTAAATCTGATTTTCTGGTAACAGCCATCAAACTCGCACATGACACAAGCCGCCTAGCGCTAGAGCACCGCTACATTCAGGAATATGGGACTCTAGAACTACATGGTTTGAACACATTATTCACCTACACCTAGTATTCTCCTCTTCCACAATCATAATCCCTCCCCCACTAAGTTCCACTCCCTTCTCACTTGCTACACATAGCTTAGAACCTCTTCACAACAACGCATTACAACCCCTCTACGCCTACTATCATCATATATTTCACCTCCTCCCGGCTAGGTTACCAATGTATCACTCTCTCTCACCTCCACGGTTTCCCTACCCACCACCCTCAGTTACGGCCCACTTATCACACATCCCAAGTCTCCATTTAAATACTCTCTACACTCCACCATGCGCATTTCTGGCACAGCGTCGGACAAGCCACAGCTTCTTACAAGTTACAGCTAAGTGCTCTATTCATTTTATTAATTTTTTTTTAACACAGCATTCATGTGAATTTATATTTTATCTCCTCTCTCTATTTCTTCGTCCTGTGTTTTTGTATGATTAAGGCACACGCTGGAACGTCACAACTTTGTAATCGTTAAGTAATAAAGCTGCTCCTACTTTTTTCCTAGTTTATACATTTTGGTATCACAGCTTTACTGCAGTGATTCATGTATAATTGTATACTTATACACTAATTATTGTGTGATTCTGTAACCTAATCTCAGAAGTGGGAATTCTTTTCTGGTACACGCCAGAAAGGTCACAGGGTCCAACCAACCTCTAAAAATAGTTACAAGAGAAATCTGTGAAGGTAAATGCGACGAGGCGTAATACTGGCCACATCAGACTTTCCTGTGCCGAAGGTCGTTGAAAATACGGGCCTAACACCGTATTCCCAATTAATGGCATGGAGACGGGATTTTTGTTTTACTTTTTTCTCCTGTGATTCGACACAATCTGAAACAACCTTGGATCCATCTGTTGATTTGTACATATCCGTTTCGATATAGTTCTTATGGTTATATCTAAGAAATATAATCCACCAGCATGCAGTATAAAATTAAACGGAACTATTCTAAAGCAGGTGCAGAAATTCAAATACCTTGGAGCAGTAATAACTTCAGATGGGAAATGCAGAACAGAAATTAGGAACAGAATAGGCCAAGCAAAGGCTGCATTTCAGAGAATGAGAAACATATTAGCCAACATATCCTTATCAATGAATGTTAGAAGACGAGTCTTAAAATGCTATATTGAACCTATCTTGTTATATGGAAGTGAATCATGAATAATAGGCAAGTCTGCACAAAAATCATTGGAAGCAGCAGAAATGTGGTTTATTAGAAGAATGTTGCGAATCCCCTGGACAACAAAAATAACTAATGAAGAATGTATGAGAAGAGCTGGAGAGACAAAAAAACCTTGTCAAAACGGACATGGAGAGACAATGTACTTTCATAGGACATGCAATGAGAAGAGGGGGCATTGAAAATATTATAACAACAGGAAGAATAGAAGGAAGACGATCAAGAGGAAGACCAAGAGAAATGATACTGGACAGTCTGATGGGATGGTGTGAGAGGAAATCACCAACTGAGCTGATGGCCTGCATGAAGGATCGTGTACTCTGGTGAAGCATAATAGCCAACGCCAGTCGGCACGGCACCTGATGATGATGATAGTTCATATGCTCGTTGGCTATGTACTTTTAGATTAGTCAAATGCATAATTTATGGTTATGTGTTTTTATGTTATAATTGCCTATAATTTATTACAGTGCTATGCGGAACCAATGAATTAGTATTAGTGTACTCTACTAAACATTAAAAACGTGTTTAGCTCACACACTGTACTGTGCTAATATGTGTGTGTGTTTATGCAGCTACCATCTTGAAGTATTGAATTGCGTATTTTCATTTTATTGTTACAAACGTCACTATTTACTGACCAGATTTTCTTGACTGCTTCACAAGTGACAGAACAGATGTCATATTGTTATACACCGTGTGACACACGAAAATCCAGGACAACCACTACATATCCGTACACGAACATGACCAGTTACATATAATCGACTTACTCAACACCACAGTTGACACTCAACATGAATCCAGTTATCACTGGATTCGACATGTACAGAAATCACAAAAGTTTAATGATGAATTCAAATTTGTTAAATGCGTGTTGTAAATGGATGTGGTGTGTAACTGATGGAAACAATTACCATGAGGATAGAAAAACGGTCCCTCACTAACATATAACATAAAAAAACAACATACACGCCTCGTATACATTGAAAAACTCCAAACACAGCCTTCCAACAAAGAATCACATTTTGTCCTAAAAGGGGCAAGCAAACTTACAACACTACATAATAAACTTTACAACCTTTTGTCGTAAACAGGACAATCAGCTACCAAAAACTACATTCTGACCTAAACACACATTTATCCTAACGAGTACAATCAACTACAAAACTTACACGACGAACCAAGTCCTAACAAAAATCTTTCTAGAGAAAACTCACACACACACACGACCTGTCTCTACGACAGACAACAAAACTGCCCCATTCCTACCTCCCGCCACTCAGATCCACGTGACTGAATGAAACGGAACACGGAGATGCTTTTTATCCGTGCTAGCATAAACAGGTGAGTTGTGGTCTATAACTGTTTGACCACAACAACTGGGTTTCTCACACACACACACACACACAAATCAATAATAATAAAAGAAGAATAAAAAAAGAAAAGAATAACAATAATGCTGTATGTGTGTGAAATTTATACAATTAACAAAAAGATGACAGAGAAATTGAAAGCAACATAGATGAGGCTTTGAAGAAAGATGCAACAAATACTCTGGACAGAGGGGAAAAAAACAAACAAACGAAGAGGTCCTCAAAGAAGTTTCAGAACAATTGAAACTAGTTAAGTTATAAGAAAAAGACAGTAAAAGCAATTTTTTTTTTTGGGGGGGGGGGGGGATGTCATGAGAAGAAAAGTTAAAGAACTTAGTTACGATTGGAAAATCCATGGGGAAAAAGGAAGATAGGAAGGCCAAGATACAAATATCTCAGTTGTCTGACAAGTGGCATAGAAAAAAAAAGATCGTTTGAACTGATTGGAAACACCAAAGATCGCAGAAGATCAAGAAGCATGATCACCAACGTTATCCTGCAAGGCACATAAAATAATAATAATAATAATAATAATAATGTATAGTTTTAATTCAGTTAGATCAAAAAGTTCTTTACTTTCTTTTCTGCTTGTTAAACACCCTACACAATTCTTGTGCACATTCACATTTCTGTGTCCTCAGACAATCATGATTAACGCCCGTGTTTGTGATTCATTGATCAAGATTCATGATATTTAACACATGACAGCTCAGAAACATGTACAAGATAAGAATTTATATTTTATTCCTTTTTTCTGCAGATTATTTTCGAAAAGTATAATTCTTTTTTTTTCAGGTTTCATTTCCACGTTATCATCATGATATATGTATTCCTTGGACTCTGGCATAACTTTAGTAGTGATGACAACATAGTCAAGGTCAGCTATATTTTGGACTGTAGTGGAAATAATATCAATCAAGAACATCTACCTCATGGGCGATGAGATAACAATATGGAGATGACAGCCTAGTTTGACCAATATCATCTATTATCTGCACGCTCAGATAACTTTAGTAGAAATAAGAGACTGATAATTATCTTTTACGTATGAGGCGTTGAGATAACTGTTGTAAAGATGACAGCTTGACCAAGTTTCTCTACTATTTTGATGCTTAGATAACTGTTGTAGGGATGACAGCCTGATCAAGTTTCTCTATTACTTTGTCGCTGAGATAACTGTTGTAGGGATATGACAGCCTGATCAAGTTTCTCTATTACTTTGTCGCTGAGATAACTGTTGTAGGGATATGACAGCCTGATCAAGTTTCTCTATTACTTTGTCGCTGAGATAACTGTTGTAGGGATACGACAGCCTGATCAAGTTTCTCTATTACTTTGTCGCTGAGATAACTGTTGTAGGGATAACAGCATGACCAAGGTTCTGTACTACATTGTCGATGAGATAACTGTTGTAGAGATATGTCATCCTGACCAAGTTTCTCTATCACTTTGTCATTGAGATAGATATTGCAGAGATAACAGCCTGGTCAAAATCCTATTTTACCTCTATGCAGTGATTGTAGTAAAAGGCTGTAGTCATGATATAGCCTGCGAAAGTGGGTACAGAATGGACCTTGTCCAAACGGAGAAATCTGCTTGGAAACTTCCGTCTGAGATCATATATAGGAATTAATTAAAGCCACCACGGAATCTCCTTATCTTCAACACGACAACTATTACTAAGTGATTCCAATTCACCCTTGTTGTGATTGTTTGTATGTGTGAGAGAGAATGACAGGCAGGCAGATAGAGATAGATAGATAGATAGATAGATAGATAGATAGATAGATAGATAGATAGATAGATAGATAGATAGACAGACAGACAAACAGACAGATAGGCAGGCAGACAGACAGACAGACAGATAGACAGACAGATAGATAGATAGATAGATAGATAGAGATAGATAGATAGATAGATAGATAGATAGATAGATAGATAGATACTCGCGTCTATGGACTGGTTCCTTTTCCAATTAGCCAATGCTTGTTTCATAGGTTTCAACTCCGGTCCACACACGAAGACTCCCCGGTCAATAAGGAACAGACATCACCGCAGACCATTAAATGAATATTGACAAACCGGGTTAGGCGGATGAAAGAATAATTTCACGAAGCCGAAAGTCTCAGCATCATTGGTTGTTTGCGTTTTTCAACTCGAAAACATCTAAAAGACAAGGAGACACACGTAAACAAAATGTTTCTCTTCTTATTATTCTTTCATGTCCCATTCATTCATCTCTCTCTCTCTCTCTCTCTCTCTCTCTCTCTCTCATGTTTGCTGTTTCTGTTAACTGTAGAGCTTTGATGAGGCCTATATAATTTTCAACCTCTTTCAACCTGACACAAGTACCCATCTAAAAAAAATACATAGTACAGGACAATGTACAAGACGCAGTTGTTCCTTCCTGTTTGATCGCTGGTAGCTTGCACGGGGCGGAGTGTCGCTGTGATTTGATACATTCTATGATCTTTAACCCAGAGAAGTGATCAAACGTGCAAACAGATTAATTAAAAATGCAGCGGGAAGATTTCTTTTATCTGCTCCTTTTATTACAGCTAAAGTTACCTCTCTTTGATCATGTCTAAAGTTACCTCTCTTTGATCATGTTAACGGCTAAAGAAAACAATAATAACGGATATGAATTATGGGAAACGAGAAAATGGGCATCCTGGGAAGACGATGGGACCATGATATCAACAACACTATAAACACCACACTCACTGAAGCAGATTTCCTGGCTAGACAATTATACATTT